>JAVTVY010015191.1:0-596499 GCA_036873755.1 Hanleya hanleyi | reverse complement strand
AAGAAAAATATTTAGAGCCCCCCCCCCCCCCCCCCCGGGCTCTGTCTATATCTATCCAAAACCAAACTATTTCATGTCTCTGAAATGATGATTATATATGTAATATACCGTACCTGTACTTCGACTTTTGACTGAATCAGTCAACCATGACATACATTTTGCACTGAAAGAGAGATTACGACCATAGGAAAAGTTTGTAAATCTGGTCTTTTGGAATATTACTCGTCAGAAAGAGGAGATGTCTCATGACTGATACACCTATCATTTTCACCGTGTTGTTTTTCATTTTAATCATATTTTGTATGAAAGAGAGAATCAAAGAAACAAAATGGATTCCGATGGGATTTTAGGGTTGAATCCAAAATATGCACTCATTATACAATCTTAGAAAAAAAGAAACACGATGAACATTCAATTCCTTTGCTTATTTTTTTTACCATACATATTGCTGGTTTAAGTTAGCCACATAAACTGAACCTTTCACTATATCGATTTTCGGCAATAGAGATAATTGCATGTTAAATGACAGGAGAAAACCTGAAATCCAAATTGTCGGGTCTGAACATCATGTGTACATGTGAGTTTTTCCGTCAGATACCCGGGTAGCTGAAACTTTAGCTGTTGAGGGAATTGCCAAGTCCACTAGTCATTTTCAATCGATATAAATTCTCATTTGACTATACTCTCGGTTTTGTGGGATATATCGGGTGACTTCTGCTACACGAACGGCAACACTACCTCAAAAGTCAAATCAGTCAAAAGTACTATATCGAATATTTCTCTATGCGAATAAATGTTTGTTTAGGTGAAATTTTAGTCTTTAAAATCTTATTGTGTGGCAAAGTTTTCGCCTGATTGAAAGTCTGCCACATTAAGCTGGTCATTCACATTCGTGGCGGGCAATCCCTGCGTTATCAGTTAATTACTTCTAATTTGTTTATTGTTTTAATTCCATAACTTGATTTCTCCAGTTTTATAAAGAAAACCGTTTATTTCTGGAGAATTATTCATCATAGGAATTGGTTATAAAATTGGTCGAGAAAATAGCCTCATTTTTTTCAAATTATATCCTGGTTCATGAGTTACTAATGTTCAAAGTTCAATCTGAATAAAAAGTAGTCCGACATGCAGCCCCTAAATGCTATTTAATAAACGGATATATATTTAATGTAGGTAACCGAGGATATATACAACGGTGATAGAACCCGAACATCAGACCTCGATTTCGTTATAAATACACGATACTCTCCGGGTCCATTATCAGTCTTCACCATGAAGCGCTGGGAGAAGGTCTTGAATAACTTATACTACAGTCCCGACAGTCCGGCAACCATAGTGCATTGTCTGCCTTCTATCGAGCCGCTCAACCCCACAGCATTCGTCTATCGCAAGTCCGTGATTGGCTCAAACAACAAAACACGTATATACATCGAGCTGCCCGTCGCCATTTTCCACGGAACCGGGTCATCGTCGGTGGTATAGATGCCCAATGGCAAGTGGGTTTGGTCGATATGAGCGCCTTTGTCAGACACAACGATGGGAATCGGTATATCTTGACATGCATCAATATCCTGTCGAAGGATGCGCGGGTGGTACCCATCCGAACGAAAACGGGGGCGAATCTCGTAGCAGCGTTCAAGGACATCTTCAAGACCGGGCCGCAAACCCTTGTATTTGCAAAGCGACGAAGGCACCGAATTCCTCAACAGACCGTTTCAACAGTTTTTGAAAGCCCAGAAGGGCTTCTTCTTTCACACCTACAACGAGACCAAGGCTCCCGTTGTGGAAAGGTTCAACAGGACATTTAAAGGCCGCATGTAAAAATCTTTCACGTAGAAGAACACACGGCGCTACATCGATGTTCTCTCGAAACTTGTGAGTGGCTACAATCGAGCCTATCACCAGAGTATACAGAGAAACGTTACCAGACGCAACGAAGCCCAAGTCCGACGTATCTTGTATCCCACGCAATCGCAACAACGACCGAAGAAGGTGTTCAAGGTCGGGGACCCTGTACGGATCAGTAAAGTCAAGGGCAAGTTCGAGAAGAGTTTCCTCCCCCAACTGGAGCGATGAGCACTTCCTGATTAAACCTCACATACCCCGACAACCGCTAGTCTATCAACTGGAAGATCTTCAAGGGGAACAGTTGCGAGCAAGAGTTACAGCCTGTGGTGAAAACAAAGCAAGACTACTACACTGTGGAACGCATCCTGAAAACCGAGCAACGCCGAGGCAAGACGATGCACTTCGTGAAATGGCAAGGCTGGCCCAGATCCTTCAATTCCTGGGTCTCGATCAACCAGATGAAACGACTATAAAACCAGACACCACCGCCGTCATCTTTCATTCCACGCTCGACCATGAACATGGTACAACCGCCTCTGAAGACAGCGTAAGTGGGCCTCATAGTGGCATTGCTAACACTGCTGGGTGTGTTGTACGGAGGTGTGTTTTATGACGTAGCCTATCTCAGCACTCTACTCGTTCTAACTAGGCCACCCAATGTGAGTGTCATTCAAACCAGTCCACAGACCTCCTCTACACCAGTCAAACCCGTCATCGAAACGAGCCCAGTCATCACCACTACCACACCACGTGTACAATCCATATCAACATCGAGTCCTACACCAAGTATTGCAACGCCCTCTACGACCATCCACAGTGAACACCCGTCGACAACGGTATCAAAGCTCGACGCACCGACGACCCCGGTTCACTCGTACCAAATTTACAACAGCGGGTTACCACGACAGCGGATACTCCTCCAACCATGGACCCCCGGTGGTAGCAGCCCTTCACCTGCCTCATTGCGGGGCCGACGGGCTCCGGCAAGACGCACTTCATCAGGAAGGAAACTCCTTCAACACGCCGACAGCATGATTACCCCAACCATTGCCCGGGACGTGTGGTGTTACGGAGAATGGCAAGCGGCGTATGCAGCAATGCCCCACATCACATTCGTGGAAGACCTACCCAACCTGGCCAATTTGGAATCGGACACCTTGGTGGTCCTGGATGATCTCATGGCGGAGACGGATGCGCGGGTCACTCAGCTCTTTGCCAAAGGCAGCCATCATTGGCGGCTCAGCATCATCTACACTGTGCAGGATCTGTTCAGTAAAAACAAAGAACTTCGGAACATCAGCTTGAATGCCCACTATCTGGAGGTGTTTATAAACACGAGAGATACCACGCAACTGCGGCACTTGGCGTGACAAATGTACCCCGGACGCACTCAGTTTGCATTGGAAGCCTTTGAAGATGCGACAGCTCCTCAACACGGGTATATGCTCTTCGACCTGAAGCAAGCCATCCCGGATCACCTTCGACTACTGACCGGTATCTTTCCCGGAGAGATCCGCCACGTGTACATGCAAAAATAATTTAAACACGCCCACAGTTGCTCCCCCAGCTGGGGTGTGTATGTGATGATGGGGATAATAAACATTTCAAACACACCATTCTTGGTCATGTTGTCTCTGTAGTCCACTAATAAAAAGAGTTGAACAGGATATCTGCTCGAGTACGGAAGCACGCTCCGATGCGCAATGTATTAAAGACGGCCCCACCCCAGATGGTTCGGACTATTATACGTGGCGCAGACCCTGCTCTCGTGTGGTGTCTGTGCGAGATTGGTCTCAATATCTTAAAAGCGAACGTGCCACTGACTCCGGCTCAGAAGGTGAGGTTGGCCAAGCATAAGACAGGTCTCCGGACCTTGGTGCAGAAGCGAGTTTCCCAAACACAAAAGAAAAAGATCTTACAGAAAGGCGGGTTTCTATGAGCCGTCTTAGCGCCGTTGGCTGCCTCTGTGCTGAGGCCAGTATTGGGTGAACTCTTCGGTCGACAATGAACCACACGAAAAAAATGGCTCGGGTGGACCCACGTCTGCTTCAAAGCCTCCAATCACCGTATCCGATCCCACTTACGGTGAAGACAATGAACACCCTCTGAGAAAGTACCACCGTACAATGAGACGCTTCAACGGTACATCACGTTCATGGGGCAATATAAGGCCTCTGACCCAAGCCCGGTGTCAGTCGCGCAACCAGCACAACCCATACCGCCAGCATCACTTGTCCCACAGCCGCCATTACCAGGTGTACCACCTACAGCCCCACAGCGGATCGAAGACGAAGTCCTAAAGAGTGTACCCGCGTCATTCAAGAAACAAGCTGGCCTGGTATTACAGCGAGTGAAAGACAATCCGAACATGGCCTGGAATGATAAAAGCGAACTACTGGTACAGAACCAGGTCCCCGGTACCCACATGACGGATTTAGTGAATGATCTGATGCGTCAACGTAGGTCGCGCGCGGGTCCTCAAGGATGGGAGGTGTTTTCTCAAGGCTTGAAAGACATGCATGTGCCACAAGAATTGGTGGGGAATCCCCAGCGCTGGGCCTGGGTGCAGCGTGACCAGCAATCGCCGATACGTGCACCCCGCAAGTCACAATGACAGACGCGACACCCACGGACCTGGATAGCCGAGTGAGAACCGGAGTCACCGCCCAAAACACCACCACCGGTCAAGACACCCCACCTCTCCAGAGCCGTGACACGTAGCAAGTCACCGCAACGATTACGACGCCGGGAACAAGCTCCCAAGGCCTGGAAACACTATGAAAACCAACAGCAGCAGCAGGAAAGCTCAGTCGTCATGTTTTACCTCATCCTACTCAGTAACAGCTCGGCTGCGGTGTTTCTCAACAACAGCTTGGCCCATTATGTCACGCAGCTCCCACATCCCTTACATCTCCCAGGACGTTGGGAGTGTGGTCTAGTGGATATCCAGTACCCGTACACGTGGTACAACGTGCAACAGGATACGGTGTGGTACGAAGTCGTGTACGAAAGCAACACCTATAGCTTCCCGAAGGCCAGTACCCTACAACCAAAATATTCATCGAGGCGTTCGGTATCCTCATCGGGGGGTAAAAGCATCTTTCCGTTTGCGGATTACCTGCACATGGAGTACCACGAGTGGAACCACAAGTTCCTGATCATCCTCCAGAGCAATGTGACCGGACGTTTCAGCAAGACGTTGAAGGAGCTGTGTGCATTGGAGAGGGATTACTTAGTTGGGTCCGGGCGGCTCCAGGGGAAGACCATGCTGGATCTTCAGGCTGGCTTGTATGCACTCTGTCTATTCGGATGTGGTGGATGGTCACATTGTCGGTTATATCGATGCGCCCCTGCTCCGCGTCTGTCCAGTGATAGGGAACTACGGAGATCAGGTCACACAGAGCTTTAACCACTTACTCCATCTACCGGTGAGACAGATTGACATCAGTACCATCACCATCGATATAAGGGATGATATCGGACAACCTCTGGCATTCGAAATTGGGAAAGTGGTGGTCACACTTCATTTTCGAAAAGATGAAGTGTGACCACCACTTTCCCAATTTCGAATGCCAGCGGTTGTCCGATATCACTCGGTTCTCACTCGGCTTGCCAGGTCTGTGGGGGTCGCGTCTGTCGTTGTGATTTGCGGGGTGCACGTATCGGCGATTACTGGTCACGCTGCATCCAGGCCCAGCGCTGGGGATTCCCCACCAATTCTTGTGGCACATGCATGTCTTTCAAGCCTTGAGCAAACACCTTGAGGACCCGCGCGCGCCCTAAGTTGACGCATCAGGTCATTCACTAAATCCGTCATCTGGGTACCGGGGACCACCTGGTTGTGTACCAGTAGTTCGCCTTCATCATTCCAGGTCATGTTCGGATTGTTTTTCACTCGCTGTAATACCAGGCTAGCTTGTTTCTTGAACGACGCGCGTACACTCTTTAAGACTTCGTCTTCGATCCGCTGTGGGGCTGTAGGTGGTACACCTGGTAATGGCGGCTGTGGGATAAGTGATGTTGGCGGTTGCGCGACTGACACCGGGCTTGGGTCAGAGGCCTTGTATTGCCCCATGAACGTGATGTACCATTGAAGTGTCTCGTTGTACTGTTGTACTTTCTCACTGTCCCTTAACCCCAGTCGTTGTAGAATCAGTTGCATCTCGTGCTCGAGGGTGTTCATCGTCTTCACCGTAGGTGGAATCGGATACGGTGATTGGAGGCTTTGAAGCAGACGTGGGTCCACCAGAGCCATTTTTCGTGTGGTTCATTGTCGACCGAAGAGTCCACCCAATACTGGCCCTAGCACAGAGGCAGCCAACAGCGCTAAGATGGCTCCGAGAAACCCGCCTTTCTGTAAGGTCTTTTTCTTTGTGTTTGGGAGAGACGCTTCTGGACCAGGGTCCGGAGACCTGTCTTATGCTTGGCCAACATCGCCTTCTGAGCCGGAGTCAATGGCACGTTCCCTTTCATGATATTGAGACTAATCTCGCACAGACAGCACACGCGAGCAGGGTCTGCGCCACGTATAATAGTCCGAACCAACTCAGGTGGGGCCGTCTTCAATACACGGAACGTCGGAGCGTTCTTCCGCACTCGAGTAGACATCCTGTTCATCTAACGCTTGAACCTCCAACCCTACCTTTTTTATTAGTGGACTACAGAGACAACATGAACAAGAATGGTGTGTTTGAAATGTTTATTATCCCCATCATCACATACACACCCCAGGTGGGAGAGCAACTGTGGGTGTGTTTACATTATTTTTGCATGTACACGTGGTGGGTCTCTCCGGGAAAGATACCGGTCCGTAGTCGAAGGTAAACGGGGGTGGCTTGCTTCAGGTCGAAGAGCATATACCCGTGTTGAGGAGCTGTCGCATCTACAAAGGCTTCCAATGCAAACTGAGTGCGTTCGGGGTACATCTGTCTCGCCAGATGCCGCAGTTGCGTGGTAGCTCTTGGGTTTTAAACACCAGATAGTGGGCATTCAAGCTGATGGTCCGATGTTCTTTGTTTTTACTTAACAGAATCTGCACAATTTTGACAGCTGAGTGACCCGCTTATCCGTCTCCGCCATGAGATCATCCAGGCACACCAAGGCGTCCTGTTCCAAATCGGCCAGGTTGGATAGGCCTTCCACGATCGTGATGTGGAGCATTGCTGCATACCACGCTTGCCATTTTCCGTAACACCACACGACCCGGGCAATGGGTGGGGTAATCATGCTGTCGGCGTGTTGAATGAGTTTTCTGACGAAGTGCGTCTTGGCGGATCCCGTCGGCCCCGCAATGAAGCAGGTTAAGGGGTGTTGCCACTGGGGGTCCATGGTTGGAGGAGTATCCGCTGTCGTGGTAACCCGCTGTGGTAAATTTGGTACGAATGAACCGGGATCGTCGGTGCGTCGAGCGTTGGTACCGTTGTCGACGGGTGTTCACTGTGGATGGTCGTAGAGGGCGTTGCAATACTTGGTGTAGGACTCGATGTTGATATGGATTGTACACGTGGTGTGGTAGTGGTGACGACTGGGCTCGTTTCGATGACGGGTTTGACTGGTGTAGAGGAAGCCTGTAGACTGGTTTGACTGGCACTCGCAGCGGGTGTCCTAGGTGGAACGAGTAGAGTGCTGGGATAGGCTACATCGTAAAACACACCTCCGTACAACACACCCAGCAGTGTTAGTAATGCCACTATGAGGCTCACTTACGCTGTGTTCAGAGACGGTTGCACCGTGTTCATGGTCGAGCGTGGAATGAAGGATGACGGCGGTGGTGTCTGGTTTTATAGTCGTCTCATCTGGTTGGCTGCGACCCAGGAATTGAAGGAACTGGGCCAGCCTTGCCATTTCACGAAGTGCATCGTCTTGCCTCAGCGTTGCTCGGTTTTCAAGATGCGTTCCACAGTGTTGTAGTCCTGCTTTGTTTTCACCACGGGCCGTAACTCTTGCTCGTAAAACGTCCCTTGCAACGGTTCCCCTTGAAGATCTTCCAGTTCGTAGACTCGCGGCTGTCGGAGTATGTAACGTTTAATCAGGAAGTGCTCATCGCTCCAGTTGGGGGGATAACCCTTCTCGAACTTGCCCTTGACTTTACTGATCCGTACAGGGTCCCCGACCTTGAACACCTTCTTCGGTCGTTGTTGCGATTGCGTGGGGTACAAGATACGCCGGACTTGGGCATTGTTACGTCTGGTAAAGGTAATGGGGGCTCTCTGTATACTCCGGTGATAGGCTCGATTGTAACCACTCACAAGTTTCGGGAGAACATCGATGTACCACCGGGAAATATTTTCACATATGGCCTTTGAATGTCCTGTTGAACCTTTTCACAGCGGAAACCTTGATCTCGTTTTAGGTGTGGAAGAAGAAAACCTTCTGAGCTTTCAGAAACTGTTGGAACGGTCTGTTGAGGAATTCGGGGCTTTCGTGGGTTTGCAAATACAAGGGTTTGCGCCCGGTCTTGAAGATGTCCTTGAACGCTGCTACGAGATTCGCCCCCGTTTTCGTTCGGATGGGTACCACCCACGCATACTTCGACAGGATATTGATGCATGCCAAGATATACCGATTCCCATCGTTGTCTCTGACAAAGACGCTCATATCGAACAAATCCGCTTGCCATTGGGCATCTATACCACCGACGATGATCCGGTTCCGTGGAAAATGGCGGCCGGCAGCTCGATGTAAGGTATAGGTGTTTTGTTGTTACCGTGGGGTTGAGCGGCTCGATAGAGGGCAGACAATGCACTATAGGCTGCCGGACTGTAGTATAAGTTATCCAATACAAGCGTCTAGTCCGTCATTCATAATTCAGCCGTCGTCCATTAAAGAATATCCGCGTCCATAATCCAAAGACCTATTCCATATCCATATAACAGTATTAGCACCAAATTCAAAAAAGACAATCATAGTATACATAAACATAGGCTAGTTTCCTGCAAGAGAGAAGCGGCCAACAGTTTTCAATGATGCCGACAAGACATCATGATGTTCCAAAAATATAAAATCCGTATCGCTGATCAGTATTCTTAATCCATAATAATCATTATGTCGTTATCTAGAGAATGGTGTATCTCAGTCACGCTTTGATTGTGACTGTTCATATGAACAACATGAGGATCTTGAAGTACATGGATTCATACGGCCCCTAGCCCCGGGTTAAGCGGAATTAGACACAAGCTACGAAACGTAACGCCATATATCTTGCACGCTACGTTCGTATTTTGCTATCAGCATGCGATATGTATCGCCAAATTTGAGAAACTTTGAGTGGAGACGCTTGGAGGAATAGCCCTGTTTTATAAGTTTCTGCAACAATGTTTTGTGACGTTGATTGAAATCGTCACAATTAACACAGGATCTAGCAAATGCTACTAGGCGAGATATGTATACGCCATATGCAGGTCGCACTGGAATATTACTGTCCAGAAAGGGATAGTTTACGATGTCGAAATTGTAATCATCTCTTTTGTCAAAAAGTCGACGAGAGAGAATGCCCGCTTCATTTTTATAGAGATATAGATCTAAATATGATGTGCCTGTAGGGCTATCTGTAGTTTCCTTCAAATCCAGTGAAGGTGGATATATATCCTTCACTGCGTCATTTATATAGCGATTATCCACAGCGAGAAGATCGTCTATATAGCGTTTGGTGAATGAGAAGGAACGGGCTTTGAATGGATCGGTTTTTGAAAGCGCCTGCATATAGTCATATTCATAAGAGAACAGATACAGGTCAGCCAACAGGGGTGCGCAATTAGTACCCATTGGAATACCTATATGCTGTTGATATATTGTGTTGCCAAATTTCACATAGATATTTTTAATGAGAAATTCAAGGAACTCTATAAACAAAGAAACATCCCATGAATGATATCGCTTGTATGTAGTAGAGCTGAAGAATGCTTTATGGCTTCCGACATTAATATATCTACGATCAGTTTTCTTGAACAGAGATACTATTAATGAATTTAGACTGTCAATAAGGTCCTGATGAGGGATTGTAGTATAGAGAGTCGAGAAATCCCATGTGGATACATGTCTGTACGGTATGTGACCTTTAGCATCAAGTTCCTCCGTCTAACATTTTGAGTTTTTTAATATCCACATACATTCAACGCCAGAGTTTTTAGAAATAGTGGCGCAATACCTTTCCCAAAATGCTTTTACCTCCTGAAGGGCCCTCGTCAATAGGGTTGAAAGAAGCTTGGTGGTGCAGCTTCTAGAACCAGCTATGAATCTAGCTTTGTATGGTGATTTATGCATTTTGGGAGTCCAGTATACGTTTGGTATGTCGTTATGATTGGTTGGAAGACAAATACCTCTTTCCCTGAGAAACGTTTTGTGATTGTTAAATAAATCTTCCAGAGTAAATGAAGTTTGGGAGTAAGTAGACGTATTTGATGATGATAGGTCTACACTCAATTCTTTAACCAACACCTGGTAATAGTAATATTTACATATGAATATTATATTATTTGGAGCTTTGTCCGCTGGGCCAATGACGAATTTACTCTGGAGATTTGCAAGAACTTCTTGCGAATTGGGGTTTCTCAGTACTTGTTTTGCTTGGGGAAGAGTACTTCTGTCAATATGGCGGATTGTTTCAACGACCTTGCTTTTGGTGAGGTCCAGCCAATCAGCGAGTACTGTAGGTTTAACTTTTTCTCGCTTCGACCAATCAATAACGTACTGTTCCAATGCAGACAGGACTATCTTCTGGGCAGCCTTCAGATTTATTCTTCTCGGCTCTCTATATTTAGATCCTTTCATCAGGAGTAATTTCAGGTCCTTATCACTCACCACATCAAGGTCACCAGTCACAACATGTTTGCATGGTGTATAGATAAAGTTCGACGATTCACAATCACAACTATAGCCTCCTGACGTGTATAAATTCCAGTCAAACTCCCTGACAGCATTGGAGTAATTGAATATTTTGGTGGCTATAGATTTAGTATACTTATATGAAATGCAAGGAGGTTCTGTGAACTTAAAATAGTTTGGTACAGCGTTGCGTACCTCTGGATTCATTCAGGATGTCCAGTCCTTTATCTAAGTAGTTGAGTTTCAAGAAAAGCCGATCTTGAGATGTTTCGATTATGTTCACTGGACGATACAACCGAAAATACGCTATATCTGGACATACTTTACTGATTTTTGGTGGTATTATATTTCCTGAAGACGCAGATTGTTGTATATCTCTGGCTATTCGATCTAAAGCTCTCAGAGGTAACGCATACAGAACTGTACGTAAGCTATGTATACTATTGGGTGTGTTGGATAAACCCACTAAATAATTGTGCACCCCTGTTGGCTGACCTGTATCTGTTCTCTTATGAATATGACTATATGCAGGCGCTTTCAAAAACCGATCCATTCAAAGCCCGTTACTTCTCATTCACCAAACGCTATATAGACGATCTTCTCGCTGTGGATAATCGCTATATAAATGATGCAGTGAAGGATATATATCCACCTTCACTGGATTTGAAGGAAACTACAGATAACCCTACAGGCACATCATATTTAGATCTATATCTCTATAAAAATGAAGCGGGCATTCTCTCTCGTCGACTTTATGACAAAAGAGATGATTACAATTTCGACATCGTAAACTATCCCTTTCTGGATAGTAATATTCCAGTGGGACCTGCATATGGCGTATACATATCTCGCTTAGTAGCATTTGCTAGATCCTGTGTTAAATGTGACGATTTTAATCAACGTCACAAAACACTGATGCAGAAACTTAAAAAACAGGGCTATTCCACCAAGCGCCTACACTCAAAGTTTCTCAAATTTGGCGATACATATCGCATGCTGATAGCAAAATACGAACGTAGCGTGCAAGATCTATGGCGCTACGTTTCGTAACTTGTGTCTAATTCCGCTTAACCCGGGGCTAGGGGCCGTATGAACCCATGTACTTCAAGAACCTCATGGTACTCATATGAACAGTCACAATCAAAGCGTGACTGAGATACATCATTCTTTAGATGACGACTTTACAGCGAATATTGTGGATTAAGAATACTGATCAGCGATACGGATTTGATATTTTTGGAACATCATGATGTCTTGCCGGCATCATTGAAAACTGTTGACCGCTTCTCTCTTGCAGGAAACAAGCCTATGTTTTTGTATACTATGATTGTCTTTTTGAATTTGGTGCTAATACTGTTATATGGAAAATGGAATAGGTCTTTGGATTATGGACGAGGATATTCTCTAATGGACGACGGCTGGATTATGAATGACGGACTAGACGCTTGTAATGATCGTGAATCATCGTACTATTAACTTTTCGCCAACCATGGCTGCGATGCCTCCGTTGATGGGGTTTAAATAGCTGCGTAATGTTGGATATATTTAAACGGCGGTTTGTAGCATTGCCGAACCCACTGACATTATCATTTAAACCATACGGAAACACCGACCCAAGTTCTAGCATCCAGAATAATTCCCGCTCTCGGATTTTTCTCTCAAATTCAAAGGGGGAGTTATTGGTAGATGGGTAGACGACGTCTATGATCTGAATACTAAAGTTATCCCAGCCATGGTCAGGTCCAGAAAAATGCTTACCTATGAGCAATTGTTTTTTCCTAACGGATTTTCTGTGACCGTTCACCCTAAGATGGAGTCTTTGGGTGGTCTTGCCAACATACTTTTGACCACACTTCGTACAGGAAACTAAATAAATACAGTTTGTAGTAGAACAATTAAGATCAACATACGAGTTAACAGAATATGAGTTACCAGTTAGCGCGGAACTAAATGAAGCTGAAGTATTAAACAGTGGACACGTGAGACACCCACGATGTCCACACTTAGAAATCTTGAAATTAGTACATGTAGAATTCGGTGCTAGACAATCATCAAGCGTGATATTACAAGGTTTGATGTCGTGACCTTGCTGTGCTGTCAGAAATATGTTGAAAAAGGTCTTAGTGCATTTCGAACTGTTAGAGACTCGGCTGAGGTACCTGCACTAAGGTTCCTCGGATCTGTCTTACAATTATTTTCTTTTGTTACTTTCATTATGAGTGTAGGGATGTGCAGGGGCCCGGCCTCAGGGACAACTTGTCCACCAGCAGAATCCAGGCATACACGGAATAAAAATACAAGCGTCTAGTCCGTCATTCATAATTCAGCCGTCGTCCATTAAAGAATATCCGCGTCCATAATCCAAATACCTATTCCATATCCATATAACAGTATTAGCACCAAATTCAAAAAGACAATCATAGTATACATAAACATAGGCTAGTTTCCTGCAAGAGAGAAGCGGTCAACAGTTTTCAATGATGCCGACAAGACATCATGATGTTCCAAAAATATAAAATCCGTATCGCTGATCAGTATTCATAATCCATAATAATCATTCTAAAGTCGTTATCTAGAGAATGGTGTATCTCAGTCACGCTTTGATTGTGACTGTTCATATGAACAACATGAGGATCCCGGGTTAAGCGGAATTAGACACAAGTTACGAAACGTAACGCCATATATCTTGCACGCTACGTTCGTATTTTGCTATCAGCATGCGATATGTATCGCCAAATTTGAGAAACTTTGAGTGGAGGCGCTTGGAGGAATAGCCCTGTTTTATAAGTTTCTCCAACAATGTTTTGTGATGTTGATTGAAATCGTCACAATTAACACAGGATCTAGCAAATGCTACTAGGCGAGATATGTATACGCCATATGCAGGTCCCACTGGAATATTACTGTCCAGAAAGGGATAGTTTACGATGTCGAAATTGTAATCATCTCTTTTGTCATAAAGTCGACGAGAGAGAATGCCCGCTTCATTTTTATAGAGATATAGATCTAAATATGATGTGCCTGTAGGGCTATCTGTAGTTTCCTTCAAATCCAGTGAAGGTGGATATATATCCTTCACTGCGTCATTTATATAGCGATTATCCACAGCGAGAAGATCGTCTATATAGCGTTTGGTGAATGAGAAGGAACGGGCTTTGAATGGATCGGTTTTTGAAAGCGCCTGCATATAGTCATATTCATAAGAGAACAGATACAGGTCAGTCAACAGGGGTGCGCAATTAGTACCCATTGGAATACCTATATGCTGTTGATATATTGTGTTGCCAAATTTCACATAGATATTTTTAATGAGAAATTCAAGCAACTCTATAAACAAAGAAACATCCCATGAATGATATCTCTTGTATGTAGTAGAGCTGAAGAATGCTTTATGGCTTCCGACATTAATATATCTACGATCAGTTTCTGACCTTCTCCCAGCGCTTCATGGTGAAGACTGATAATGGACTCGGAGAGTATCGTGTATTTATAACGAAGTCGAGGTCTGATGTTCGGGTTCTATCACCGTTGTATATATCCTCGGTTGACTGAGTCTAGCCGATAAATCGATGACGTCGTCATCATCTGACAGTGGACTGTTAAGTGCCGCATCTTTGTGGAGTACCGGATGGTCTTCCTCCTTGACGCGGTTGATCGGTTGCTCATTGCGTTCTGCCAACGTGTCACTCAGGGTACGAGCCCAGCCCAACTAAACGGCTGACCGGTCGTCCGGTGTAAACAGCTTGTCCACAAGAGGCACCACTTCCTCAAAGGCTGTCCACAGATCAGGGCCTAGGGTGACGTATGGTCCTGTTAACGGCCCAGGCGTGCGAAGAATGGTCCTCGGTATACGTAAATGTTGTTGTATATGTGGATGAGGTTCCCGTCCATTTCACCATACAACACTCGTTTGGTCCAACCGCCACGATGTAGGGTAACCATATTCCATGTGGACTCCGGACAAACATCCCTACGTCTTCCACGATGGTGACTTTATCCCCATAGACGTGTAACCCCACCTCAGGGGTAAGGGGAAGGACAGCTCGTAGAATTCGTGACATGGTTGACCAAATGACGTGCGATGAATGACGCACAATGTGACTGACCCTCGTATTTATGACCAGGTCCCTTGGTGACATGGTTGACCAAATGACGTGCGATGAATGACGCACACTCTGACTGACCCGCGTATTTATACCTATCATGAGGTTACCTTGGTATTATTACGTCAGGTTTATATAGCCTCAACTGGTGAATTTTGATTGGCTACTAAAACTATCCTCGGAAATTCCAATGTGCCAGTCAATTGATCCGTAGCTTCAATTGTTTAATCAATGAACACACGATGCCCTGGTCCACGTAGACGCTCGAATGGCCTAGCGCCTCCATTCATGGAGATCAGTCTCACAGTGGAGAGGTAGCCCACCCGTCCACCCTCCACCAAACGCTTGGACGAAGCTGTGGACAGCACTCTACCCATTTCTCACCATTTCACGCTAGCGACGATGATGATATTGAGGGTCACCTCGTAGACCGTCTAGCGACCGTATCCAGTCAGGTCTCCGATGTTCATGTTTGACAGTTATGACACAGACGTGTCAGGATGGCCGAGTTGTCCAATGCGCCAATCCTACGTGCTTGTCTGAGCATGGGGCATGGATTCAATCCGACTTCATTTTGTGTCGCATCACATTGTAAATGTGCATAATATATAATGTCTCAACATCAGGTCTTAGTGTCTTCGTCTATACAGGCAGTCAGGTCTTGTTGAATCGGTGGTAGTCCGCATGGATCAAGTGTTCATCGTAGTCTTCTGTCAAATACATCTCGATTCAATATTGACCGGGTCGAATCATCGCGTCTGTGTTGAGGACGTACGCTGAGGGGGATTACAGTCTATCTGGAAAGCGTCATGGGCAAACACCCCTTGAAAGTAGGTCCGTGTCCATGGGTCACCCCAATGCACGTTCGTGATCCGAGCCAAGTGTATGTTAGATGACAAAGTCGCACATGACGTTGCGCGAATTATTTGACGTAGCAAGTAAATCTCCATTATTAATTTGCCTAACTTGACGATGTTAAGCTTATGGTCGTTCTCTGAGGTGTCTTGGATGACGATTTAGTTGCCAGCTGCGTAACCCTCAACGTCGGTGGTCTATGTTTATGTATACTATGATTGTCTTTTTGAATTTGGTGCTAATACTGTTATATGGAATATGGAATAGGTCTTTGGATTATGGACGCGGATATTCTCTAATGGACGACGGCTGGATTATGAATGACGGACTAGACGCTTGTAATCAAGGCAATCTGTGGCTCACGTATCTGTCGGAGTTTGATGGATACCTTGTTCAAGAGGTACCGATCTTGCATTAACAAGTCCGCAAGCAGACGGCCAATTATATCCACTGATTCACGGGTCGCCGTAAAACTCTGCATCTTTGTCCGTCCTGGGTTGGCATTCTCCGTGGCCATGTGCTCGGTGGGTCTCGGTAAAACAAGGGCACATTCAAGTGCAACGTCTCAATGTAGGCTAATTAGGTGTACGTGTTGGTCGAGACACGGTTGAGTTTGTCGCTGAGGGAAATGTCCACCTGTTCAAACATAGAGTGCAGCCACTGATTCACCGGACACAGCGTAGCACATCCCATGAATCTATTGCCGTCCCTATTGAAGATATTGGCCTTCGCGTACAAGTACGTTTGGGCTGAATCTATGTAGGTCGTATCCGCGTAGCTGATGGTGACATGGGCTGCGTCATTGATGCTGCGGTGCGTATTGTACTGATAAGGCACCTTGTGAACCATTGAGAATGAAGTGTGACCACCACTATACCAATTCCGGTGTGGTCCCTCGAAGGTGATGGTGCTGATGTGAGTCTGTCGGACCGGTGACTTGCTCTCCGTATTTCCCTTCACCGCGCAGAGGCGTAGCAGGGCATAGCATCGACGTCACGGACAATATGATTGTCGATCACATCCGAATAGACGTAGAGCCCGTACAAGCCAACCTTGAAATTAGCATGATCCACAGGCGATCGGGTCCGAGCTCGCCATCAAACTCAAGTGCACACAGATCCATCAACGTAAACGTGGCATGGATCGAGCACGTCGTAGGGCTTTGGTTGGTGGGCGTCCTGGCCAGGTCTTTGGGGTTCGTGTCTGATTAGGCGGTTTCCATGGTGGTGAGAGATTACAACACATATAAGGGAGGTGGGAAGAGGTGCCGACATACTGACTGCGTCACATGTCACAACCGCTGATGTGGACTGGGGTATCTGCGACCAGACCTTGGGATTCCTCATCAATTCCTGCGACGCGTTCAGCAGGTGCATGTAGGTTCCAGATACCATTTGGTGCTGAAGGAGAAGTTCACCTTTCCCGTCCCAGGTCCTGTTAGAAAGGACTTCACTCGCTGCAATCCGTCCATTTCTTTAATGAGGCGGATTCACTCTCCAACACTTCGTTATTGACCCACCATGGCGCTGATGGTAATAGTGGATGTGGTGGTGGTGGTGGTGGTGGCTGTGGTGTGATTGATGGTGACTTGTATTGACCCATAAACGTGAAGTACGTCTGAAGCATCTGATTATACCGTCGCATTTTCTCATTGTGGCATAAATCATGTCATAAAATCTCTCTCTTCTTCGAGGGCGTTCAACGCGTAAAGGTAAAGAGAGTTGCGAATAACCTACCTTTATGTAAAACCTTTTTCTTTTGAGACTTTTTTCCCCGGGTTACGAAGATCTCTCTTATGCTTGACAAACCTAGCCTTATGAAAGGTTTTGGAAAGTCTTATATGATTTGGATGTCGGTTTGTCGGACCTGGAGATAGTGGATGTGTGTTGAGAGGTTTAATTACAACACATATAAGGGAAGTGGGAAGAGGTGCCGACATACTGACAGAGCCACATGACTTCACAGTATAGTCTTCCGGCTAAACTATTCGAAAGCACGTACCAAGAATCTAACGATTCGTGGTATATGTTGTATCTCAGGTACGCTTTTATTGTACCTGTTCATGTGGCAACATGGATGATATGACCACACGGCCCCTAGCACCGGCATAAGCGGTATTAGATACAAATCTAGAGAGCTATGATGGAAATGCTCTGACAACTCATATATTGGTAATTGGTGAGCTGTTTCGCTGTGACAACTCGTACACTGAATATTGGTGAGATGTATCGTCGTCAGATGAAAACGACGGCATTTAACACAAAAGACTAGTCTGTAAGGCCCGATGTCGACCCAGCATCAACTTCCCACAAATGCCAACATATATCAAAGACCAATAGGTCTGTACAGGGGGCGGGCTTCGGGGACGAAACGTCCACCAGCAGAATCTCGCCATATACAGGTAAAAATTACAACACATATAAGAGAAGTGGGAAGAGGTGCCGACATACTGACAGAGCCACATGACTTCACAGTATAGTCTTCCGGTTAAACTATTCGAAAGCACGTACCAAGAATCTAACGATTCGTGATATGTGTTGTATCTCAGGTACGCTTTTATTGTACCTGTTCATGTGGCAACTTGGATGATATGACCACACGGCCCCTAGCACCGGCATAAGCGGTATTAGATACAAATCTAGAGAGCTATGATGGAAATGCTCTGACAACTCATATATTGGTAATTGGTGAGCTGTTTCGCTGTGACAACTCGTACACATATTTGCCTATCTGCGGACAGACTCACAGTAGTAAGACATCTGTCCCCCATGATGAAGGATTTTCTAAATGCAGATGCAGACTTACAAGCCGGACTTCATGGCCATCGCGCTTTGGTACGCTCAGCGGGGGATCCACCGTAACCCTTAAACTGTAGTCCCAACTTCTGCTACAGTGTGTTGACGAGCGGGTTCACTCAAATCTGTGTCGCTGATCAGTATTCTGTAGGGCTACATATAGCCCTTCAGGCACGTCATATTTAGATCTATATCTCTATAAGAATGAAGCGGGCATTCTCTCCCGTCGACTTGATGAAAAAAGAGATGATTATAATTTCGACATCGTAAACTATCCCTTTCTGGAAAGTAATATTCCAGTGGGACCTGCATATGGCGTATATATATCTCGCATGGTAGCATTGGCTAGATCCTGTGTTAAATGTCACGATTTTAATCACCGTCGCAAAAAATTGTTGCAGAAACTTATAAAACAGGGCTATTCCACCAAGCGCCCCCACTCAAAGTTTCTCAAATTTGGCGATACATATCGCATGCTGATAGCAAAATACGAGCGTAGCGTGCAGGATCTATGGCGTTACGTTTCTAATTCCGCTTAACCCGGGGCTAGGGGCCGTATGAACCCATTGACTTCAAGATCCTTATGGTGCTCATATGAACAGACACAATCAAAGCGTGACTGAGATACATCATTCTCTAGATGACCACTTTACAACGTTCATTATGGATTAAGAATACTGATCAGCGATACGGATTTGATATTTTTGGAACATCATGATGTCTTGTCGGCATGATTGAAAACTGTTGACCGCTTCTCTCTTGCAGGAAACTAGCCTATGTTTATGTATACTATGATTGTCTTTTTCAATTTGGTGCTAATACTGTTATATGGAATATGGAATAGATCTTTGGATTATGGACGCGGATATTCTTTAATGGACGACGGCTGAATTATAAATGACGGCATAGACGCTTGTAATTCTTAATCCATATGATCTTCGTTGTAAAGTCGTCATGTAGAGAATGATGTATCTCAGTCAATCTTTGAATGTGATTGTTCATACGAACATCATGAGGATCTTGAAATATTTGGGTCCATACGGCCCCTAGCCCCGGGTTAGGCGGAATTAGACACAAGTTACGAAACGTAACGCCATAGATCTTGCATGCCACGCACGTATTGTGATATCAGCATGCGAGATGTAAGGCCAAATTTGTGAAACTTTGAGTGGAGGGGCTGGCATAGCTCTGTTTTATGAGTTTCAGCAATAATGTTTTGTGACGTTGATTATAATCGTCACATTTAACACCGTATCTAGCAAATGCTACTAGGCGAGATATGCATACGCCATATGCAGGTCCCATTGGAATATTGCTGTCCAGAAAGGGATAGTTTACGATGTGGAAATTGTAATCTCTTTTGTCATAAATTCGACGAGAGAGAAGGCCCGCCTCATTTTTATAGAGATATAGATCGAAATGTGATGTGCCGTTAGGGCTATATGTAGTTTCCTTCAAATCCAGTAAAGGATATACAACCCACTGTAATCCACTGAAGGTGAAGGTTATGATCTATGACCACGGCATGTGGTGGTTTGCTTTCATTTTACCGATGAAAGCATCAACGTACCCACCGAAACCATTGAAGTCCCGTCAATCAAAACTCAATGAACGTGATGTCACATCTCATTAAGTGTCGCCATTTACACCAGCTATCACTGCTATGAGGCGGTCCCGGTCTCCAATTGTGATCCTCACGAACTGATTGTGCGGATGATGGGGTATTTGGAGAGGTCGACTCACGTATTCCCTCGACGACACTTACCGACGACAGCGAGGTCTTCCCCGTTGGGAACGACATTGCGGATTATCTCGATGCTGATGATAATGTCCCGCCGTTCGGCAACCCCCCTAAGCCGTCGAAGCAGACCTGGGTCCACCAGAGCCATTTTTCGTGTGGTTCATTGTCGACCGAAGAGTCCACCCAATACTGGCCCTAGCACAGAGGCAGCCAACAGCGCTAAGACGGCTCAGAGAAACCCGCCTTTCTGTAAGGTCTTTTTCTTTGTGTTTGGGAGATTACAAGCGTCTAGTCCGTCATTATTAATCCAGCCGTCGTCCATTAGAGAATATCCGCGTCCATAATCCAAAGACCTATTCCATATTCCATATAACAGTATTAGCACCAAATTCAAAAAGACAATCATTGTATACATAAACATAGGCTTGTTTCCTGCAAGAGAGAAGCGGTCAACAGTTTTCACTGATGCCGGCAAGACATCATGATGTTCCAAAAATATCAAATCCGTATCGCTGATCAGTATTCTTAATCCATAATATTCGTTGTAAAGTCGTCATCTAAAGAATGATGTATCTCAGTCACGCTTTGATTGTGACTGTTCATATGAGTACCATGAGGATCTTGAAGTACATGGGTTCAGACGCTTCTGGACCAGGGTCCGGAGACCTGTCTTATGCTTGGCCAACATCGCTTTCTGAGCCGGAGTCAATGGCACGTTCCCTTTCATGATATTGAGACTAATCTCGCACAGACAGCACACGCGAGCAGGGTCTGCGCCACGTATAATAGTCCGGACCAACTCAGGTGGGGCCGTCTTCAATACACGGAACGTCGGAGCGAGCTTCTGTACTCGAGTAGACATCCTGTTCATCTAACGCTTGAACCTCCAACCCTACCTTTTTTATTAGTGGACTACAGAGACAACATGAACAAGAATGGTGTGTTTGAAATGTTTATTATCCCCATCATCACATACACACCCCAGGTGGGAGAGCAACTGCGGGTGTGTTTACATTATTTTTGCATGTACACGTGGTGGGTCTCTCCGGGAAAGATACCGGTCCGTAGTCGAAGGTAAACGGGGGTGGCTTGCTTCAGGTCGAAGAGCATATACCCGTGTTGAGGAGCTGTCGCATCTTCAAAGGCTTCCAATGCAAACTGAGTGCGTTCGGGGTACATCTGTCTCGCCAGATGCCGCAGTTGCGTGGTAGCTCTTGGGGTTTAAACACCAGATAGTGGGCATTCAAGCTGATGGTCCGATGTTCTTTGTTTTTACTTAACAGATTCTGCACAATTTTGACAGCTGAGTGACCCGCTTATCCGTCTCCGCCATGAGATCATCCAGGCACACCAAGGCGTCTGGTTCCAAATCGGCCAGGTTGGATAGGCCTTCCACGAACGTGATGTGGAGCATTGCTGCATACCACGCTTGCCATTCTCCGTAACACCACACGACCCGGGCAATGGGTGGGGTAATCATGCTGTCGGCGTGTTGAATGAGTTTTCTGACGAAGTGCATCTTGCCGGATCCCGTCGGCCCCGCAATGAAGCAGGTGAAGGGGTGTTGCCACTTGGGGTCCATGGTTGGGGGAGTATCCGCTGTCGTGGTAACCCGCTGTGGTAAATTTGGTACGAATGAACCGGGGTCGTCGGTGCGTCGAGCTTTGGTACCGTTGTCGACGGGTGGTCACTGTGGATGGTCGTAGAGGGCGTTGCAAAACTTGGTGTAGGACTCGATGTTGATATGGATTGTACACGTGGTGTGGTAGTGGTGACGACTGGGCTCGTTTCGATGACGGGTTTGACTGGTGTAGAGGATGTCTGTAGACTGGTTTGACTGGCACTCACAGCGGGTGTCCTAGGTGGAACGAGTAGAGTGCTGGGATAGGCTACATCGTAAAACACACCTCCGTACAACACACCCAGCAGTGTTAGTAATGCCACTATGAGGTTCACTTACGCTGTGTTCAGAGACGGTTGCACCGTGTTCATGGTCGAGCGTGGAATGAAGGATGACGGCGGTGGTGTCTGGTTTTATAGTCGTCTCATCTGGTTGGCTGCGACCCAGGAATTGAAGGAACTGGGCCAGCCTTGCCATTTCACGAAGTGCATCATCTTGCTTCAGCGTTGCTCGGTTTTCAAGATGCGTTCCACAGTGTTGTAGTCCTGCTTTGTTTTCACCACGGGCCGTAACTCTTGCTCGTAAAACGTCCCTTGCAACGGTTCCCCTTGAAGATCTTTCAGTTCGTAGACTCGCGGCTGTCGGGGTATGTGACGTTTAATCCGGAAATGCTCATCGCTCCAGTTGGGGGGATACTTGCCCTTGAATTTACTGATCCGTACAGGGTCCCCGACCTGGAACACCTTCTTCGGTCGTTGTTGCGATTGCGTGGGGTACAAGATACGGCGGACTTGGGCAATGTTACGTCTGGTAACGGTAATGGGGACTCTCTGTATACTCCGGTGATAGGCTCGATTGTAACCACTCACAAGTTTCGGGAGAACATCGATGTACCACCGGGAAATATTTTCACATACGGCCTTTGAATGTCCTGTTGAACCTTTCCACAGCGGAAGCCTTGGTCTCGTTTAGGTGTGGAAGAAGAAAACCTTCTGAGCTTTCAGAAACTGTTGGAACGGTCTGTTGAGGAATTCGGGGCTTTCGTGGGTTTGCAAATACAAGGGTTTGCGCCCGGTCTTGAAGATGTCCTTGAACGCTGCTACGAGATTCGCCCCCGTTTTCGTTCGGATGGGTACCACCCACGCATACTTCGACAGGATATTGATGCATGCCAAGATATACCGATTCCCATCGTTGTCTCTGACAAAGACGCTCATATCGAACAAATCCGCTTGCCATTGGGCATCTATACCACCGACGATGACCCGGTTCCGTGGAAAATGGCGGCCGGCAGCTCGATGTAAGGTATAGGTGTTTTGTTGTTATCGTGGGGTTGAGCGGCTCGATAGAGGGCAGACAATGCACTATAGGCTGCCGGACTGTAGTATAAGTTATCCAATACAAGCCTCTAGTCCGTCATTCATAATTCAGCCGTCGTCCATTAAAGAATATCCGCGTCCATAATCCAAAGACCTATTCCATATCCATATAACAGTATTAGCACCAAATTCAAAAAGACAATCATAGTATACATAAACATAGGCTAGTTTCCTGCAAGAGAGAAGCGGTCAACAGTTTTCAATGATGCCGACAAGACATCATGATGTTCCAAAAATATAAAATCCGTATCGCTGATCAGTATTCTTAATCCATAATAATCATTCTAAAGTCGTTATCTAGAGAATGGTGTATCTCAGTCACGCTTTGATTGTGACTGTTCATATGAACAACATGAGGATCTTGAAGTACATGGGTTCATACGGCCCCTAGCCCGGGTTAAGCGGAATTAGACACAAGTTACGAAACGTAGCGCCATAGATCTTGCACGCTACGTTCGTATTTTGCTATCAGCATGCGATATGTATCGCCAAATTTGAGAAACTTTGAGTGGGGGCGCTTGGAGGAATAGCCCTGTTTTATAAGTTTCTCCAACAATGTTTTGTGATGTTGATTGAAATCGTCACAATTAACACAGGATCTAGCAAATGCTACTAGGCGAGATATGTATACGCCATATGCAGGTCCCACTGAAATATTACTGTCCAGAAAGGGATAGTTTACGATGTCGAAATTGTAATCATCTCTTTTGTCATAAAGTCGACGAGAGAGAATGCCCGCTTCATTTTTATAGAGATATAGATTTAAATATGATGTGCCTGTAGGGCTGTCTGTAGTTTCCTTCAAATCCAGTGAAGGTGGATATATATCCTTCACTGCGTCATTTATATAGCGATTATCCACAGCGAGAAGATCGTCTATATAGCGTTCGGTGAATGAGAAGTAACGGGCTTTGAATGGATCGGTTTTCGAAAGCGCCTGCATATAGTCATATTCATAAGAGAACAGATACAGGTCAGCCAACAGGGGTGCACAATTAGTACTCATTGGAATACCTATATGCTGCTGATATATTGTGTTGCCAAATTTCATATAGATATTTTTAATGAGAAATTCAAGCAACTCTATAAACAAAGAAACATCCCATGAATGATATCTCTTGTACGTAGTAGAGCTAAAGAATGCTTTATGGCTTCCGACATTAATATATCTACGATCAGTTTTCTTGAACACAGATACTATTAATGAACTTAGACTTTCAATAAGGTCCTGATGAGGGGTTGTAGTATAGAGAGTCGAGAAATCCCATGTGGATACATGTCTGTACGTTATGTGACCTTTAGCATCAAGTTCTTCCGTAAGACATTTTGAGTTTTTCAATATCCACATACATACATATCTCAGTCAATCTTTGAATGTGATTGTTCATACGAACACCATGAGGATCTTGAAATATTTGGGTTCATACGGCCCCTAGCCCCGGGTTAGGCGGAATTAGACACAAATTACGAAACGTAACGCCATAGATCTTGCATGCCACGCTCGTATTGTGATATCAGCATGCGAGATGTATCGCCAAATTTGTGAAACTTTGAGTGGAGGGGCTGGCATAGCTCTGTTTTATGAGTTTCAGCAATAATGTGTTGTGACGTTGATTAAAATCGTCACATTTAACACCGTATCTAACAAATGCTACTAGGCGAGATATGCATACGTCATATGCAGGTCCCACTGCAATATTGCTGTCCAGAAAGGGATAGTTTACGATGTGGAAATTGTAATCTCTTTTGTCATAAATTCGACGAGAGAGAAGGCCCGCCTCATTTTTATAGAGATATAGATCGAAATGTGATGTGCCGTTAGGGCTACATGTAGTTTCCTTCAAATCCAGTAAAGGATATACAACCCACTGTAATCCACTGAAGGTGAAGATTATGATCTTAATCTTTCCTTACCGTGCCTGTACGGCATGTGGTGGTTTGCTTTCATTTTACCGATGAAAGCATCAACGTACCCACCGAAACCATTGAAGTCCCGTCAATCAAAACTCAATGAACGTGATATCACATCTCATTAAGTGTCGCCATTTACACCAGCTATCACTGCTATGAGGCGGGCCCGGTCTCCAACTGTGATCCTCACGAACTGATTGTGCGGATGATGGGGTATTTGGAGAGGTCGACTCACGTATTCCCTCGACGACACTTACCGACGACAGCGAGAACTTTCCCCGTTGGGAACGACATCGGGTATATCTAGGATACGGATACTGAGGATCACTGTGACACTGCGGATTATCTCGATGCTGATGATAATGTCCCGCCGTCCGGCAACCCCCCTAAGCCGTGCGCCCAGAAACTCAAGCACCGTTTTCGAAAGTATTTAGCCAGCTGTCTGTCCTCCGCTTTAACTCGGGACGCTATGATCTTAATCTTTCCTTACCGTACCTTGCCAAAGCCGGTCTTCAGTGAGAATGCCATTAACCACATAGACCTCTGCACCACCAGGCTGTGTTTTCTGGACGTACAGAATTACTTAGCACTCAACTGCAGCTATTACCATTGGGTGAAACCGTATCACTGCGCCAAGACCAAAACCACTTTTCCTCAAACTACATGACCAGCGTCGACCGTCCGCAAGACACACAAAATTTTGCAAGGGTCTGAAAGAAGAAGCTTGGTCCAAGGCCACCTACAATGTTCGGCGAAGAGGCAGTCCCGAAACATCACGAGAAGAGGTGTAGAAGAACTGTTATTTCAGTTTGAGCAGATGGAGCATGCAGATAACGATTGGCTAACTTTCATAACACTTACGGCCGATCGTGTGACCGCATCTTGACGCAGGCCACAGCCAAAAGGACGCAAGCCGCTCGCATTGAAAAGTCTCATGGGGAGACTATGAAGTATCCACATCGCCACATTTAAACGGACTGTACGCAGGCAGCCCTTTCTATTCAACTCAAATTTGTAGCACTACATGTGAACGGGCAGTAGATCCCAGTAACGTCCCCTACAGACGAATTTTAGACGGCTCAATTACATCAAGAGTTAACAGAACCTCTTCGCGGTGACATGCCAAACCGACGAAGAGGACCACATCAGTTGGTAAGCCTATTGTGACGGGTAAAAGTTGTTCTCTTTCGAACTCACACTGATCTTAGACAACGATCATCAGCTGAGTCTTGGCCAGGAAGTCAACTCCCTTTTGGAAATCCACTTCAGATCACTCTTTTCCAGCATCATCGATGTGATTTGCTACAACATCAGTCAAGTGGACAAGAGCCGAAAAGTTATATGCTACAATTCCTCCTAACATGATTACAAGCGTCTGGTCCGTCATTCATAATTCAGCCGTCGTCCATTAGAGAATATCCGCGCCCATAATCCAAAGACCTATTCCATATTCCATATAACAGTATTAGCACCAAATTCAAAAAGACAATCATAATATACATAAACACAGGCTTGTTTCCTGTAAAAGAGAAGCGGTGATCAGTTTTCAATGATGCCGACAAGACATCATGATGTTCCAAAAACAATTTATTGTAAATTTGCATAATATACATTGTGGTTCAAATAAAAAGAAATGGTGCTATCTCTTTTTATTCATTGAACAGAAAGGCCCAGGCGGGTGCTTATATATTGAAATGATCTTCGGCATGGGGATGGTCATCAAACATCTGCATGATGATGGGTAGGATAAGACGCCGGTAACGTGACACAAGCAGTACTGTTCACGCACGCTACTGCTGGGGCCTTGCTACACTTGACTATAACAACACTAGATTTCCGTGTCTTGGCCCATCAATGTAGTCATATCTGGATGAATTGGTGGCAGTTCGTAAGGATCAAAGTACTCAACGAACTCTTCTCTGAAGTAAATCTCGACTCAATGGTGGCCGGTTGCTCCATCGCGTCTGACGTACACTGAGGGTGGCCACGGTTTATCGGGAAAACATCTCTGACAACGCGCCTCCCAGCCCCCCTCCCCTTGAAAAAACCGTTCGTGTCTGTTAGTCACCTTGGAACGCGTTCTCGATCTGAGCTCAGCGTTGGTAAGTTGGCAAAGTCGCACGAGACGTTGCCTTAATTATTCACCTGAATGATGGTTGCTAATTCGGCCTAGTAAATCACATTAAAGGTGCTCCGTAGGGCGAGCGCAGAGTTGCCTTGCTTGGCGGTTAATCTGAATGTCGGTCTCCGAGGTCGGGGTAAGAACGAAGTAGGTAAAATCCTCCCTCCCCCCTAGCTGTAATCATATCCTGATAGGACCGGATGAAATTAACCCGTCTAAAGTTCGGTGTCAGAGCGGTGGCCGGGATCTGCTGTCCGTCCACATGCATATACACTAAGTTGGTGTCTGCAGTTATGCCCCGTTTAAACTGACCAGGATCATTACCTTGCAAAACACAATGACGGCAATCAGTATATCTTGACCTGCATCGGTATCCTGTCGAAATATGCGCGAGTCGTGTCCACTCGGACCAAAATGGGGGAGAACCTCACCAATGAGTTGAAGCGGATGTTCAAGACCGGACGCAAACCTATTTGCAACCGATGAAGGGACGACATTCCTGAACTAACATTTCCAGTTACTGAAAACCTAAAAAGTGTTATTCTTTAGCACCTACAACGAGTCCAAGGCTCCCTCCGTGGAAAGGTTCAATCGCACCTTTAAAGACAGCATGTACAAATACTTCACCGGCAAGAGTTCAAGACGGTACATCGATGTGCTGCTCCAGCTCGTCGAGGGTTACAATCGGGTCTATCGCCGCAATATTCAAAGAGCCCCCATCAAAGTCACCAATCGCAATGAAGCCCAATCCTGGGCTGTCTTGACTGTCTGAAACCCCAACGCGCACTGAAGTATGCCTTCCAGCGAGGACATGACGTCCGGATCGGTAAATTGAAGGGCAAGTTCAAGAAGAATTACATTCCCAACAGGAGAGATAAGCCCTTTGTAATCAAACGCCACGCACTCTTTCACCCGCGGCTGTATGAATTGGAAAACCTTCAAGGGGAACTATTCGAAGGGACGTTTCACTAGAAGGAATTTCAGATCGTGGTGAAACCGACAGAGGACTATTACACCGTGGAACGGTTACTTAAGACCGAACGATGCGCGGTATCATCGTACTGTTCCAGCTGTCTCCCTCTAGCGATTGCTCATTTGACCCGCGCCATTGTAAATTAAGACGAGCATTCTCAATGGACCATTATTTATAGGAGTCATCCCAATCTTCATACACAGCCACCTGACTGTCTCAGTTGATCCATTACGTAACCCGGTCTTGTTTTCGACCCCAGCAATCTCGAGGATAATGCCCCCCGGGTGGATGTGATTCTCAGCTACAGATTCGTACTTTCCTCGATCAAGACGTATTCCTATAATGCCTACACGAAAACATCGAAATGGCCAAGAAGCAAAACAGTATCACTTCACGGCGCCCTTGTCCTTTCGTGACACCCACGAGAAATGGAGACGGTCAACAATACCGCAGGGATAAAATGGTGGGATTTTACAACGCACACTCGATCGGTGGATCTGTTCATGCAATCCCGCTTGTGACACCGTCCTTTGCCTTGATCGTCATAGGAGCAGCGCGCGACTATAAGATCTTCATCCAAGAGGCCGACTTGTATATCCGCCAAGTAAGCCGAATCGTGCTGTTGAGTCATATCAATTGAAGCAATAAGAGGTGAGGAAAATTGACGACATCTGGCGACTAAAGAGCAACCATTTGACTACAGGAAAGCTTCCCTCGGCACATCACATTCAGACACGTGAATACGTTGAGTTCTCTAACGTAGCCATAGTATCTCAGTCTCGCTTTTATTTTAGCTGTTCATGTGGAGACTATGAAGTATCCACATCGCCACATTTAAACGGACTGTACGCAGGCAGCCCTTTCTACTCAACTCTAATTTGTAGCACTACATGTGAACGGGCAGTAGATCCCAGTAACGTCCCCTACAGACGAATTTTAGACGGTTCAATTACATCAAGAGCTAACAGAACCTCTTCGCGGTGACATGCCAAACCGACCAAGAGGATCACATCAGTTGGTAAGCCTATTGTGACGGGTAAAAGTTGTTCTGTTTGGAACTCACACTGATCTTAGACAACGATCATCAGCTGAGTCTTGACCAGGAAGTCAACTGCCTTTTGGAAATCTACTTCAGATCACTCTTTTCCAGCATCATCGATGTGATTTACTACAACATCAGTCAAGTGGACAAGAGCCGAAAAGTTATCTGCTACAATTCCTCCTAACATGATTACAAGCGTCTGGTCCGTCATTCATAATTCAGCCGTCGTCCATTAGAGAATATCCGCGTCCATAATCCAAAGACCTATACCCCCATATTCCATATAACAGTATTAGCACCAAATTCAAAAAGACAATCATAATATACATAAACATAGGCTTGTTTCCTGCAAAAGAGAAGCGGTCAACAGTTTTCAATGATTTCAATTTATTGTAAATTTGCATAATATACATTGTGGTTCAAATAAAAAGAAATTGTGCTATCTCTTTTTATTCATTGAACAGAAAGACCCAGACGGGTGCTTATATATTGAAATGATCTTCGGCATGGGGATGGTCATCAAACATCTGCATGATGATGGGTAGGATAAGACGCCGGTAACGTGACACAGGCAGTACTGTTCACGCACGCTACTGCTGGGGCCTTGCTATACTTGACTATAACAACACTAGATTTCCGTGTCTTGGCCCACCAGTGTAGTCATATCTGGATGAATTGGTGGCAGTTCGTAAGGATCAAAGTACTCAACGAACTCTTCTGTGAAGTAAATCTCGACTCAATAGTGGCCTGTTGATCCATCGCGTCTGTGTAGAGGACGTACACTGAGGGTGGCCACGGTTTATCGGGAAAACATCTCTGGCAACGCGCCTCCCCTTGAAAAACCGTTCGTGTCTGTTAGTCACCTTGGAACACGTTCTCGATCTGAGCTCAGCGTTGGTAAGTTGGCAAAGTCGCACGAGACGTTGCCTTAATTATTCACCTGAATGATGGTTGCTAATTCGGCCTAGTAAATTACATTAAAGGTGCTCCGTAGGGCGAGCGCAGAGTTGCCTTGCTTGGCGGTTAATCTGAATGTCGGTCTCCGAGGTCGGGGTAAGAACGAAGTAGGTAAAATCCTCCCTCCCCCCTAGCTGTAATTATACCCTGATAGGACCGGATGAAATTACCCCGTCTAAAGTTCGGTGTCAGAGCGGTGGCCGGGATCACAAACACAATGACGGCAATCAGTATATCTTGACCTGCATCGGTATCCTGTCGAAATATGCGCGAGTCGTGTCCACTCGGACCAAAATGGGGGAGAACCTCACCAATGAGTTGAAGCGGATGTTCAAGACCGGGCGCAAACCTATTTGCAACCGATGAAGGGACGACATTCCTGAACTAACACTTCCAGTTACTGAAAACCTAAAAAGTGTTATTCTTTAGCAACTACAACGAGTCCAAGGCTCCCTCCGTGGAAAGGTTCAATCGCACCTTTAAAGGCAGCATGTACAAATACTTCACCGGCAAGAGTTCAAGGCGGTACATCGATGTGCTGCTCCAGCTCGTCGAGGGTTACAATCGGGTCTATCGCCGCAATATTCAAAGAGCCCCCTCAAAGTCACCAATCGCAATGAAGCCCAATCCTGGGCTGTCTTGACTGTCTGAAACCCCAACGCGCACTGAAGTATGCCTTCCAGCGAGGAGATGACGTCCGGATCGGTAAATTGAAGGGCAAGTTCAAGAAGAATTACATTCCCAACAGGAGAGATAAGCCCTTTGTAATCAAACGCCACGCACTCTTTCACCCGCGGCTGTATGTATTGGAAAACCTTCAATGGGAACTATTCGAAGGGACGTTTCACTAGAAGGAATTTCAGATCGTGGTGAAACCGACAGAGGACTATTACACCGTGGAACGGATACTTAAGACCGAACGATGCGCGGTATCATCGTACTGTTCCAACTGTCTCCCTCTAGCAATTGCTCATTTGACCCGCGCCATTGTACATTAAGACGAGCATTCTCAATGGACCCTTATTTATAGGAGCCATCCCAATCTTCATACACAGCCAAGTGACAGTCTCAGTTGATCCATTACGTAGCCCGGCCTTCTTTTCCACCCCAGCAATCTCGAGGATAATGCCCCGGGGGGGGGGGGGACCTGGTCAATCTCTGGCTCCACTCTCCGTTCCAGCAGGTGAATGTGATTCTCAACTACAGATTCGTAAGTTCCTCGATCAAGACGTACTCTTATAACGCCTACATGGAAACATCGAAATGGCCGAGAAGCAAAACAGTCTCAGGCGCCCTTGTTCTTTTGTGACACCCAGGGCAAATGAAGACGGTCAACAATACCGGAGAGATAAAATGCTGGGGGTTTACAACTCACATTGAGTCGGTGGATCTGTTCATGTAATCCCGCTTGTGACACCGCCCTTTGCCTTGATCGTCATAGGAGCAGCGCCCGACTATAAGATCTTCATTCAAGAGACCGACTTGTATATCCGCAAAGTAAAGCCGAATCGTGCTTTTGAGTCTTATCAATTGGAACGATATGCAAGAGGTGTGAAAAATTGACGATGACTGGCGACTAAAGAGCAACCATTTGACTCAACAGGGAAAGCTTCCCTCGGCACCTCACAATCAGACTCCAGAATATGTTGGATTCTCGGACGTAGCCTTAGTATCGCAGCCCCGCTTTTACTGTAGATGTTCATGTGGAGACCACGAAGTATCCACATGACCCCTTGCACCGGCTTAAGCGGAATTAGATACGCTAGCTCGGGATGACAGATCAGCTCAAAGAAATAACTCATCTAATGTTAATAGATGAGCATCGAGGACGCCTGATGGAGTAAACGCCTCAACATGGGGTCAACCTGGTAAATGCAAGAATACCCAGAAAAACAACCTTTTCGTGTGGCTTAAATTTCCAAACAAAACAATAAACCTACATATATTTGTCGAGTGACATGTACAGAGGGCGGGCCTCGGGGACTAACATTCCACCAGCAGAATCCTACCATATACAGACAATAAATTGAAGAGATATGCAAGAGGTAGGAAAAGTTGACGACGTCTGGGGACCAAAGAGCAACCATATGACTCTACAGGAAAGCTTCCCCCGGAGAACATTCCAGTCCAATACCCCATAAGGCGGGTGCAAACAAAAGTGTTTTCCGGCTCCGCACAGAATATGGTCAGCAACTAAAAAATGTATTCCTAATGGGTCTCCCCAAGCGACACCAATTTTAAACGGGCTGTACGCGGGCACCCCTTCCTACTCAGCTCAAATTTGTGGCACTACATGTGAACGGGCAGCAGGTCCCAGTAACATTTTAGACGGCTCAATTACACCAGGGGTTAACAGAACATCTTCGCGGTGACATGCCAAACCGACGAAGGGGACCACATCAGTTGGTAAGCCTATTGTGACGGGTAAAAGCTGTTCTCTTTCGAACTCTTTCGAACTGATCTTAAACAACGATAATCAGCTGAGTCTCGTCCAGGAAGTCAACTCCCTTTTGGAAATCCAATTCAGATCACCCTTTTCCAGCATCATCGATGTGATTTGCTACAACATCATTGGACAAGACCCGAAAAGTTATCTGCTACAATTCCTCCTAACATGGACACAGACCAGATCCCAACCGTGCTCGAGAAGCATCCATGGTCATGGACTCACAAGTGGTGTTTGTCTTCCCACTAGAATGGGTGTACCCCGCCGCATACGTTCTCAACAAGGACTATATGGATCGTCCCGGTCAACAGTGAGTTGCCGTGTACTTGACAGAAGATCAGGGTGAACATATCTATCGTACGGACTCCCAACCAACCATCCAGACCTAAATGCCTTGATGAACAAAGACACAAATACCTGGTATTGGAATAGCCAAGTCTCAGCAGTAGGGTGTGTGAAGAGTGCGCATGTTTTATCTATACCCTGGTTGTCATAGCCTGTCCCTACCCACTTTCGCGCAGATATCTGACGAGTACCCTCAGGTCAAGGACCAGGAGTGCTGCAACCAAGTATGATAATACCCCAGCCACCAGTCAGATTTTTGGACCGGATTCCCGCCAGAGCAGCACACCACCGGAAGTGATATCATATTTAGTAAAATCGATGTTTGCCGAACATTCAGATTACTTTTCAAAACTACATAATAGCTCTGTTGACCTAGCGTTAAAAAGGATGATCTGGAGATTATTTTCCCTGTTTATATGGGCAGAGCCTACGAAAAGCAGTTAGCTCATGTGCTGAAGGAGTTGTTCGGCCGGATTAAAACTGAATCGTGCGTACGTGGGTTTTCCCTATACGTCATAGCAACGTTGTAAAGATCAACTTCAGCTACTGGCGGCCGGGACATAAGTGGAGTGAGCCTGTAACAGAGCATGCGCTGTGGGGAAGTTCGGACTGCTGGTGTATGAATGAGTCGAAGATCATTCCGTTATTTAAGCTCTGTTCTGTGCCTGTTGTTTTTGTTGTTCTCACGTGGTTCTAACGTGGTTGTTGACTGTGTATGTGTTTCTGTGTGGTGATTGTGATCCATAGTTTAGAGTTTTTCTACCTAATTCCCCATTAAATCATGGGTGCTCCAGTTTTAAATTAGCTGAATGCCAGAGGTTGTCATAACAGCGCTAGAGTGTGTTTCCGAGTGGTAATATCTATCAATATTTTAGGGGGATCCAGACCACGTCCCATTTGACGGTGCTCGTTAAGTTCGTTGGATTCCAATCAAACGAGTTAAGAAATTGGATAATTGAGTAGTTATAGTCTGTGTTTTCCCGATCCGTGTTAGAATTCCTTTTTTATGAACCGTGGATTTCACAGTGCTTAGTCTGAAATCAGAGGGCTTGAGAAATAGCCAACCTGTGGCCTAGGATGAGGACGAATGCATTGTTACGTCAACAAAGCGTAACAGAAAGATTTGTGAAGTCAAGGATTAACAATCAAATATTTATTTACAATTCTAAAATCATATACAATTTAAGTAAGGTTAATACAACAAATAAATGTGTGAAATATAGTCTTACTGTTCAATGCTATACAGATGTGCACTTTACAGTCCTTGTTTACGCGCACAAATCACTCTTCTGTATAATGGTAATCCAACACTGCTCAGTTGTATACAGTCCCAGTAAATGTCCAATACCCGATGGTGTCAACAAATAGCGTAGACCATGCAGCAGCCAACAGTCAATACACAGGAGTAAGTAATCCAGCAGTCCGTATTTACAGGCAAAGATAACACAACATAAGAGACCCACATCAAAGTCAGTTTGAATTCCCTGCTGAATGACTGACAGAGCGCTATTTATACTGTATGAGGCATTCCAGATCATTCTACCAATTCAAGAACTTATAGAATACACATTATTACTGTATTATCTGAACTAGATACAATTTACAGTAGCCTTCCAGAAAGCTCCAAGTGTCTGACCCGCATAATACAAGCTTGCGTCAGCCCCATATTCCAACATCCACAATGTCTAATAATAGACTACAATACCATGACACTCCCCCTCTTAAAAAAAGAAAGTTTCAAACTTGGAACTTTCTTGACAATTCAAAACATTATTGCAAAAAAAATCTATATTACAACAGCAAAAATGTTGACAAACATGTACATTATATGCGAGACAAACATTCAGCAATCAAATTGTCCTTGCCCTTAATATGTCTGATTTCAATATTGTATTCTTGTAACAGTAAACTCCATCTCAATAATCTTTGATTTTTGTTTTTCATCTTACTTATGAAAACAAGTGGATTGTGATCACTGAATACAGTAATTGGCAATGATGAGGAAGTAACATAAACATCAAAAAGTTGTAAAGCCAATATCATTGCCAAACTTTCTTTCTCAATTGTAGAATAATTTCTCTGATGTTTGTCAAATTTACGTGAAAAATAACATATTGGGTGATCGACACCATCTATATCTTCTTGTAACAAAACGGCACTAGCATCTACATCCAGTTTAAAAGGCGAATCAAAATATTGTGCTGGAGGAACTGGCGCGCTCTTCGAGTATGGCTTTCAGGTTTTCAAAAGCTGATTCACATTCATCGGTCCAATCAAAACTTGCTCTTTTTCTTAAGAGTTGAGTTTATGGCTCAGTAATATCTGAAAAATTTGGACAAAATTTTCTGCAGTAACCAGCTATACCCAAGAAACGCATCAGTTGTCTTTTACATGTTGGTCTTGGAAATAGCGAGATAGCACTAACCTTAGCATCTACAGGTTTTACCTGACCCTGAACTACAACATCACCCAAGAATGTCACACGTGCCTATCCAAATTCACTTTTTTCAAGGTTGACTCTCAGCTTGGTGTCACTTAGTCGAACAGTGCGCGAATTCAATGTAGATGATCTTCCCATGTTTCCTGTAGACAATGGCGTCATCAATGTAAGTCTCACATCCTTCCAAACCAGAAGTCACACGGTTGATGAGACGCTGGAACGTGGACGGAGAATTCCAAATGGCATGACTTTGTACTGGAACAGACCCTCCGAAGTGACGAATACTGATATCTCCTTCGCACGATCTGTCAGTGGAACTTGCCAAAATCCTTTCAGAAGATCAAACTTTGACACAAACTTGGCATTTCCCACTTTACCAATGCAATCGTCAATGCTTGGAATTGGGAATGTGTCTGTTTTGCGCAATGTGTTCACCTTTCTGTAGTCAGTACACATCCTGTAACTGACATCTGGCTTTGGAACGAGGATACAAGGTGAACTCCAGTTACTATTACGTGGTTTAATGAAGTCATTGTCCAATAAATACTGAATCTCTTTTTTTTCAGATAGTTTTGTTTAATGGGATTCAAACGATATGGGTGCTGCTTTACTGGATTAGAATCTCCGACATTGACGTCATGTGAAACTTTATCAGTCCGAGTAGGGATATCGGGAAACAAATGTTCATATTGACTGAGCAGAGTTCGAAGTTCTTCCTGACGTGCTGGTTCAAGATGACACAACTTGGAATCTAAATTAAGTAGAATGTCAGAGTTCCGTAATTTCGCCGCTGTCATGGGCTCTTCACAAGTTTCATTATTATCAGGGTCAGAACTAACTACACTAACAGGGTGTACCAGACTGTTATTGCTATCTCTGTCTATGTATACCTGAGCGTACCTGAGATACAACACATATCACGAATCGTTAGATTCTTGATATGTGCTTTAGAACAGGTTAACCAGAAGACTATTCTGTGAAGTCATGTGACGCAGTCAGTATGTCGGCACCTCTTCCCACTTCCCTTATATGTTTGTAATGTAACATATTTACATGACATAGCTGTTTGGGTTTACGCCTGTCAGGAGTCTGTTGTATGGAATATGGAATAGGTCTTTGGATTATGGACGCGGATATTCTCTAATGGACTACGGCTGAATTATGAATGACGGACCAGACGCTTGTAATCTGAATTACATAATTAAGGTCATTTTATTTCTTTTCAATAACACAAGGACCATAATATCTAGCCTTAAGTGGATTACCAGGAATAGGCAGAAAAGCCAGTACCTTCTCACCAGGTTTGAAGCTTCGTTTAAGGGCATGTTTATCATAGGTTATTTTCATACATTTTTGTGCTGACTTTAAATTTGACATGGCCAAATCACGTGCTTTAGTCAACCTGGTGCGAAATTCCGACACATATTGTAAGAGACTACATGAGTCAAGATCACTGTCTAGGAACTTTTCCTTTAGCAGTTTAAGTGGTGCTCTAACTGTATGACCAAAGATTAATTCAAATGGACTGAAGCCTAAAGACTCTTGAACAGACTCTCTAACAGCAAACAATAACAAATGTATGCCATACGAACGTAGCGTGTAAGATCTATGGCGCTACGTTTCGTAACTTGTGTCTAATTCCGCTTAACCCGGGGCTAGGGGCCGTATGAACCCATGTACTTCAACATCCTCATGGTACTCATATGAACAGGCACAATCAAAGCGTGACTGAGCTACATCATTCTTTAGATGACGACTTTACAACGAATATTATGGATTAAGAATACTGATCAGCGATACGGATTTGATATTTTTGGAACATCATGATGTCTTGCCGGCATCATTGAAAACTGTTGACCGCTTCTCTCTTGCAGGAAACAAGCCTATGTTTATGTATACTTTTGTCTTTTTGAATTTGGTGCTAATACTGTTATATGGAAATGGAATAGGTCTTTGGATTATGGACGCGGATATTCTCTAATGGACGACGGCTGGATTATGAATGACGGACTAGACGCTTGTAATTCATCCCAGTCTTTCTCAGTGTCAAAACAATAAGTCCTAATCATGTTCTTTAATGTCTGGTGAAATCTTTCTAATGCACCTTGGCTTTCTGGGTGGTATGCAGATGATTTGTACTGCTTTATTCCCAATTCATGCATGACTTGTTGAAAAATTCCTGACATGAAATTAGATCCCTGATCAGACTGAACGGACTGGGGTAGGCGGCAAGTGTGAAAAACCTAATTAAGGCCTTAACAATAGTTTTTGCCTTAATATTCCGTAAAGGAATGGCCTCATGGAACCTGGTTGAAGCACACATTACTGTTAACATGTATTGATTACCTTACTTTGTTTTTGGCAATGGACCAACACAATCTATAATCATCCAACTAAATGCTTCCTCAAATGCAGGGATTGATTGTAGAGGGACCTTTGGTATGGTTTGGTTTGGTTTTCCTACCATTTGACATGTGTGGCATGACCTACAAAATTCCGTAACATCTTTCTTTAAATTTGGCCAATAGAAATGATTTAGAATTTTGTAATATGTTTTGTTAACACCTAAATGGCCTGAAAGAGGTGTTTCATAGGCTAGTCTGAGGATATCTGAATGATATGAATTTGGTACTACAATCTGATACTTAACTGCCCACTCATCATCAGGTGACACATCTGGCGGTCGCCATTTGCGCATAAGAACACCATTCTTACAAAAGTAACACACAGGCTCTTGAGTTACATCACACTCATCTACTGCCCTGTCAAACAACTTGGAAATGTCCTTGTCACTGTTCATTAACCAGCCGTGATTTTGAAATTTTGTCATTAGAACATTCCAATTTGCTATCAAAATGTGGCTTATCAGCCCCATCATTTAAACACACGAAAGTGTCGGCCAAACAAACGTCATCGATGACGTCATCTTTAAGAGACATTTCAGACTCCTCAGCTAATTTACTCATGGCTCTAGTAACTGCACAAGCAGGATACAAACTTTGAATTCCGTCTTCAACTGGATCATGGATCTGATCCAAACAAGTCTTGTCAGTTACAATCGGGTTAATCCCGACCTTATCTCCCGCAAGATCATTTCCAAGAAGTACTTGAACACCCTCAAATGGTAAACTACCTTTAATACCCACCGTAACAGGCCCAAAAATCAAGTCGGAAGACAGATGAACGTTATGCAGCGGAACGGGTGTATAATTTACAGAATCTACCCCTTTAATCAGGACATTACTGCCTGCAGATGAAGAGTCAGAACACCGCAAAGTATCTGCCACAAAACAGACTGGGACGCGCCCGTGTCTCGCAAAATCTTCACAGGAGTAGCATTAGACAAATCAATTGAAAGTGACACAAAACCATTGTAGATAGATGGTTCAAAAATCTCCATAACAGGATTTGAAAAACTGTCAACCTTATCCTTGATAGAACTAATAGGAACAGTGTCCCTGGCCATCTTAACGTCATATACATTATGAACGTTACTAACCTGCTTGGGTATAGATCTTGAAGTGAGGAAACCACTGGGATTTTGAAAGGCTTGATCTTGTTGTTTTCTTTTCAATTTAAAACAATTAGCCATTAAGAGACCTTCCTTCTTACAATAATTGCAAACGGGAGATTTATTTTGAGTGTTGAAAGTGGGTGACTGAGACTTTGTGTTTGACCTTTGACCTTTGTAACTGGGGTTAAAAGTTTTAGGCTCTGGGAAAAAACTGGGTTTGTTACCTAAGAGATTAGACTGGAATGAACTTGGCCTAACAGCATTGACAAATGATAATGTGTGTGTCAGAGCGTATTCGTCAGCAAAACGTGCTGCCTGATCTAAAGTGTTGGCATTCTTTTCATCAAGAAATGTTCTAATATCACCATGGATACACCTTTTAAATTCCTCTACCAGCATAAGCTGTCTAAGGCTTTCAAAGTTGTTGTCAATTTTAACCGAGGCACACCACCTATCAAATAACTGTTCTTTTGAACGAGCAAATTCTACATGAGTCTGAGAGTTTTCTTTTTCACAACTACGAAACTTTTGTCTATAGGCTTCAGGAACTAATTCGTAACCTTTGAGGATTAAATCCTTCACTCTATCATAATTTGATGCTTGCTCTACCGTCAATTGAGTGTAAATATCCCTTGCCTTTCCGATCAACACACTTTGAAGAAGTGAACTCCAATTTTCTTTTGGCCAATTTAAATTTTCAGCAATTTTCTCAAAATGCAGAAAATATTTATCAACTTCTTTTTCCTGAAATGGTGGGACGAGACGTTTTTGACGAGCTGCATCAAATTTTGATAGTGATTGTACAGGTGCACGTGCAGGAGGACTGGTTTGCGACTGCAATTCCATATTTTTCATTTCTAACTGAAACTTTCTTTCTCTTTCTCCTCTTTTTCTAACCTTTCTCTAAGTCTATTACAAGCGTCTAGTCCGTCATTCATAATCCAGCCGTCGTCCATTAGAGAATATCCGCGTCCATAATCCAAAGACCTATTCCATTTCCATATAACAGTATTAGCACCAAATTCAAAAAGACAAAAGTATACATAAACATTGGCTTGTTTCCTGCAAGAGAGAAGCGGTCAACAATTTTCAATGATGCCGGCAAGACATCATGATGTTCCAAAATATCAAATCCGTATCGCTGATCAGTATTCTTAATCCATAATATTCGTTGTAAAGTCGTCATCTAAAGAATGATGTATCTCAGTCACGCTTGATTGTGACTGTTCATATGAGTACCATGAGGATCTTGAAGTACATGGGTTCATACGGCCCCTAGCCCCGGGTTAAGCGGAATTAGACACAAGTTACGAAACGTAACGCCATAGATCTTGCACGCTACGCTCGTATTTTGCTATCATGCTCTTTCTTTCTCTCTTTCCTTTTTTTCTAACTTTTCTCTCTCTAATTCTAATTTCTTTAATTCCAGCTGATGTTGCAATTCTAATTTTCTTATTTTCAAATCATCAGCTTTTCCCTCAGTTAAATCAAAATCCCTTTCATCCCAAATTTGTTTGCTGACAAAATGTTTAATAATGAGTTTCTGAATTTCTTGCTTTCTCAAAGATGTTTTCACTTTAATTTGTAGGAATTTACACAGCGTGAACAAATCCTTTTTGCGTAGTTCGTCAAATTCCTCCTGACTAGGCTCTAATGCAAACTGTGCTGGGTCAAATGACATGCTGATATTGTACTGCCTGACTTCACAAATTTAGACAATGTTGTAAAGCTGTATCAATTTAGAACTATGTGGCAAAGCTGCCAGCTGATCAATAATGTAAACAAATATTCCCTGACGCCAGGCCCTAAATTTCTGTTACGTCAAGAAAGCGCAACAGAAAGATTTGTGAAGTCAAGGATTAACAATCAAATGTTTATTTACAATACTAAAATCATATACAATTTAGGTAAGGTTAATACAACAAATAAATGTGTGAAATATAGTCTTACTGTTCAATGCTATACCGATGTACACTTTACAGTCCTTGTTGACGCGCACAAATCACCCTTCTGTATAATGGTAATCCAACACTGCTCAGTTATATACAGTCCCAGTAAATGTCCAATATCCGATGGTGTCAACAAATAGCGTAGACCATGCAGCAGCCAACAGTCAATACACAGGAGTAAGTAATCCAGCAGTCCGTATTTACAGGCAAAGATAACACAGCATAACAGACTCACATAAAAGCCAGTTTGAATTCCCTACTGAATGACTGACAGAGCGCTATTTATACTGTATGAGGCATTCCAGATCAGTCTACCAATTCAAGAAGCTTCTAGAATACACATTATTACTGTATCATCTGATCTATCATCTGACCTAGATACAATTTACAGTAGCCTTCCAGAAAGCTTCAAGTGTATGACCCACATAATACAAGCTTGCGTCAGCCCCATATTCCAGACACATCCACAATGTCTAATAATAGACTACAATGCCATGACAGCATTTATCGGTGTCTGTGAAAAATAATCCAATGGAAGAGCTCTGCATTGAATAGAGAGCCAATGAAATCGTTCCGCAGATTAAATACATGCTATGGTATATGGAAAGAGCAAGCATTGCAGCTCGAACTTCTGACGAGCAAGGATCATAACTGCAAGAGCGAATGTCGAGATGAAAAACATGAGAGAACGAAGAACGGATAATAAAGACCAGGAAGACGATGAAAATATCCATCGTACGTGTCCGACGATCGATACTATCCTCGATTTGTTGCACAAAGATGCTGAAGTGAGGACAATCCACCTACACTGCGGGGAACAGATTATGTCATCACCCCATGTGTATATACCGGTACTACTCAACATCAACTGGGTAGAACGTCGACCCATGCTTCCAATGGAGATTCTCCCCGAACAGTAATAAAACACTCAGGGCCAATCATTCTTTGCTAAACCTAACTTCTCAGTAAGCACAATTTTCTCCTTTTTTGTATGGTACGCGTTGTTGTGGTTTAAAATCGCTACCATGACACTATTTTGCACGACGCATTTGGACCAAGTATGGCCCACATCTTCCCAAACACTCCTGTGCCCACCCTAACATGTCCATTTGCTACTAATCCCTGAGTGCGCATGCGCGTCATACCGGAGCTAAAACGGTCAAGACACTGTACACAACACGCCACATTTGGACCCCATATGTCTAACAGGCCTCGATCCCTATCGTGTGCGCAAACGATGACGTCATCGACTAAATTAAACGCAACATCAAAAGGCTGGAGGAAAACGATGCCGGAGAACTGACAAGAAGACATATGGCCCCACAGACAAATATATACTGACTGCATATTTCTAAAAACATCACAAGAACCAAAAGTGATCAGTGTGATGATTTGTATCCAAGTCACGCTTTTATTGTAGATGTCCATGTGGACATCATGACTGACATGACCGCAGGGCCCCTAATACCGACTTGAGTGGTGTAACATACAAATATTTCAGAGCGATGATGTACCGGTAATAGCCTTATCAAGTCATCTGTTGGAAAATGATGAACTATGTGACCGCCAGTTAGATCGAATGAAATTTTGTATTCAAAACTTATATACCTGTGAGGCCTGAAGTCGACCAAGCGCTTCATTCTCCACCATGTTTACAAGTCATCCGGCGTCCCTGAGACCCCTCTCGTCGTGCTCCACGGCGTTCGGTAGAACTCACACACCCTATTAAAGCTAGACATGTCCACGAAATAATTTACTAGTATCCTCGAACCTCATGTGACCGTAAGATAGAAAAAAGGCCCAAGCGAGGGAGTATTTATAGCAAGTCCGTATTCAGAACGTATAGATGTGAGGCCCGACGCCGACAAAGCGCTTCATTCTTCACTATGTTTACAAGTGAGAAAACTACAAAAATCTAGATGGTGTCGGATTACACGATAACATTATTGAAACGTCATAAAACATCACGATACGGTACCGTAGATCGGGTTAATGTTGGCCATCAGAGTTAAGTTGGCCACTTTCGAGAAAATGACTAAAGTTCCGTTTTGGCGAGAAATCCTAGTTTTATGGTGCTTTTATGGTGCCTGAAATGAGGTTTATGAGAAGCTATCCAAGGCGCCATTTTTCAGTTTAAGAGATCTGAAGTTGAGTTTGGGAACATTCAATTATTATCCCCCAGAAAGTGCAAATTTCATACCGGTCAGAGTTTTATATTGACAAAAATGTACATTAGGTGTGTTTTTGACACTTTGGCTATATCGGGTATACGTGAAAACTACTAACTAAATACACAAAGCATGTGTCATTCTTTGCCAACATGAATCTTCCAGATGAAGAAAAAAGTTGGTGACTTTTGAGGTCAAGCTGGCCACCTGGCCAACTTCATCCCATCTACTGAATACAGAATACGTGAGAGAATAATACTTCAAACATAACTTAAACTCATATTAAACATTCCATATGTGTTTATTCAATAAATGTATGGAACTGGGTACAGCGATTCACTTCCGCTTGCGCATGCGTAGCCCTACATCCCCATACTGCCCAAAAGCTGAAATTTTGGTCCCGGCGTCCCGTTGAGGGAAATTCCTTAGCATGTTCATATAGAAATCATAGTTAAGTGTTCGTTGACCTTTGAAATTTGCATATGACTTTGTGACGTCATTGTGGTTCCGATCACGTGACCGGAAGTGATCGTTGACCCTGTTCACCATGTTATTCTGTATTGCGCACATGCGCAGAGTCAAAGCTCACTTTCGGTCACGTGCATGGTCAGAACCCGAAGAGATGTCACAAAGGTCATATCAAATTTCAAAGGTCACTGAACAATTAACGACGCTTTCTCTACTACTACGATTGCAATTCTTGAAAATAAGTCAGTACACCTATTTCTCAAAAAAAGATACATGGATGTGTTATGTGTTTCTGTTATTCTGAACATAAATGGACCATTGTGATTTACTTCGAATAGTGATCACCATAAATGTACTCTAAAACGAGGATTAATTAATTAATCTCCGCCCACATACTGGCCATGTGAATATTTGAACTGAGACAAATTTATTTTCTTGATAAAGTCTAGAATACACCTCGGACAGTATATATTTCGAAACGAATAAAACTTATTGTACAAAGTCGATTATATAAATACGTTATATTAATGTTGGAATAGTATTAATTTCCGCTGACATTTCGTAATATCACTAAATCTCTGAAAATATAAACCTTTTCAAAAAGATTCAGTACAAAAAAATGTGTTGAGGTATGTTTTTGAAAACGTTTTAAATGTGTGTCGCAAATGAACTGGAATGTCTAAAAAGTATATTACTAAGTGCGATCCATAAGCCATTGATTTTCTGTTATTTTTTTTCATTTTTTTTTCTTTATAACTTTTACGGTAATTCATGAGAAGAATTTCATTCATTGAGTTTTCGTAAAAATTATCATAATGACTGACGTCAGCGTAGACTCGTACCCAGCTCCAATTCGCTATCGCTCTATGGACGGTGCGTGTGAGTTGAGGGCTAGGTACGAGTCTAACGTCAGCGGGGACTTTCACGCATGCGTGTCTGTAGAAATTCCCACAATTCAATAGGGCACTTTGAGGCGGCCATCTTTAATAGTGAAGCACAAATGAAAACCTTGACCAAGGGTGATACAAGTGTTCAGGTTTAAAATTCTCTCTTTCCGGTGCACTGATCGATAATTATACATACGTTCTCGATTGCTGCCACAGTGCCGACAGAGATTAAGTCGATAGGTGATCGGGATTAACCCCGTGCAGGTTGGGGAAACTAAAGTTGGGACTGGAGGGTCTTGACTGCGAGGGGTGAGCAGGGGGGCGATCGGTCGAATGAGGAAGCAATCTTAGTACTGTGAAGAAACAGCAAACCCCTACCACCGGGTAACCATTCCAGACAATCACACAAATCAAGATCACGGCATCCACACTGTTCTCAATGTCCGCACCGTGCACTGCTGCCCGCACGAACAATACATCAAGATGAAGGAGGGTTGTTGTAGATAGTTGTGCCTGTTCTGGCTGACAAGCAGTGCAGCATGTCAAGTGAGGAGAGAATCAAAGAGTTGGAGAGACTCTATCTGGCCGGGGTCCCTAACAGCAATGGACAGTGTGTCAGTGTGGAATATTTACTGGATGTTTTCATCGTACTCTATGATGAATGCTGCAATGCTGCTCTTCGACGAGAGAAGAATATTGCAGATTTCGTTGAATATGGTGAGAAATATGATTTAACACAAAATATTGGGTGAACAAATCAACATGTTCATGAAATCAAATCTTATCTCAAACTTAGTTTATATTAGCATAACATTAGTCCTAAATAAATTATATACATGTGTGGCAGGATTTTACAGGCCCGGTAGTCCGAGCTTCCTATTCCCTTCACGCCAGACGACGGATAATTTCTGAGAGATTGTCTGGCTAGGGTCAGAGTTCTCTCCCATACAAAAAACACAAAATGGGAGTGACCACGAGGTCGCGTGACCTCATCCCGGTAAATATTATTTTAAAAATATATTTGGCCGTTCTACAACTCCCAAATCACACATCTATTAATGAATAATTTCCTTTCATTGCCAGCCCAAATTCAACAAGATTCGTCACATTCTTCGCAAGTTTTAGAGCTTTTAATTTCGACCTCATTCCAAACGGAAAACTGGGTCAGAACTTTGCGGTTTCGTTGAAGCAAATGAAATGAAAGTAAAGTTGTTGATACTGTAATATACGAAGAAAGAAACAGATCTTTTTACATTTGGGCTGTCAATTAAGGGAAATAGGAATATAGGCACGGCTGGAAGGGGGGGGGGGGGGGCTTCCCCGCCAATCATTTTTCCGCAAGTATTTCCTTCTCCAGATAATAACCTGCATGTAACTATAATGACGGACGGGATAGAGAAAAATTCACTGTTAACAGTCCTGGCCAGTTATAAAAACTGATACGTTTGTGGAAACATTAAACTCTAAATCTGTGTTTGCTACAAACACCAGAAATACCATACTAAAGTGCCTAATGTTGCTAAAATGACCAAAGATGCGTATAGCCTGTTCTCATTGTATAGCTAGTGCCAGCTATGTTTTTAAATTATGAATGCAGAATTACTTCTGCAATGAATTTATTAACACCCCATCCATCAGTTACGTCTACACATTGTGTTTAGGCTACTTTATTAATTTATACCGGTTTTTTCTAATGCAGCATCGCAGCAAACCACTATTGCTTGCCTTTTCATGGTATTAGGTGTAGGAAAGAACAAAAAGCACTGTGCAGAGTTATTTTATTCCCCAGGAATCGCTCAGAATGCATCTTCAGCGATCTAGACCGCAGGAGCTTCCAGGGCCTTATCGGCCCCTGGACCCTCACCTAAAGTGCTATGATTGTATCTTCCTCCCCCCCTCCAATCAAAAATTTCTTCTGATGGCCCTGTTTGTATTCATTGAACATTGTTAGATTTGTTTAGACTCGTATGAATCATATTTCAGTTTCAGCCACAGATAATTCCAGCCCGTATTCAAGTATATGTATGTCTGTCGATTCTCGTTTATGGCCATTGACATTTTGCCAGTACATTTACATGTACCTCGGTATCCTTTTATTTCAGGGTGGTTGTGTTCATTCTGTCCTTCTGTATCCCTTTTATCGTTGATGACAAACCCAATGTTGTGCCCATCTTTCAAGTACCAGTATCATCATAGAAAATATTTACTTCCTCCAGTTGATTTATTAAGTCATATCATTTAACATGAAGCATCAGATTGCAGCCGGAGTGCTCTCTACATCTACATCCCTAGTATATCGATAACGGGAGATCTGACAGGCTCACTGATTGGATAAGTCTGAATACGCCTCCATTAGAAATGCTCTGATTGGTGACCTGGTACTCTATTTTTAGAGCAAGGATAGCCCTGGGATATATTTGAATATCAGGCATGGGAATTTTGCAACTTTTTTCCAGCTGAAATGATCGATCCTGAGTCGATATAAATTTGGGTAAAAAATTTGGTGGGGAGGGGGGGAGATAAGCTCTGTATGCTCGTCTCCCTCATTGCTGGGTTAGAAAATGCGTTCATGGTTGATTTGTTCTGTTTGGGAATTCCCCTGAATTCCACTCTCCGCGCGTCGGTAATTTAATAAATCGCCCAGTCTGCAGAGGGTGGACTGGAGAAGTACCGGTACCTAGTCATGGAGAATGCAACCTAGTTCTCACAGCCGTGCATTTCTGTTCAGATCCCAATCTAGGTAAACCAAGATGGTAAATCAGGGGAATACCGTCTAGACGTAACACTATGAAAACTTCATGCGAAATGTTTGCTGATATTCTGCGAGATCCCATAATAAGCCAATCATGACCATTTCTGACTTTTCTCTCTGACAATGATGGACGTTTACTTCATGGAGATTAACATCTCGCGCGGCACAATCTTTTGATATTTTCTACCCCCAAACAAAGCCAAACTTTTCGGCAGGAGTATACTCTTTGATCGGCACAGATCTGTCTGGAAATCATGCCATATTTGGATACTGTTTCCCGATAATGTTTATATATTAGTCAACGTGCTACCGTGTGTAATTACTGCGGGCATGATTTCAACAAGCTAGCCCCTCTGATTGGCTAACAAATGTAGTTTCAGATTCGCATGGGATTTATATAGTGCTGAATTCAGATATAATATTCCGTGATATTATATCTGAGTTTACTGAGATTGCTCAGATCCCTGTACGTATGCCATGTGTTTGGGATGATGGGGCACAAAACTGTGGTATTGACTGAACTATTTTAATGACATGGACTGCTGAAGAACAATAATTACGTTGATATGTTCCTGGAGCACAGAACTACCGCACTGAAGGTAAAGTTTAGTTACAATATTAACGCTATTAACCCTTTCACCGATTAAACCCGGTACACGGGGATAACGAGAGTGCCACCCGTACGACCATCCCCGGTAGACCGGGTTAGCTTTAAACCTGTTCGCCATCACGATGGGTACAGCACTTGTATTTTTTTGCATCCGTTTTAACAGAAATCTATCAAACACTGTATACTTCTGGAAAGCCAAAACCTTGATCAATTTGGTTATCGAAGTTGTTTGTTTGTTTGCAAAAGAAATAAAGCAAAATTAGATGTTGAACGGAAAAAATCGAGCGAAAAATGCATTTTTCCTCACATACCGTGTGACGGGCCTGTCAGCAGCAAGCCGCAGAAATGGAAAAAATCATCGAAAACCTCTTCCTAACTCCTGTATTTTTGAACTTACACGACTGCTAAAGTGTGGTGAATATTCCTCAGACGATTAAAACTGCCAACGACGATCGACGAAGTTTATTTCCATATTTTTACGAGTCTTGATCCACAACGTGTGTCAAACAAAATCCATTTCATTCAAGATGGATTCCCCCGCCGGCCAACGAGCCAATCGGTATGCGTAATTTTGCCCACGTGACCTCTATCAGCCAACAGATTTGAGACGAGCGTAGACAGTGGCTGGAATGATGGAATGACATCATTTTACAATCCAATCGTATCCTCCGTTTTATTTTGCCATCCATTCCAGGTTATTTCCTGTGTAGAAAGGTGAAAGGTTACGCTTTCCAATGAGAGGTCAAACATGAAGATTGGCAGAGTAAAACTCGAGAAAAACGCTGTCAAATGCGGTCGAAAAAAGACGATTTCTTCGTTGGATTTGGACGTTTTTAAGTCGAGAAAGCCGGGGAAAAGCGCATTCTTTCACAGTAAAACCTAATTTTGTATGCTATTTTATTTATTTTGCTATAAAACTAGAGCAAATAACACTGGAGTGTGTATTGTGGAGACAGGTTTCTTATGTTTTTCTGCAAATCTCGGACGCAAACGCAATTTCTAGCATTCCAAAGACAACATATACAAATTTTAACAGTTCTCAGGGAATTGATCGTCAGCAGGTCACTTTTGTCAGGGGAAATAATCGGCGAAAGGGTTAAGCTTCATCAGTTAAAATTGTATTAAAAAAAAATAGAAAATTTCCTTTTTTGTGGGGTCACCAAAAGGGCTCTGATTTGGAAAAAAATTTGGGGCGAGCAGGGGGCGTTTCAACCCTCTCAACCCAGAGATCTGTCCACAGGCATATTCCACATTTGGATGGGCAAAAATTGGAAAATTTAACATGGGAGAGATAGGAGAAAATAGAAAGTGGGCAGGTAAAATTTGGCAAAATGAGATTTTTGGACAGGCTGTTTTTGAATCCTGGCGAACACACTGATTCCCACCCGAGTGGCACATGACCAGAAGTGACATCATAAAATTTTAATAAAAGCGCTGTTCACTTTTCAATTCCAATGAATGCTCTAATGATTATTTCTCATGATCAGCGAACATAGCAAAAGTAGTTCTTTCATGTGCAAAACTGAGGGAGTTGTTTGGTGGGATTCAATCAAAACCTTGTGGGGGTGTGTCCATATTCATCACAATCTGATCATAGCTAATAGAGGTGAAGGGACATTTAGTGAGCCTGGCTGGAATGGAGCATGCGCTGTGGGGAGGTGGACTGACATAGTCCGGCCACTGGATGTGCACTTGAGAGATGGAAACTTCACTGTCGGTAAATCCCCATTCACAGGCCCATTAAGGGTCGGACTGAGAGACTATTCCTGTCATGCCTGTCACTGTGCATCTTCATTTTATCAAGCTAATTTCTACGTTCCTACTTCCAACTTCCCTTGATTTATCTGGCCCGCTTCAATGTTCAAAGAACTTATAAATAGACACGAGACGTCTGTCACTTACCTCGAAACCATTTGAATTTCGAAATGTGTCATTGAAGAGTGTTATTGATTGGCTGACCTATATATTGGGCTAACAGAACCACCATATTAGGAGGAATGACGTCGCTACTTCAGGATGATGTCACACTACACACAGTCAGTGTGTAGGTTCTGATTGGTTCGTCTCTCGTTCGTAGGTGAAATTTACACCTCGGATTTTGAACACTGAATGTGGTCAGATAAATCAAGGCAGGTTCGAAGTGGGAACGTAGAAATTGACTTGATAAAATGAAGATGGTCACTGTGTAGCAGGGGCAAGACTTACGTGGGCCAAGATGCTTCCTGTAATTTATGTAATAAATTGAGAAAAATAATACAAGAAGTTTATCTCCCTTTCAAGTATGTATGATGAACACCTATCTTTTTATGCACCTCACAAAGATGACACATTTGAATTATATTACAAGTAATTAGTGCATTGTTAATTTTAGACTACATTGTATGATAATAAACGAACTTCATAATACTAACGATCTACCACTGAAATATTTGCAGCCTGAGTGATACATGTATTCAGTCTTAATTTATTATTCAGTGAACTAAATCAATTTTTATTCATATCTTTTTACCAGACACACACTCAGACCTTGTGGAATGTTACTTTTACTCTTCAGTGAACATTATACATATTACTAGACATGATAATTTTTTATTACAGAGAATGATTTTTTTCCTTTTGTTTTACTTTTAGGGACTTCTGCAGTGCAGATTGATCAGTATAGTTGAGTTTTAAGTATATATTTTGTCCATCCTAGCAATTAGACTAGAAAATTTGGAGTTTTCCAGATTTTTGGCAAGTTGTGATTATGTGACCCTACAATTACATATGTGAATGATACCCAAATTTGTGAAAATCATTGCCATTTTCGAGATTTTTCATGCCAGGTATCTTCAGTCTCTGTCATGGGATATTGTCATCATCATGTTCCTACATCAAGGCCTTAGCCAGGAATTTTAATTGAATCCAGGAATTACAATTGAATCCGTCCAGTTGAAGCACAGCTTGCAAGGCAAGATTTGCCGTTTTTGCTGCCGTTATTGTTGTTTGTACCCCTCGGCTAAATTTGGCCTTGTGGTATTGTCATCATGTACAATCTGTCCATCTCCATTTTGTTGAACGTTAACATCATATCTCAAGAAAGAATATGCATAGGAATACCAATCTCACAACACACATGTAATGCATATATGGTCACAGAGCAGTTCAAAGCCTATTGGAAATCAGTGAGATTGACCCATATTTTCCCAGGTCACCAGGTCAAACTGTATCAATTTATCATGATTTGCTTATTACCACCTCAAGAATGACTATGCTAAGGAACACCAAACTTACTTGACAAGGGCATGTCTTGGAGCAGAAGCCTATTGAAAATAATTGAGATTGATCTATTTTTTTTTCTGGATCACTGGTTCAAATTTGTCCATTTGTCACCAGCTGCATATTACCATCACAGGTATGATCAGGCTTATTGTTACTGAACTTACACCGGACGTATCTGTTCTTGGACTACAACCAGAAGTATCTTTGAGGGTATTGTCTGTACATACGTCCATTCTCTGTTTTCTCATTACCATCATTTCTCAAGAATTACATCTTAGCTACCAGGCCTTCTCTCTCCCTTTGTCTTCTGCCATCGGGAGTCCTGTAAACGGCTGTGCTGAACCTACTAATCCACTGATCATGCCACAAACTCTAGTCAATCAAGTCGTTTGCTTTGCTCTGTTCAAAGCAGCGGTCACAAATGTTCAGCATTAAATGGCTGAACGATAGATGTGACGGTCCTGTTTTACGGTCAGTGTATCAATCGATATCATATATTGGCTTATGTACGCATAGAAGTTCTGGATTTAAAGAGTTTGTTTCCTCGTGATCGAACTAATCAGCAAGCCTGGACAGCCAGCTGTTTCTGATAATGCAATACAGGTTTTGACTGGTTCAATCTCATCGCTAACCAAACTATATGCACCTTTGATTTCTAGCTTAAACTGCTGTTGGGCGTTGAAGAAATTCAAAACAACTTGAAAGGATGAAATATACAGTATTGTACAATAGAGTCAATGACTAATTCAGATCAACCATAAGGTCCAGGTGACATTCACAGTATGATATATCAATCTGACTGCAAGTTTTGAGACAATAGGCCAAAATATCGGCATGGATCTCTTGCAAGTATGAAGATGTATCTGGAAATGAAACTGTTTGGATGATACTTGTCATGTTGACCATACTGCAGACAGATGAACTGTCAGAAGTTGATGGCCTTGAGGAGGAAGTGATGATAGTCTGGAGCTTTGATGGACAGATCAGCCATATCTGTCATTGATGAGAAGTGCTGGCTGCCATGCTGTTCACCATGTAAACTTCACACACACATGTTTTACATTGATGGGATGTACTACTGGTACTTAAAGTGTTTAATGAATGAGATGACTTGGACATATTTCCTGGAGAAGGTCTTATCCTAGCATTTTCTTATTTCCCCATTGGTAGCATTTTTTTAACATGAAAATATCATCAGACTTCAAATATCATTGTTTCATGTTTGTGGACAGTGTCCGCATTCATGCCCAATGGGATAAATATATGTAATCATGATGTCAAACAGTTATTAGATAACCATACATCAGTTGTGAACATTCAGCCTATGGATATTTCTATCATTGATAAATCACTCACTTCTCCGCCAGGGCTCGACATTAAAGACTGCCCGAGACAGGTGAATGTAGCACTGGGGCAGGTAGTTTCTAAGCTGCCATGCCCGACTGGACAGGGCATTTTGGCTGAATAAAATTGCCAGCTGTGCATCTGCCGGGACTATTGAAGACAATCAAGTTTTTACAGTGTGGCAGAACTTGTCAAGTTTAAATTGACGCGGGACTTTTACACATGAGCAGTGTGACTAACGTCACAGGACCTACGAAGTACAGTAGGCATTAGGGCTCGAATGCGAACTGAACTCTTGGAAATCCCCACCCCCAGTTGAAATCCTGCCTATATTAAGATGGGCACCGCCCAAGTCAGAATCGCCAGTGATTTTCATCAAAAATCATCTGAAATTTTCATCAAAAGTAGGTCAGCTCAGAACTTGTTGGTAACAGTCTCCTAATGCGCCTTCATTCCAAAAATAAATAACGATCGCCGATTTAATTTTACAATTTTTTAATTAAAGGAAACAGATTGAATAATATAGGTTCAGTAGATTTCAAGCTTTACGTGTGAAAATACATTTACATCTCTTTAATGGTTTTCAGTGCCCTTGTACAGGATCAAAACAACTTTTTGAATCACATTATTTTCCCAACAATACAACAAATTTTTATATATAGTACTATAGTAGAAAGGTAGCATTTATGTAGTTTACGGTAATTCAACTCAAGACCAACACCTTCTATGCACAAGATAATAATGATTCTATGTCATTCTCCTGAGCATAACCGGTACAAAGACGAATAAATAGCGTCTCTACATCACGTTGTTATCTAGATATATGAGACAACACATTTTGGGTATCGGCAATCTGATGAATGTACTATTCCGGTTTTCTTGTTTCACATTATATTCTATGGCGGTTGATCGATGATTTTCTTCATTGATAAATGTTAAACCACCTCAGCTTCGTTGTGTGAATCGGAATTGCATTGCTGTGACACACCAACACACTCCGTGGCAGTGATTCTGTATCCCCTAATCAAGGAATCAAAATGGATCAAGATTTGAAATGACAAGAAAAATTTAGACATGTTTTGTTTACACATGTAATTTTTTGTTCAAATTATATCCAAGTGTGATATATAGTCAATATTCAAGAGGTACAAAAAAAACCCAAAGTATGTCCTCATATTTTCACATCTATGCCAAGAAATACTGCATTGATCAGCAAATGGCGGGGTCATATTTCTGCTGTCAAAATTGTATTTCCCTCCAAAGTCTTAACCCTTGAATCCAAGTCACACACTCTTTGATGCAAAGTAATGATTGTCCTACCTATCCGATTAGCACATTATGAACATGTCTTTGGTCATAGTGTACATATCATAACTCCCATCAATGTTTTCTGCTATATTATTTCAATGATATGGTTTAACAATTTAAGTTATGCAAACAGCGCTGATTGTTTGAGGGTATATGCAGTAGGCCTATGCTGTCGGGCAATTGTGAAATTGTCCCAGATGCACGTTAAGATTAACCTCAGTAATAGGGCCATGTGGCATACAGTGGAATGTGGATCAATGACAGGGTATTTTTAGCCGGACAGGACTCGGTGGTGGTAACTGATACTCATTAAATGCGATAAAACGCTGGAGCAAAACGGACCACAGTTTTCTTGGCATGATGATCAAAGTTACTTTATCTAGTTAAATTCTACCCAAAGAAAATAAATTAAGACCCTTTAAACAGCCGTCATGGCTTTGTTTCACCCTCAGTAAACTTTTATCATTGTTGCTCACACAGACTAATCTGAAGGATGATACCACATCTTTCTTTCTTCTGCTGGGTTATTGCACCAGGCTGATTTAATTGGTTGATGTAGGATATTTCACCATCAGTGGGTAATTTGACCTGAATTTGAAGCCTGATGTGGTCAATGATGAAATGTTTGGATGTGAAATAGGATACACGTTAAAGGCTACAGTTTACATATATCTATAACAATATACTGAAGTGTTAATTATAAATCTAATTTTAATCAGAATTATTTCAGCTCAGAACTTGCTGTTAACAATGCCCTAATGCACGTTCATGCCAAAAATCAAGGTTCTAATATCAACGGTTCTCCTTATTTTGCCGACGAAAGGATTCGGATGGACTGACTCACTGACTCATTACCGGACAATTTGCGATCTGTAGCCTACTTCGTAGGAATATATTTTGTTCATTTTTATACGCCCGCCAAAAGGCGGACGTATTATGTGATGGCGGTGTCCGTCCGTCCGTCTGTCTGTCTGTCTGTCTGTCCGTCCCTCGTGTCCGGTCTATATCTAGGACGGTTTTCTATCCACAGTTCCCATTTTTGGTGAGTGGATGCCTTACGGGGAGACGATGTGTCGCGTACCAAAATGAAGGTCGAGGTCAGGGGTCAAAGATCACTGGCCTGAAAAACAGGAAATCACTGAAGTGTTCGTGTCCGGTCTACATCTGTGAACGTTTTCTATCCATAGTTGCAATTTTTTGTGAGTGGATACTTTAGGTGGAGATGATGTGTCGCGTACCAAAATTGAGGTCGAGGTCAGAGGTCAAGGTCAGTGTGACCGAAAAATCAGGAAATCATAAAAAATCAACAATTTTTTGGTGAGTGGATTCAGTAGGGGGAAATGAAGTGTTACATACAAAAAAATTAGGCCAAGGTCAAAGGTCACTGTGACCCCAAAATCAGGAAATTATTAAAAAAAATTTTTTTTTGTGTCAGTAGGTACATTAGGGGAACACGATGTGTCAACTACCAAAATGTAGGTCAAGGTCAAAGGTCACTGTGACCCCAAAATTGTGAAATTTATGAAAAATCATGATTTTTTTTAGTCCATTGAGAAATTACAGGGAGCAGTTTTGTCATGTACCAAAATTTAGATCCAGGTCAATAGTCAAGGTCACTGACCACAGAATCAAGGCGAAAGGCCAGTGTGACCGAAAATCAGGAAATCATTAAAAATTGCTAATTTTTTGTTAGTGGATTCAATAGGGGGAAATGAAGTGCCGCATACCAAAAATTAGGTCAAGGTAGGTTAAGGTCAAAGGTCAAGGTGACGGGTCACTGTGACCCCAAAATTGTGAAGGTGTTAAAAGTCATTATTTTTTGTGTCCATTGAGGAATTACAGGGAGATAGTTTGTCATGTACCAGAATTTAGGTCAAGGTCAATAGTCAAGGTCACTGTGACCCCAGAATCAAGAAATCTTTAAAAAATACTTTTTTTGTGTCAGTGGATACATTAGGAGGACATGATGTGTTACGTACCAAAATGTAGGTCAAGGCCGAACGTCAAGGACACTGTGACCCCCAAAATCATGAATTTCATAAAAATCAAGATTTTTTGTGTCCATTGATACAATGATCATGTAATGCGATGTTGAGTTCTGTCCATTCATCCATTAACATTTGTTGTCCATGCGATATCTCTAGTTTCAAGGTGTGGATTGGTACCAAACTTTGAGTATACCTTACTCACAGGGCAAAGAGGAGCCATACATTTTGAGATCAATTTGTCAAAGTTCAAGGTCACACTCCCCCAAAACTGAATCAAGTTTTGCTGACTTTCCCCTTCATGTATATGGCATTTGTTCTGTGGATTTCTCTCCCATGTTTGAAACCGCAACATTTAGTTAAACTGTTGTGAAATAAAAAACATACATTTACTAATTTAATGGGGAGAGGGGTCCTTTATGAACTTCATACCTGTTTATTAACTCAAGAACAAAGGTTTGCTTCATCACTTCCCTCTTCCTTCATGAAAAATTCTCTCGCCCATAAGGAATCCATTTGCAGGAAAACTACTATTTTCTTGTTGATTTCAGTGTGGGATATGTGAGCTCTCGGCTCTTGTTTTGAGGTCAGCTAGTTACCAAGAGTTAAACCCATTTTAATTTATCATTCAATATAAGATGTGATATATGTTACATTCTCAGAAGCACAAAATCATAGACTGCTGGATTGCTAGCTACCAATTGGAATCAAGGCTAATAAACAACCTTGCAATTTGAACCAGTGTAATTCCAGATATACGGGCGTATATTGAAGCCCCTTGGGCTCTTGTTTTCTTATAGTGTATTTGCCGTGATGCTCCAGCACATGGTTTTTCTCCTGACTCAGCCGTTAGACATTCACTCATTGGCCGACGTTAGTCTCGCTGGGGCCTGTCGGTCAATCGCGGAGGAACTCGTTCGCTCTGCGGCCAGTCGCAAAATGGCGGCCCAACAATTTTCGCTGTCAAAGTTGGGCAAGTAGGAGTAAACCTTGGACAAGTAAATTTGCACACCCACCTGCCCGACAGGACAGGTGATCTAAAGATCTAACGTCGAGCCCTGTCCCCAACCCCAAGCTTTGTAGCAGGTCATATTCCCCAGGTAACAACTCAATGTGGATCATGATGGGTGGGTGTGTAACTAGGTTATATTCATTGTAGCATCATGGATGTTTGACCTGATGTGTTTGTAATGTTAGCATCATCCTTCTATGGCAGCCTGGAAACACCCATGGAAGAGTGTGCATGGTATAGGTATAATCAGCATATTTCAGAAACCTCAGGAAAGAACCACATTCTTCAACTTGCAACTGCTTACTTCAGTGCCGGTTTATTGAGGCAATTTGAGTTCTCGAATATTGGCCGGATCCGAGGGAATAGTGATCATCTGAGCATTCGTTCATGAAAAAAATAAGTTATACATGTAAAGGTGGCCAGTGTCTGGACAGACAGATATGGGAAACTGTGGACTTGCATGTTAATTCATAGGGCCGCTATGCACATGATTGACACAATGTTAAACATAGTCCCAATTTTTCCTGCATCGCCCTGAAGCACCTTGTCAAAGAAAATTGCCATTTTACCAAGATTCAGGTCAACACATGGCTTCTACTATTGATGCGATGAAACAACTCCCTGAAAAAAACAAAACAAAAAGAGAATAAGACCAGAACAGAAGTCCAATTCAAGCACCATTGTTCTATAGAAAATTAGTCATTTTGAAATTAGATGTAGATAGATCAGGTGAACTGTCCGTCATTACCAGACTGTCCGAAATTACCCGACTTTACCCCACTGTGCTCTCTACAATACTGATTGTATCCAAGATAAGTATAGCTATATAGCTAGGTCTATAACCAGATTTGGTAAGATACGTTCGCTAGAATAATAGGAGCAGCATTGTAGCAGGACAAGGACATGGTGCATGGACACATTATGACCACCCTGATAGTGATAGCAATAAGAAGATATCTTGGGGAAATTTAATGTTGTTCATCCACACATAATCATGGGAGGTGCCTCGCTTTAATATAGCAGCTTCTTGGAGCAGATTTCAAAATAGAACGGACAGTTTCCGGTTCGTTCCCAGTTTGTTGGCGTGCTCTCCAGAGCTTGAGTCTGTCAGGCATGCAAGGTGCAGTGGCTGAGTCAGCCACTCCAGCCCAAGGCTATATGAATGAAAGGCAATTATTTCTCGTAATAAAATTACAGTAAACTTAACGCAATTTTAAAATGTAATAGGCACTCTAATAATAGTCTCTTAGGATAAACAATGGCCCAGGATGGATATCTAATGAATTCCACAAGTGCCTCATAAAATGGCTAGGCATGGCAGCCCAGTATGCTCCGGGAATCTGATTCTGCCTTGTCACCATCTTCATTTTATCAAGCGAATTTCTTTGTTCCCACTTCAAACTTCCCTTGATATATCTGATCCCCTTCAGTGTTCAAAGAACTTATAATTAGACACGAGACGTCACTGACCTCGAAAACATTTGAAATTCGAAATGGGTCGCACAAGAGCGTTATTGATTGGCTGACCTACATAGTGGGCACCATATTAGGAGGAAGGACGCCGCAAATAGAGGATGATATCACTTTACTCTCAGTGGACGTGTACGTTCTGATTGGTGCGTCTCTGGTTTGTAGGTGAAATCTACACCTCGGATTTTGAACACTAAAGAGGGTCAGATAAATCAAGGCAGGTTTGAAGTGGGAACATAGAAATTGGCTGGATAAAATGAAGATGCCGTGTCACATGTTCTCATAAGTTCTGCGTGTAGTCTTGGTGTTGTCTGCTCTAAAGGTAAAATCTTTGGGGCACCTTGGTAAGTAGCAGAACTCGCCATGTACTTGCATATATGTGGATAGGATAAAGCAGCCCTCGCAATTCAGAAAATGGCAAAAAAAAAATGCTGAGGCAAATGCATTTTGTTTCAGCTAAAATACATTTAGCCTCGGCACCTTTGTGAAGTCATAATTCAATCATAAGATATTGGTGTTCAGTTTTTATGAGCCATTTGGTTATAGCAGCAGAATTGTTAAAGTATAAATTAAAGTTTCATATGACAATTTCATCTCCAGCTTCTCTATCAGATGCTGCCTCAACCCAAAAATGCTTAAGTCCATCACTTTTGCTTTGGCATTGCTGAATGCTGTAGGGAATTGCGAGGGCTTTATGTGATGGGAGATTTACACAATTCCAACTATCCACTCAGATTCTGTGATTGACATTTTCTGTTTGTCATTTTGGTCCAGTTAACCAATCAACTACTAACCAGTACTGTACCACTTCTGGTTGATCTTCTGGCCCTAGTGCGCAAGCCTCCCATTCCGCAGACCACTTAATGAGGTTCTACATGTATAATATTGTGAATTAAAACCAAATTTGATCGTGTTTGTATCGTTAAGTAGTTTCGTGAAGGTGCATCCTTCTTCCCCTTCCAGCCCAGTTTGTCCGCACGTCTGGGAGTCTTGTCTATGAATGGCTATCAATGGTGTTTGCACGCAGTCCAATTGGAATTGCTATCTAAGGAACATGCTCCAACTAAATACAGCAAGTGACTTCCTGTCTGCCTAGCCTGTACCAGTCAGTAATGCTATTAGCATCTGGTCAGGTCTTTGTCACTGGCACATGGTTGGAAAGTGGCCAGTGTTGCATAATGTACATTGTGGTGGCACTGGGTCTGATCGTCTGTGTACCTTCATGCTGTAGACAATGGTGATTGCATGCACAGACCCCCCCACCATCTGTGTGTTCTCCAGTGTAGGCCTGCTCGCTGGTCTTAAACTGACTAATCAATACAGATTGATAATGTTGGTCTGGGTGGGCCAGTGGGCCAGGCCTGGATTACATCATGGGTTCAGAGACCAGCACTGTAACAGTACCATGTACAATTGTAGCCTGAGCTTCATACTAATCTGTTTGTAATAGAGAAACTCGTTAGTTTATATGGCACTGCAGATTACAATACATACTGAAACACATGGTTAATTTTTTTCATACACACAAAATCTACCTCTGAAGTTGTGGTGCTCATGTGATATATTTGTGTTGTTATTACAGTTACACATCGCACTAGTCCTGATTCACTCTCCGTAATAACAACAATGAACCCATTTACAATGAATCTTTGAATCACAAATATGAAGTTTATTTTCAATATCTCTAACTTTTTGGAGTATTTACATGTACATGAAGTGAACGGCATTTTACTCTAAATTTTGAGCACTGACTTCTCGTCTCTTACCCTGGATCACTGGGTTCACCTTTTACACTGTATGGTTTTGGTGGTTGATCCATTCATGATGACCTATGGCTTTTATAGACACTTTTTTTCTCTTCAACTGCGGGAAATTATATTTTTTAACGAATTGCTCACTCGTGAAAGTTACATGTACATGCTGCAAATTTTCAAACTTGAAACTAAGTGAAAGTGGTATGTTTTGCAATAAACCCCACCAATGTATTGATACAATCACTTGCAAGGTAGGATAGAAAAACCGAAGAAAACTTTCTACAATTATTTTTTACCCCAAAAGACATTGATAATTCTAGCTTAGGTCATTTGAACTTTTCATTCGTTCATTCTCCCCCTCCGATTTGACATTAATCAAAAAAGGTGAGAGTGAAAGTTTAAATATTGTGATTGTTCATCAAAAGGAATGAGAAATGGTTACCAGTGGTTACAACATAACATGTATGTTGATTTTCTCTTGGCCAACTGATGTAGGTACATGTAGATCCATTAAACATGTGCCTTAGCTTGTTAACCTCTTCTCCTTGATGACTCATCTATAGATAGGCCTGCAGGTTTGACTGACACGCAGGTTTTTTTGATAGACCAGCATAGATAGGTAATGCTACTTTGGCCACATATTAGGCAGGAGTAGACACTAAATGTGGAGGTTAATCAGAAATAACACATTGTCAGTGATGCATTACTGTGTAAAGTAGGAGTATTCCAGCCTGTAGTTGTTCAGGCAGGCCAGGTTACCAGCTGTGTAAACCTACAGTCCCCATTAGGTTACTGTACCTGTACCTACAGATGTGGAATACATGTATAAAACCTTTGTTTAGTGTAAGCCCTAAGAATAGACAAGAAGATCAACACTGATAGTGTTGATCAGTGGTTGTTTTAGCATGATCTGCACATGAAACTGTAACTGTATTACAATGTGCCTCATTTATAATAATATTCATCCATTGCCATGTTACATGTACTTGTAGAAGCATCTCTCTGTACAGATGATATTAGCATATACCAATGCTAGGCACAACCACAATATTGATACCCAGGCACAACCACAATGTTGGTGCCCAGCTATCACACGATATTGATACCTAGTCACAACCAAAATATTGATGCTCAGGCACAACCTAGATATTGATACACAGGCGCCATGTGGGACTTCCGGGGATTGACCTGGGGTGTCGTTGTGCACAAATCCAGGTCATGGTAGAAATAGGCCTCAGCCCCTCAGAGAGCTTGACATAAGATGCGACTAACTGGGGCACTTGTGGGGCCCCGGGTGTTATAAGTAATAGGACCCTACCCGTGTGGTTTGCGGATGTGAAAAGGAATAAGAACCAAACGTCGTGATATGACTGAAATAGCCTGGGCATTAGTACAAGGATGAACAGCACTGGTCAGAGGAATCATTACTGCCACGCTGCAGTGACCCCTCACTGCGACCAATACCCGCATTACCTGTTTGGCCCAACTCGGCTGCAGGTACTTGTTGTTGTGGATTGCCTGCAGAAAACTTCTTCGAATGGTTTTTACCAAAATCATCTCAACCAACATGGTTTCCTATTAATACATGAGAATAGGGATTTACTTCTATGGATACCTCCTTCATAAACTCCATTGACCGGGAGATTACCAATCATTCCCTGTATCCATCTACTCTGATCAGGAATAATCCAGCTAATTGGCTTGGCAGATTTACATTCACTATCCATACCACGGTCCACCCACTAGTCATGGTCTTGATCCTGTGATTGGGTCCCACTACCATTAACTGAAGATAAAGGTTTTTCTGGAGAATCACCACCAGTTTATATGTCGCCCTAAAGGATGAGACGGAGCAACCGAGTTATTGATGCCCAAGTACAACGAAAATATTGATATCCAGGCACAAGCAAAATAGTGACACTCTGTCACAACCAAATAGTGATACCAAGGTACAACCAAATATTGATACCCAGCCTCCCAGGGTCGGCACAACCAAAATACATGTACACGGGTCCAGGAATACATGTAACCCATATATTGAAACCTCATCACCACCAAAATATTGATACCCAGGCACAAGCAAGATATTGATACCCAGGCACATTTTCAAGATATTGATACATGTACCACAACACAACTAAAATATTGATATCCATGCATAACCAATATTGCTACTCGGGCGCCCCACGGGTCCAGGAATACATGTAACCCATATATTGAAACCTCATCACCACCAAAATATTGATACCCAGGCACAAGCAAGATATTGATACCCAGGCACATTTTCAAGATATTGATACATGTACCACAACACAACTAAAATATTGATATCCATGCACAGGGTGCGAAATAGCCATTTGCCCGATTGCCCGGGGCAACTAGAATTTTTTTCGGGCAACCTGTTTATGACAGACGGTGGTCCGGCGGGCAACCTCGTTTTTTGGTGAAAAAACAGAAAAAGTCTGCAAGTCTGTTGATACAATCGTCTCATATCATATTCAAGGACTATTCATTAGGCTGAAAAGAATGAATAGCTGTGTTGAAAGAGTTTGATGTCGGCAAACGGTTTTGGTCTTGGGAAGATGGCAAACCGAATGTTGAAGTACGGTAACGAAAACTGGACACCGCATAATTCAGATGCCAATAACGAAACTACATCCAAGGTTGACTTTGTTGATGGTTCACAAAATTTACTGTTAATCATTTTCTGATGACTATTGTCGAATATAACAGCTACAAATATATATTTATCCCAAGGCTAGATGCGATAACATTGAAAATTTGTGATTTGCACATGGTCAGCCATCCTGGCTCACGGTTATCCCCCCTTAACAGTAACATTACATGATTATCTCCCCTGTAAAGTAGCATCTGGATGTAAAAGTTTAACTTAGCAGATGAGAGATGGGCACCATGAGTTGACTTATTCATTATCATATTTAAAACAAAGTATAAATATCATCAACTTATCTTGCTTATAGCTACTTACTACAGATTTTTTTATTTATTTATTTATTTTTTCATTTTCTTTATATAGATGTAGTGCAATTAATGATCAATTACACAATATTAAAATGAGTCATTTGAAAGCATATTTGTCTATAAAAACTCTGGCCTTTCACTTACATAAGGCCTTTTTTTTTTATTGATTGGTTTACGGATCCGCCGACCTTCATTTTGCCAAAAGTGAAATAAAAATAAAATTGGATTTTCGATTTTTTTTTTATTTCTGTCGTATCCGCCGACGTGTCACATTTGCTGACCTCTCTGTCGGAAGAATAAAAACATAAAATTCGCAATATTGGTCTCATTTTAATACTTGCTGTGCGTAAAACATCTTATATAAATTCTTCACGCTCGAGTTCGCACGAGTTCAACACTCTCACACTCTGCAGACATCTTGGTCTTGGAGGCGGGTTACTTCCCTTGGTTACAGTGGTGGTGGTTTCCGACTTCCATGTTACCTTCGGCTGTAGTTCGGGGGCCAGACATGACATCATTTCAACGGCGCAGTGTTTGAAGCCAAGATGGCGGGTTCGGCTTCGCGGTGGTTTTCACTGACTCTTAGACAGGACGCGACCGTCCTTTTGAAGGGCTTTGTCGGTCCAGTAACTGCTGGGACGGTGGGGGACTTGGTCTTGAAGGAGATCAGTGACAACTGACGACATATCTGCCGGCCTGTCTGTCCAAAATAACAGCAGGAAACATGACTTGTCCTGTCAACACCCCTATTGAAGTGTTGGTTTCACGCAAAGCGACTGATATTGTCGCTTGGTTGAAGGAAATGTCCGTCATTGATCTTTTGGTAAATGTCTTGTAATTATTACACTGGCTATTACCTGGATTTGACATATCATTTTTTTTTTGACCGCCCTCTCGTGTCTAAGAAGTTTGTCAGAAAGTAAAAATAAATAAAGTGTGGAGGCTTGATTTTATTTTTATTTTTTTCCATCCTCCATCTGGACATTTTTGCCAGAAAAATCCGTAAACCAATTAATAAAAAAAAAAAGGCCTAAATTTCCCATAACATCATAAATAATTTTATGAAATGAGGTTACTTAGATTTGGTTTCATGGCAAATTGTTGCTGCAATGGGGCCATTGCGTTGGTTGTTAAAAAGGTTTAGAACTGCCAATTGGAGATCAAACAAAAAGATTCAGTGATAGTCTAGTCTGTACATGCTCATCAGATTGTCACAGTTGAATCAAACTTGTTTTGTCGAGTCTGATTTCGGGTCCAAATAAAGTTCATATATTTTCGGGCAACTTAAAAATTAGCCGGGCAACCTGAAAATGAGGTGCAGGTTGCCCTTGGGCAACCATAATTATTTTTCTATTTTGCACCCTGATGCATAACCAATATTGCTACTCGGGCGCCATCAAAATATTGAAGACACGTAGACACGCCAACCCTTTGATGATGAAAAGTTAGGAACATGTAATCATTGCTTTGGTGACCTGATTCACTGTTTATATTAAAGGTCAACCCAAACGGAATTTTTTTTGGTCTAAAAATCCTTAAAAATCATAGTTCATACTTCACTTTGTATGAAAAAAATATTGAAAAAATTCTAATCTGATCAGAAACACACGTAATATGGGGCAAAGTGGGCTTTTCCACACTTTCACAGCTGGGTTGATGACGTCACGCAGGGAAGTTGCCTGAGAAAAAACAGCGGATAACATGGAAAGCGAGTGCAGTCAGAGCTCCGGTTCAGATGTCGATTCGAGCGATATCAGCTGCTTAGATGGAAATATTTTCGCCAAGAAGATGAAATAGACATAGAGGAGGATGATGACGGGCAAATTAACAGTTGTTTGCAGACCAACGGCGGAATTCAGCCCTATCAATTTGAGCCGTACGGCTCCGATTCTGACAGTGACAACCACTCTGACAACGTGGAACTCGACGACGACAGGATTCGGAGAGGTCGTTTGTTGAATACAGATTGGTATGCAACTTGACTGGAAACCTTATTATCGTCATCTATAAGACCAAATGTCCATATATTTCAAACTGTATTGAATGTAGAACGATTCTGTGATGTAACGAACGAGCACATCTGTGTTGTTATTGTTGTTACTGACCGAGGCAGCCTTTTCGAAGGGATAAACTCCGGGATTCGGCAGTATGGACAGTAAACTGTTGATAACTCTACTGATATACGTCCGACTTGAATTTTGTTTGTTTTCCCATAATCCCCATGAAATACCAATTTCAGAATTATATAGTTTGATAAAAAAACTTTGGACATTCATGGCGAAAAGTAAGCCGTGGTGAGTGGATCGGCATTCACATTTGCTCAATTTTCGACAAATTACCTCAATTAAATTGAAATCGAATGATATTCCCACAATCTCAAATGTCAAGGGATAATGAAAGTATAATTATCACTTCTGTATCTACAGCCATTCACTCCAATTGGTGTTTTTTATTTATTTACTTATCAAACGTATATATATTTATGAAAGATCATTTTATTATTATTATTAAATAGTATATAATTTAGATAATTTATTTGCGTGAAGTTTGTGCCAACATTTGGATAAAAACGCATACATAGAATGAATAAAATTGAACATACAAATACAGACATTAAGACACATTGGAACAAATGGTTAAACGTGTATATATGAAATAGAGACTCATCCAGTCTAACCTGTAGGTGCTCAAGCAACAAATGCCACGCGAGAGCGAGCAGGGCATGTACAGCCGTCCCCCTGCCCGAGGCCTCGCTTGCAGGCTAGGTTCGTTCAGCCGATGTCCGTGATAGATTCTCCTTGTCCGATTTCTTTGCCGTCACATTCTGATTGTTCTTACGTTTGATAGTTGGAATAGCTGTTCTCTTTAGTTTTGGTTTGTACCCGAATTCAACTGCTACGCTGTAGATGTCCTCGAATGATGTCTTTCTGTCAAAATGTGCCGAGCAAATTATACGAGTACTGGCTCGGGCCCTCTTTCCACACTCTCGTGTTGCGTACAAATTTCGTCCAATTTGCAGCGATTTTCTCGTCTTTGGGCCACAAATGAATACTAACACCGTCATCTGTAGTAAAACTGCAACCTCCCACTACACAACGTCGCGGCATATTTAAAAAATGATGCCCCGATACTCCGAAAATCTCCAGAAATCAGCAGCTACATACGACTGTGGTATACGGCTTTAACATAGAGAATACAAGACGGCTTCCCTCCGTGACGTCACAGCTGGAATTGACAGGAGAGCGATTTTCACCTTTCAAACGGCAATATCTCGCCAACCAGACTGCACAAAATTATGAAAAAAATATCATTATTTTCAGAATCGAAAGGACTATTTTTTTATATTTTTGACCTCAGAGCGTTTGGGTTGACCTTTAAAGACATACCAAGGTTCGCACAGTCCTGGAATGTCCTTAAATGTCCTGGAAAAATAAAATTATGCTGTCCAGTACTGGAAAGTCCTGGAAAAATAGTATGTGTCCTTGAAAGTCCTGGAAAATCAATAAAATTACTGTGCTGCGAATCATCCGTCGGCAAATGCTCACTCCAACGATCGGTCATTGCTGTCGGGGGATTCCCCAGTTCACTGACGCGCCAATTCATTCATAAACATTCGTAGTAAATATAGTAAAACTTCTCGGCCAATCAAATATCGAATTGAGACATCCGTCACTGGGCTTCCATGGTGACGGATATTCACGGAAACCTCCGATCATTAATCTGAGAGAGAAATGTGGAATGACCTGTCACCTTATGTCACGCCTTTGTCATTTTAATTCTTCGTGGCCGAGTCATCCGGACTACCGGGACTGGCACCTCAAGGAGCCTTTGCACAAAGCGAAATGCAGGCTTTGCCAAAACACGTTCGATGTTGGAAATATGGGGGAAAGTGCCGTGAAAAGTCGCGCGAAAGGTGCAAAGCACGAATCCTGCTATCAGCGTGAGCGACAAAATATGCGGAGTAATCGAACTATCACATCTTTCTTTGGCTCTTCCACGGCCGATTCAGGCATAATATCGTTTTAAGATTGAATTTGTACGATTATTTACCCATCCGTTGTCCTTTAGATTAGAATCTCTATCTCTGAATGAATTGTTCGTTTTAGTGACAAATATTTCAAGCCGAAAACGGAGCCATATTCCACGTGTATTTCATACTTCCTGGTGACAACAGGGGAGATAATCAGGGGGTTTTTTATTAAGTAATCATGCATGCAACTTTGTCCGCTGGAAAACAGCAATTTTGTCCTGGCCATGCAGAGGACGGGTACTAGGAATGCATATTAAATCTATAGACAGACAAAGTGTATGGAAATAGACGTTTTGGGGTCTAGGTGGGCCACTAGTGGGTCGATGGAGTCGTATGAGGTATCAATGTGAAGCATATGTGAGGGAGCATCCGATTGGACTAGTGTCTCGGCCGTTGTCAACATTCTGCGCATGCGCCGACAGGGAATTCTGGGAAAAGGGTGTGGAAATAGACGTTTTAGGGTTTAGGTGAGCCCCTAATGATCCTATGGTGTCGTATGAGGTCTTATTTTGAAGCTGTCGTCAGGGAGCATCCGCCTGGGCTAGTGTGTCGTTCGTTGTCAATAGTCTGCGCATGCGCAGTCTGGCCGTAGTATAGAAATAGACTTGTTGGGGTTTAGGTGGGCCACTATTGGGCCGATTGGATCGAGTGAGGTATCAATGTAAAGCATACGTGAGGGAGTATCCAACGGGCTGGGTGTGACGTGGAACTGACGTCATTCTGCGCATGCGCAGTAGAGAAAGTGTTTGGAAATAGACGTTCTGGGGCCTAGGCGAGCTACTAATGGGCCGATGGAGTCGAGTGAGGTATCCATGTGAAGCATATGTGAGGGAGCAACCGCCTGGAGTAGTGTCTCGGCCGTTGTCCACATCCTGCGCATGCGCAGACAGGGAATTGTGGGAAACGGGTGTGGAAATAGACGTTTTTGCGGTCTAGGTGGGCCACTAATGGTCCGATGGAGTCGAGTGAGGTATCAAAGTGAAGCATTCGTGAAGGGGCATCCAGTCATGGATGGGTGCATGTAAAATTAGGGGTATGACGTCACTTCCGGTTTGGGTGAATGGGGCGTGACCTTGGAACATGATAGGACATGTACCGACCTGTCTGTGGGGGTTTTCCCGCCAGAATTTCGCTGACGTCTGCGCCTGCATCCGGGTATGCATGAGGGTCTGTGTGAATGGGGTGTGACCTGGGAACATGATAGGAATGCATGTACTGACCTGTCTGTGGGGTTTTTCCCGGCCCGCCCCTGACGCAGCGCGCGCGGGTTATCCGGAAGTGCGCGGATGAATGTCGGGTCAAAAGGTCAAACGTCACATCCAGGTCAAAAGGTCAAAGGTGTCCCTTTCGGCAAGGTTCGGCAACAATGTTGCGGCATCGATATACAGAGCTTGAACCCAAAAAGGGGATCCTGGGAAGGATGGGCAGTTCCATTTGGACCAATCAGCGGTCGAGAAAATGAGCCAATGAGCGATCGATAAAAGAATCAATGGACGGGTACTAGAATTTCGCTCACGTCTGCGCCTACATCCGGGTACTAGGATGCTTTCGCCTACGCCCACGCCTACATCCGGGTACTTCTATGTAGGTGTATCAAAGTGGGAATTTTTAGGGCATTGCTGCATTCATTGGCCTGCTTGACCTGACCAGTCAGGCTCAGGCTGGTCAGGCAGGCTCAATCTCTCGAGAGGAGCTACTTGCCTGAGCCTCACCAGCCTGAGCCTGCCTCACCGGAGCTATACCATGAAACGTGGAGAAGATTTTCTAGGGGATCCAGGAGCGCCTCCGGCGCTGTAATCTTTGTTGTTGTTGCTCTCTTTTTGCACTAACCCATCAGAATAGTACGTATCACGGACTACACCCGTAGAGCTACGTATAGGCGCGCATGTGTGACATGGTCTATAAAACACGTTCCTCTGGATCCCACACCTTCATTTCTACGGTTGCACAAGGTTCGCACAGTCCTGGAATGTCCTTAAATGTCCTGGAAAAATAAAATTATGCTTTCCAGTACTGGAAAGTCCTGGAAAAATAGTATGTGTCCTTGAAAGTCCTGGAAAATCAATAAAATTACTGTGCTGCGAATCATCCGTCGGCAAATGCTCACTCCATCGGTCATCGCTGTCGGGGGATTCCCCAGTTCACTGACGCGCCAATTCATTCATAAACATTCGTAGTAAATATAGTAAAACTTCTCGGCCAATCAAATATCGAATTGAGACATCCGTCACTGGGCTCCCATGGTGACGGATATTCACGGAAACCTCCGATCATTAATCTGAGAGAGAAATGTGGAATGACCTGTCACCTTATGTCACGCCTTTGTCATTTTAATTCTTCGTGGCCGAGTCATCCGGACTACCGGGACTGGCACCTCAAGGAGCCTTTGCACAAAGCGAAATGCAGGCTTTGCCAAAACACGTTCGATGTTGGAAATATGGGGGAAAGTGCCGTGAAAAGTCGCGCGAAAGGTGCAAAGCACGAATCCTGCTATCAGCGTGAGCGACAAAATATGCGGAGTAATCGAACTATCACATCTTTCTTTGGCTCTTCCACGGCCGATTCAGGCATAATATCGTTTTAAGATTGAATTTGTACGATTATTTACCCATCCGTTGTCCTTTAGATTAGAATCTCTATCTCTGAATGAATTGTTCGTTTTAGTGACAAATATTTCAAGCCGAAAACGGAGCCATATTCCACGTGTATTTCATACTTCCTGGTGACAACAGGGGAGATAATCAGGGGTTTTTTTTTATTAAGTAATCATGCATGCAACTTTGTCCGCTGGAAAACAGCAATTTTGTCCTGGAAATGTCCTGGAAATGTCCTGGAATTTTGATCTTTCCCAGCTGTGCGAACCCTGCATACTGTTGACAACCAGCATGTTGTCGTGATACAAATGTCAACTAGACCCTAAGTATTGGCATGAACTAACATGTACAATATTATTTCATGTACATTCTTTGTTCAGTACCCCTGATTCACTGATTACCCATACCACATGATAGTACATGTATTACTTTTTTTGTGGACTTTGGTCTGCTTAACTTCAACTTTGACAAAATTTTAATAAATTCTAAGAACCTGGATGACCTCACTGTTTGAAAGCTTTTGAAGTACATGTACATGAATTTGTGCACGTGTCTCACATAAGGTATAGAAATTATGGTGATGGCTAATAGTCACAATACAACATACACTGTCAATTTCAGAAGATAAAAAATTCTTACCCAGGTTAAGTATTAAATATATGATAGTACCTAACATGTTGTATATTACTTGGAGTATCAAATCCTGTGTCAGAATATCTGGAAGATACTGTCTTCAGCCTTTGATGCTTCAGACTAAATCAATCCAGATCTCTAAACCAAATTGAAATCGATAATGGAGTAACCTGCGCAGTAAGTGGTGGACGTGTGCCTGGAGTCAGTTTGAAATGAACAAGCCTGTCAATCGAGTTGTGCCACCCACTGAAAATGCTTCAAGTTTGAATTGTTTATATTTGATCAGATTTGGTGTCCGCGTAGGCTTACATGGATGTCCAGACTAGAATAACACTGCATGGTGCACAGTGTCAGAGTCTGGAGAAGGTACACATCTTCCAGATAATCTGTCCCAGGATTTGATCCTCAAGAGTATAGTTACTGCGCTGCATAGTCACGTCTTCCCAATTAGCCATATGTAATGATCAGCAATGCTGAGGCTAATGCCCATTGAAAGCGACGTTAAATCACATTCACTGACTCACTCACTCACTGTTTGACATTGTGTTGAATGGGGAATATTTTGATGCCACAAGAATTTTGCCACAGAATAGTAATTGGGGGCTGATAGTACACTCTGCACCCATACTACAAGTTTGTGTCTTACAGGTGCATCCCCGAGAGTATCAAATCAGTCACTACATGTACTAGGGATGTGAAGATGAGCATTCCACAGCTGCAAATTGCCCAAAACACATGTGATTTTGTATATTGAACAGAACACTACTGAGCTCTGCAATAAGTAAGCATATGCTGTCATGACCTGGACCCCCTCTCAAGAAATCCTGCTGATGCCCATGCACCCACTTGACAATCACAGTCATCGACACAAACACATGACCCTTTCTCTTATCATCTGTAGTGTGGCCTCAGTCAACCTGTATCACATTTATCTTGCAATGGGACGCATAGATGCATGTACTGTTAAACTGTGCACCAAGACATTCTCACAGTTCCCAAAACAAATCTGTTGAATGTAGATTATAAATTCACATGTTACTTTCAGTCTCACAAATATATAATCTTTGTATTATCTTTGATGGTACACCACCATATATGCAAGAGGCTAACAGACCGGTTTGTAAATTGTATTGCACACCAGTATTAACTATTTACTACGCAGACAGACTAAAGATCTACATTAGAAAGCTGAACTGATCATCAAACTGTTGTTGTACCAGTATGCGTAGATAATTATACATGAATGTGTGCATTACACTGATTAAGCAGGTGTTTTGTCATTGAGACACTCTGGTGCCCTACTGTTCTGGTCAACACAATACATGGACTCCTAAGGTCACAGTCATGCTTGAATAAGTTATCCTACTCCCACTTTGAAGCTATGAGACCCCCCACGACCTGCATTTTCTACCACATATCAAATCTCATCATTCACTAAAGAATATCAGTCTACCATGCACAAGGACACTTATATCTCTATATTTTACAGTAACTGATACAATGTATATTGTATTTTTCTAGACTCGATGAGAAAAAATACCAGTCCAGTGTTTCTGTTTATAATGGATAGACCAATTTCTACCTAATACCAGAAGCAAATAAACTAGAAGTTCGAAACATTAGACCAGCTTGAATACATTGGCCACCACCTCCGTGCTTATAACATGCATGTATATATGTGACGTACATGTAGTTGCACAGTAATATTGGTACATGTATACACATAGGTTATGTTCACACAGATTGAAAAAAAAAATCGAATGATGAGCTATAAATGGGGTTCACCAGCTCGAACTGACGCCAGGTGGCTACGTGTAACAAGAGGTAAATAGCGCATGCCCAGCACGGTTTTCTGGACGTCACAAAGGCAACGTCATAATGTAACGACGTCATAACTGTTCGTTTTATGATGCCACGTGTTCTTTACCTGATGGAGCACTAGCTCCTACTAGTGTGGCTGGCGATCCCCATTCTAGAATTCAAATATGCAGCCCATGAAACATACATAATGATAGTCACACCCATGATTCCCCACATGGTGACTTTGCATTTGATTCTTGCATGAGTAGAGACTGTGTGAGAGGTTAGTGGTGTAGACAGTTTGACGAGTAGTTGGTTTGCTTCTGATAATACATCTCCTTCTCCATGTCATACCTTAGTGCACCTGTGCACTTGCTTTGGACACAGCTATTTATGCAACATCACTTGATTGGTTGACATCAGTGGATTCACATGTTCTTCAAAGTCATTCACAAGGTGCCTGACAGTAGAAGAGAGAGGGAGGAGGGTTGGTGGAGAAGGTGTTATCTTCACTGAAAAATGGATGAATGAACATAAAATATTGGACTACATCGTCTATAGCTGGGACATTGTTCTCTTCCTCCTCCTGCCCGAGGGGCTTCCCGGAATGGACCTGGGGACTAATTTGTGCACACGGGATTAGATTCAGTTAAACTCCTTAGACAACTTATCTTAAGAGGTGACTAACTGAGGCACCTGTGGGGTTCCTGAGTGTGGAAAGAAAAAGGACTAAAAAATTGTGATATGAATGTATTGTTGAAAGCAGTGTTAAATCATGCTTACTCAGTCTTCTTCCTCAACAAATTGAACGATTCCCCTCAAATTTCACCAGGATATTGTCAGATACTAATTTAGGTCAGCAGGTCAAGGGTCAAGCTTAGTGGGCTAAAAATCCGAAATTATTGAAAATCGTCTTTTTTTGGTCAAGTCAATGTACCCTATATGTCCAGAAATGTTCCATGCATAAGCCACACTGTGCTGAGAGTTCCATTCCACAGCGGAAATGTGTTGGGGATGAACCACAATTTTGAACTACATTGTCTGTTTAACTGCCAATCCTGATACATTTACACTCTGACCCTTTCATGTCACTATGTCCCTAACTCGACTTGTGCCCCCCCCCCCATTGATTCGAATCATCAGCCATTAAAGTACCATAAATCTGTTAGGATGGTACCTTCCAACACAATGTACTGAGTTAGTATAGACCTATAACAGGAACATACAGTAATGAAGTATGGCCAGAATTGGATCAAGTAAAGAGTAGGGTTTATCTGAACCAGATGTGCTTGCTGCCAGGAAACTTCATTCATTTTTACACCTTCACTCTTTACTTACCTTCACCTAATATACTTACATGTATACATGTTTGTTTGGGGTATGAATGTTTACATGTACCTTCCCCACTAGTCAAGGTTATCAGACTTAACAATTTTCCTCATGGAAAGCCAGATATTTTGGGACATTTCTATGAAGACAAAATCTAATGGTATTCCCCACTGATAACAGCTGCTGTCCAGACAGATGTTTATACAATTAACAGGAGAAACTATTTTTTATACTCTTTAGTCAAAGATATTTACCACCAGCATGAAAAAGGCATTAAATTGAGATGATATGAAATAAAAAAGTGTATCTTTCACACTTGTATACATGTACATGTAGATATACATGTCACTACTATACAGATGCACCCACTTATGAATCTGGTATTGTTGTAGGGCCCCCAAAACAGTTCTCGGGCTAAGATCTCCTCAACCAGAAGCAATCAAAATGCTTTCTTGATTCCTTGGATTTTCAAATCTTCCAGTCTGTAAAGTCAAAATATCAAGAAAACGCCCCTCGATCTAGCATTAATTTATTTTTCTGAAAGAATGACAGTCAGAATGGTATGCTTAACATCGTCAGTTGTGGCAGGGTTAAAATAACTGTCTAGTATTCCTAGACAAACTAAAATTGAAATGGTCCTGTGTGTCAACTTTATATTTCCCGAGTATATCAACATACAACATTATAGAACAGGTTGGAACTGCCATGGACAAGCAATTTTCAGTAAATCCCATGTATGATGTACCCAAAACATCCTGCCATCCTTGGTCACCCTGTATCAGTATAGGCCCCTCAACTATCAACTATTTAGGCAAACACAACTAATACATGTAATGAAGCTATATAGTAGGATGCATCATCAAATATGTAATATTTCTTCTATGATTCTATATGTAATAGCTGTCCATCAACAAGGAGTATATCGAGTGTATGATAGGATTCATTCTGTTTGTTAGTGTGCAGTATAAACTCTGTGTTTCATTGTGACCGGAGAGGGCAATTTCTCGCCACAATTATAGCAGTCCATTAATGATGTAATCAGCCTCAAAATCCATGGATTTGGTAAACTCTCTCCTGTCTGTTTTTCAGCAGCGAAGTTTGCTGAAGCAGCATAGGTATTATATTTGATGATAGTGAGATTGCCATATACGACGAATGCAAGAATATCTTGTCAGAAAACTTCAAATTCTGCTCGCTTCGACTGGTTTTCCGTTTCGCCATTGAATATGTGTTGTACGCGGAGAGGAAAATGACGTCACTGTGTGATGTGTGAGTGACGTAGTGATGCTCACAAATTTGAATGCTGAACAGCTGCAGCCATGCATGGTATAACGTCATGGTTCATGCCTAAGGTTCCGTAGAGTGGCAGAGCATACGTAGTGGCAGAATGCACCACACGTGTAAACGCTTGTTGACACGGCCATCAAAAAGTAAACGGCATGCCATGCTGTTTATTTTTGAAGACAAATTCCTTCTATTTTCTTGTGAATGGTGGAAACAACTTTAGTTGCTTATGGTCAAATGTTTTTAATTTTGTACCTGTCGTAACATATGTCACTTTCGCGCAGTTTGGGAGAGATTGATTCCAGCCTAGATCTTTCAGCACTACCATTTAATATCAGGTGCACTATTACTTTAATGATGTTTACAGTTATTAGACCTTGACAAGGAGTTTGGCTTTTAGTTGCCATGGAAACATAGCATTATGCTACACGATATTATGGTATACTCAATTTAAGGCTCCCAAAGCTCTGATCTGTGTTTGGTTGTGTTTGCAGGCTGGTGTAATGTACTCATACATGTTGTTAATAACATCCTAGGCTTACAAGTCCATTAGTGAGCTAGCTACATTGTACATCAGAAATAGTAACTCAGGACTGTCACATACATACATGTACATGTATGCTAGAAATGCTGATAATTATATTATATTTGCTCAAATTGGATAAACACTTATCTAGTTTTGACCAAAATCAAGAAATAGATGTACATGTGCAATTGTGCATGTAGGTTGACAAAATGGTCCAAAATTCATTCAGACAACTCATTATTTCTTCATTATTTTAATGATTTTGAAATTGATCAAATTTATAAGTACGACTGATTGAAATTTGTTCACAAACTTGAGGTAGATTGACTTTGGAAAAGGTGATTAAATTACCAGAAGAGTGACCATACTTGTGATACATGTACATGTTTGAACATCAATGGTTACTGGGCATTGGATGGCGTTGCATATACAGGATCATGTTGCATCCATGCTGGGAATGTTGAGCATGATTTCAGTATGGAAGTTACAACCATGTGGCATAATGCAACCATGCTGGAATGCAGCATGCTCCAACATGGTTTTCCAGCATGGATGCAACATACGCTGGGATACAGTATGGTCAATCCAGAGTGACTACATACAGTATCTGATTAAAACTCAGACTTAATAAACCGCTCCTCTTTCGGACATGTCGCTAAATTAAGATCTGGGACAATCCCTATAACAAATCCGTCAGATGAACTCCGAATCAAATAGTTTCCGGGTCAAATAGTCGCCCAATGAGACGCGTCGTATTATAGCGTGACGGCTAATCTCCTAATCTCCGTTCTTGTTGCGATGCAGTTATGAACTGATTTTATGAAACAAATAACCGTACCTATATATCCAGCAGTGCAAGAAATATCCCTTGATCTTTCACCTGGTCTGTCATTGAAGAGAGCATCGGGGAGCAAATAATCATCTTCGGTGATCGCTCAAGGACTGAGTCGACAGCAAAGAACGTCTTTGTCACCCGCCTGAAGCTTCAGCCTTCAGGCGGGAATTTTTGTGCGTCTCGTCCGTACACTCGGCAACATAAAGATTTCCCGTAGCCAGTAAAAAGAACGGCTATACAGTGTCTTTTACGTAGCATACATTACAGAGAGCATCTGCAGTCGCTCCTGCTTTAATGCGGACACGCCAACACACCATAATTTTAGATGTAATCGAAAATAATCGGCAAAATGGTACATCTTCAGAAAATTTATGACCCAACCCAAAGATCACAAGATCATTATTGTTCAGCATCATCAGATAAACAAGAACAGTACGATCAGACAACATGCAGGCGAAAATACGGTATAATTGACGTAATTCGTTGTTTTCCGCGTTTCAATGGTTGATCTTCAATGCAGAATCTAGGTCATAAATTTTCCGAAGATGTACCGTCTTGCGGCATCTCCACGCCTGTTGAGACTGGACTGTGATTGGTCGCAAGCCTGACATGCGCGACAGATTTGAAATAGGGACTGTCCCAGATCTTAATTTAGCGACATGTCCGAAAGAGGAGCGGTTTATTAAGCCTGAGTTTTAATCAGATTGATACAGTACAATACAGTATGGAATCCCAGCATTCTTCCAATATATGCTGGAACACATTGCAATGTCGTAAGGGTTTCTCTGGCAAAAATGAGTTATCGCCCAGGACAAGGCAAGAGTGATGGAGGGGGGGTGGGAGGATGCATTCCAAAGTCTCATCCAACCCGCCCCATGGGGCTCCCGGGGGGTGTCATTGTGCACACTCCAGGTCATGGTAAGAATAGGCCTTGGCTCCTCCAAGAGCTTGTCGTAAGAGGCACCTAACTAGGGCACCCATGGCGTTACCAGGTGTGAAAAGGAATAGGACCCCATCCATGATGATGAGGTCCCAGGTGTTAAAAGGAATAGGACCCCATCCATGATGATGAGGTCCCAGGTGTTAAAAGGAATAGGACCCCATCCATGATGATGAGGTCCCAGGTGTTAAAAGGAATAGGACCCCATCCATGATGATGAGGTCCCAGGTGTTAAAAGGAATAGGACCCCATCCATGATGATGAGGTCCCAGGTGTTAAAAGGAATAGGAACCAAATGTCGTGATACACATGTATGATTGAAATAGTGTTGGAAGTGATGTTAACTCATTCGGTACCGTAAGCGCCATTTGGCGTCGCAGATTTGGGCCTTCTCAACCCCATGACGCCATATGGCGCAAATCATAACTGTCGTGGGAAAATAGAATTTTCATATCTAAGCATTGTCAAATGTAATTAAAGGTCTATATGTTTACGAAGCTTATTTTCTCACGTAACAATTTCTGAAATTTGGATTTGACTAACAGAGAAATTATTTCAAGATCGTTGTTTGAAAACGCAGATAAAAAATAAAATCACGAAAATTTCCAAAATGAAGTCGGCCGTATACACCACCGTTGGAATTCTTATTTTCCTGGTCTGTTCAGGAAGAAATATCACGTAAACCATACATATATCGAAAGATAAGATCGCTATCTATCCGATTATATATAAAGTATTTTCATATTGAATGAAAAATATAACGAAATAAAACCAGGCCTTGTGATTTGTACGGGCCCTGGTGAGGGATTAAAGCACACCTTAAAACGTGCGAGGTGTGTGGTTAGCACACCTAAAATGCACACCTAAATTTTTTTAAGGTGTGTGATACAGTGTTTGAAACGTTAAGGTGTGAATTGAAATAAATGTGTGCTGGCCGAGAATCCAACCATTCATGGATTCTTGCAGCAATGTTTCAGGAGAATCCAGGGGGAACTAATATTTACTGGTTTTACTCCACATTAGCTATGAAAGATAATGAGGTAATAATAAAATCAAGAAACACTGTTTTAAGTTTTTTTTTTTTGTATTTAAAATTCACACAATCAGTTAATGAGCTTGAGCGAAAGGCTGAAAACAAGATTGGCAAACTAGAAATAAAACTGGAAAACCACAAATTGTAAAAAAAACTGACTAGGACAGGCACATGGCAATTTTTACATCGTCATCATCATCACTTCAATCATTCAATCCATTCACTTGCCTTCAGTAACAGAAATTTGGAATGTCTGAATCAGTTTCAGTTTTCAAACACTCGCGATGTCCATCGCTGTTTACGTGTCTAACCAAGTTTGGCTTCAGCAGGTATCTAGTTTCGTTTTTGCCGTAACTGACATCGGCTATTTGCCTCAATACACATGCACTGTTTAGTTGATCGTAGAGTTTCTGGCACACTTTGCAAAAGGCCTGTACCACCTCATCGCCCACATCGTTAAAATGGAATGCAAAGTTATCTCTCAGGCTATTTTCCCACTGACACAGGGTCGTTCTTTAAATTTGTTTCCGCGTTTTTAGGCCCTGTGTCGGAAGCCATTTCATCCTTTCGTTTTCAACTGCAAAGTGGAAGTTGGCCCGTGACACTTGTTTCAATGACAGCGATTGGCGGGCTGCCGTAAACGATCCAATGAAAACGCTCGACAGATCAGCGAACATACTAGGCACGTGGCGATAGATAGATGATATAGAGTCCAGTTTTCGACAGCAATAACTGTATGCACGTTGATGATCGGCGAACGGGGCTCAATTGTAAGTTTTCAACTGGTAACGTTTAATTTTACGTTTAATTCTACGCGAATCCGTTTCGATTCGCCCGGATGCCCTGTCAGGCGAATCTTCACGCGAATGGATCGGCAGATTCGCGTCAAAATTTGTCATGGCGAAAGTTTGAAGGGGGTCATAAAGTTTAAGGCGCGCGTTCGAAACGCACCTCAGTGCCTCTTCAGGCGCGTTATGGTGCGCGTGCGCGAGAAGAAAGCTGAATGAATGGGCTTTACAATGATACGTCATTCATTGAAATCGGTTCAGGGAAACGGAGCACGGACGCGATTGAATCAGACGAGAAAAAAACCCCACTTCTGCTTCATTATTTTGCGTGTAATATAATCACTATCAACGGAATTTCTACCAGATAAAAACGTTAATTTATAAGTTATATGTGGATGAAATAAATTGAGGAAATTATCATCTTTATCCTGGGAATGGATACTACAATCAGCTATAAATTTTACCAGCCAGAGATTACGTACATCTGAAACCAGACCATGACAATTTCGATGTTATTTTTGTTGAAGCATTTTTGTCAAACAGATAAAAACATGTTTTCATGAAATTTGCATGCATAATTTCATGTATATAATTATAAAAATAACACAAACACAATTTCTGATGCTTGTGTATTTCATGGAGATATAAAGTTTCAAATTTTATTCACTTTCATAAACAAAATATTTTTGAAATGAACTTTTGGTCGACAGCTTCTGTGATGGACATTTGTGCACTGCACACATTGAGACTCAGCTGTGGAGCTACTGGAACTGAGGCCAGAAATGACGCTCGGTACTGTATGAGTTAAATAACTAATCACTCGCTCATCAATCCCTCCTATCCTATTACTGCTCAAGCAACAGTAATACTTATATATACCTTGTATATGTATGTATGTATGTATGAGCAGCCGCAGAATCTGGATATTTGAATGGAACTCTTGTTTTGAATCTGCTCTTCTACTCCAGAATCCATGTGTTCATGATTCCAACATTTCAGTGAAGGAACTCAGAACAGTTTCACTGGATATGCTTAGTTCAGAACAGAATGTTCAGCCTATTGGCACCCTCCTGTACACCAAGATTGAATTGGTCTGTAATGTAAAGACATGGCTGTTTTGGCCATTGTCTTGGGATAGTCTTGGAAAATGAATAGTCCATGTTAGGGGCATGATGTAGTTTGATTTAATGATTATGTTCCCAATATCCGGTACCAGACAAAATTTTAAAAAAGTGGCATCAATGCCCCCACTCTTGCCATTTAACCAGAAATAAAAGATTTTATGTTTTTGGCCTTATTATACAGTGTGTTGCTCCAGGGTTCTACCATGTTGTTTACAGAAATGCTTAGTTTTGAGTGCTGTGTTTGACTGTACTAGACAAGACCACCAGTCAAGGGATGATGGGAGGTACATGTACATGTACTACTACATTGAAGAGCTCTATGGGGCCAGGGTAATGATGAGACTAACTCAATTACCATAAATGTCATAATAAAAAATATTTAAAAAAAAACACCAAATGAATAATGAACTAGTTAATTGATTCGGTAAATTTTTTGGCAAACCAGTACATGTACTTACTATTTGATATTTATGCAATATTAATATTTTCCCCCATGAAGGCAGTAATATAACAGGCAATTATTTGTTTGGCTATATTTACATGTACAAGCATGAACAAAAGGTAAACATTTGCCTGCCTTTGGTGACCAGTCCTTTGACTGAGGCTAAATTACTGGGGCTTGGTAGTAGTACATGTTATTCTGGACTACCATGAGCTGTTTGACCTTAGACAATGTGTTAATGGTATGTATACATATGCAGGGTAGCTTCTGAAAACATGATTAATGTATGCTGAATGAGCCAATATGGGTCAGGGCAGCAGTTCCCCTGAGGGCACTGATCATCCTATGTTTATTACAGGATCAGTTAGTGTCTGGGTTTATTCTGAACACCCTCATCATGCCTGGTTTGCTGTAATATTGTCAGCCGGTGTTGATGCACTTTTATGAACATATTTGAGCAGCTCAAAATGAGTCTCATCCATGAACTGTCATTGGATGAGGGATAGATCTTAGTGTACGTGTAGGTTCATTTAATAATGTCCACCAAAACTACCATTAATTTAACACAGGTTGCTGATCAGGTCATGTATGTACATGTGTACATACATACAGGCCCTAATCTAGCTAGCTTCTATCAGTGTCTGTCAATATTTGGAGGCTGCTGTTGGCATGCAGTGCCCCTCTTTATTGTTTTTATTGTTTTTAGAGTTCTTCTTTAGTTGCTGGAACTACAACTTACAAGACCAGTTTCAACATGCTTTCAGAGAGCACCATTTTGCAACCCCCCCCACCCCTCTCGCCAGCTCGCCGCTTGGCTCATTCACCATGCGTGACTTTGTCTGCCCCCTTCCTGGCACTTAACAACCTCTAGGGTCTATTGGTTTACCTCCTGTAGTTGTAAGTTGCTCAAAGTTGCAGGGTCTGATGGAGTGTACATTACAGGGGTCAAAATGTTCAGGATTTCCTCGTGAAAAATTGAGGTCATTCCAGTAATATTGAGGTCATCCATTACACATGGTACATGTATCGTGCAGTATACCTTCAACTTGAATTTTAATCTTAATTGGGTGTTTCAAATTTTTATTTACTCCTCCCTAAAGGCAATTTCCAGAACGGAAACTTGAAAGGGGGGGGGAGGGGGGGACAACAAAAAACACCAGTTGAGAATAATATCTTACACATCCTCATGCCTCCATAATATTATAATTTACAAGACCATTTTCTCGTGGGATTATAGCGTTGTATCACAATTAGTTGCACAAATAAGTTGCAATATGGCTTCTGTGACTTGTCAAATTCAAGACAAAACTCGAAACACATGTAAGTTTTGTTACTTTCATTATCAAAATGCAACCAGGAATGAGGATCTATTTTTGTCTCCATGAATCTTGAAAGCTATATAAACTTTCACTGAGGCACTGGTCGATTTGTACATCACTCCCACTCGATTATACACGTGATTCTGAATGGTTGTTGTTGTTCTACATCAACTTCATCTGGCGTGGAAATTTCATGAGTTTCATCAGCCCAGGGGCGTTTTCAAGCCCCCCAAAATCCCGAAGACGATTTTATACTTTGTGGGCCAAGCATTCATGCAGACCTATCAAGTCTCACGCATTCGGCGCGAGACTCACGCATTGGGCTTCAATCTCACTCTCTCACACAGTCACCCCTAAATCTCACGCATTCGCCATTTCAATAAAAAAAGCCTGTAAAACACGAGTGTTTTGCTCAAAGTTGTCAGTGTCCGGCGCACAAGAATGTCCTATGGGAATCACCGTCGTCAGTCTTGCGTCGTCATATGATACGTTCCCGCATTAAAACTGTTTCATCAGCTTCCTGTCATATCGGGCACCCACATGCCTTATAATACGCACAACGCAGTATCGGGAACCAGACTGTCAAAATGTCGGACACGCGGTCAGGACTTGCATGACGCTATAAATTCCAATATTTTAACGATGGAGATGAAATAATCCCAGGTGCGTGGTTAAATTTTTTTGATCACATATACATCATGTATAAGGCCAGCCTATGCAATATATTTGGTGACAGATATCAGAAAGATCGTTTCTGAACATCCTTTTTCAATCCAATCAAATCTTTCGTTTCACTGGCCATCCGATGGTGATTGTACTACGTATTACAGAACAAACTTCAAAGTTTTTCAAAGCAGTAATCTCTCAGGATGTGTTGTTGTTGTTGTAAGCGAAAGTGCATGGGTGAAATTGTTCCTAGGGAGCTAATGCTGTCATATCCTGAAGTTATGAGATCATTACTCGAAAATGGAGTAAGTGGCGTATTCTTCCATGCATTATGAGAAAATACACAATGATTAGCAGACAATTAGCTTTACCGTGACATTACCTTTACCTTTACCTCTCACACCATCAGCATCTCTTTTCAAACAACTAAATTAGATGACAATATATGAAAGAATATTTCTACAAAAAGTACTTCTAATTTACAAGAGCTTCAATTCTGATCAAAACTCTATTTCAAAATTCTTCCAGAAATCATCTGATGTTACAAACCGAACCCTACGATCAACCTGTACTGAAAATCTATACATACCACAATGCAGAACTGAGTACTTCAAGAGAAGCTTAAGCTATTCAGGAGCAGTACTCTGGAATAGTCTTCCACCCGATATACGCAAATCGGAGTCTGTAAATTCTTTCAAGAAACATGTACATAATTTTGTAAATAGAGCCTAACGTGCTAGCTTACTGTGCCACAAATTGCCTGTTTTACTGTTTTATGTCCGTAGTTCTTTCGTTATAAATATATAGAAATATGTGTGTGCGTGTGTGAGTGCAAGTGAGTTATATGTTTGATAATATATAACTTTTGTGTTTATCCAGAGGGCCTCAAGGGAGAACAGTCTTCTGACTGATTGTTGTAACCCTCGAAAAATAAAGAATTTATTATTATTATTATTAGCCTTCCTGTTCGAATTTTGGATGGCAATCTGATTAGCACCAATCTGATTAAAATAAGATCTAAAAAAACGCTCCTCATCTGATATGTCGCTGCTTTAAATGAGTGACGTGTCAAATGCTGAGCGTTTTATTTTCTAGATCTGGTTTCAATCGGATTATATTAGCACAACATCCTATATGCATAAGTTTGTTAGCCTAATGTAGAATGAGCTCGAAAAGCAAGCTCAAGCATGCAAGCGGCGAATAGACGGTTGGTGAAACAGAGAAGTACTGTTGAATCTGTACCAAATCTGTTGACTGATGAAATGATTAGATTTTCAGATGGCTATGATGATTTCATGATTTTTAGTTATTTTTATTTTTTATTGATGGCTTAGCTTTTGCACTGTTATCTATGCCCATCGGGAACCCTTGCTTGCATGTTTCATTGTGACTTTTGAAGGTTCCCTGATACAAGAAAGCCTGGTCCATTCAATATTCAAGATTATCATTGGATGGAACTCCCCATTTCCCATATATTTTTGGAGCTTACATGATGCTACACTTGTTCAACCTATGTACTACCCTCGGGAGGATTTCCCCACCCCTGGGGCACTAAATGTTAAAGTTTTCGACTTTTTCCTCTCCACAGCATCTCCGCCTCATGTGATATGTATGAGATGGTTTTTGTCCCCCGCCGCAACGCGGCCGGGGACTTTAAAATGGTTCTTGCTTCTATGTGTCCGTGCATGCACGGACATGTCCGTGCAAATACTTCGTAAGCAATAACTTCTAAATGCTTTGTCGGATTCCTCCGAAATTTGGCATCTACATTCTTTGCGACAAGACGTCTCTTGGTATTACGTTTCAGTAAGATCCGCCTGTAGGTGGCGCCACTGGGGTCTTGCTTCTATGTATCCGTGTCCGTGCAAATACTTCGTAAGCAATAAGTTCTAAATGCTTTGTCGGATTCCTCCGAAATTTGGCATCTGCATTCTTTGCGACAAGACGTCTCTTGGTATTACGTTTCAGCAAGATCCGCCTGTAGGTGGCGCCACTTGGTCTTGTTCCAATCTTTAGTGCATGTCCGTGGATGTTCGTGCAAATGCTTCATAAGCGATAACTCCTAAATGCTTTGTCGGATTCCTCTGAAATTTGGCATCTGCATTCTTTGCGACAAGACGTCTGTTGGTATTACGTTTCAGCAAGATCCGCCTGTAGGTGGCGCCACTGGGTCTTGTTCCAATATTTAGTGCATGTCCGTTCATGTTTGTTCAAATCCTTCGCGAGCGATAACTTTCGAACAATTTGTCGGATTTCTTCGAAATTTGGTAAATGCATTCCCTGCGACAAAACACCGTTGGTGATGCGTTTCAGCAAAATCCACCCGGAGGTGGCACCACTAGAGTTCATTCCATTATTCCATGCTGCAAGTGATAATAGAAACACTTGGTCGAATTTCTTTGAAATATCCTACATATGTACCTTTCTGGGTAACATGAGAAACGTTGCGGCTCATCGGATTCTTCTCAAATTTGGCATGCATTTACCATGCCAGGAGCTGTTGCTTGGGATTGCCTTTCGCTCACTTGCACTCACAGGTGGCGCCACCTGGTGGCAACATCACAAATTCGTTTCCGGGTAATAACTTGAGAACTGACCATCGGATTCTTCTCAAATTTTGTATGAATGTACCGTGACATAAGATGTCGCTTGATAATGCATTTCACTGACTTGCGCCTAGAGGTGGCGTCACTTGGTGTCAAAATCTAAATTTGGTTTCTGGGCAATAACAATTAACATGAACACCGGTGGGCATCTAGTACCGGCAATAACTTGAGGACCCCTCTTCAGAGTCTCAAAGTTCATATGCCGATACCATGACATGAGATGTCATTTGGGATTGTGTTTTGCCTGCTTGCACCTACAGGTGGTGACTCCTTGTGGCAAAGTCTAAATTTGGTTTCTGGGCAATAGGTTGAGGATGCCTTCATATTCTTGTCAAATTTAGTTTGCAGATAATATGCCATGAGTTGTCTCTTGGGGTTGCATTTCGGTTACATAATTTTCATGCTACATGGTAAAGAAAATATATTACAGTAGCAATCAACATTCAGTCAGCCATTCGGAGTTGATCTCAAAAGCTGGGAAGGTGGAAAGACGCCTGTGAAGTAGCTGTTGCCATCCTCATGAATATCTTCTGAAACCGACCGCGCTTATAAATATTGCTGCCATTTTGGCGGGGGACCTAGCATCCTCTGGCTGCTTGTTTCACACAAACATGGTGAATCACCTAAAATTTATTCCTTTATAGTAATAACTAACAGGTTGGTGACATTATTTTATTTCAGAAGTATAAGAGCAAAATAACTGGCGGGGAGTTCCCGCAGTATCGAACCCCTGTTAGGTTTGAATTTCGCGTCGCCTTAAATGAAGGACAACATTTTCCTGCAGTTTTGCTACATGGATTTATCCAAAAGCTTTTGCACAAACCAGATTTTATTTCAGAAGTATAATATGAAATAACTGGCAGGGAAATCCCAGCAGTATCGAACCCCTGTGAGTTTGAATTTCGCGTCGCCTTAAATGAAGGACAACATTTTTCTTCAACTATGCTATTAAATCATTCTACTCCACATCATATGATTTATCCTAAAGCTTTTGCACAAAACATATTTTATTTCAGAAGTATAATATGAAATAACTGGCAAGGGAATCCCTGCAGTATCGAACCCCTGTTAGTCTGAATTTTGCGTCACCTTAAATGAAGGACATCATTTTTCTTCAATTTTGCTATTAAATCATTCTATTCTACATCAGAGTTATCCTAAAACTTTTGCATGAACCATATTTGTGTCCACACATTTAACTGGTACAACATAATGCTTCAATTTTTGTCACCAAACATGTTACTGTACCTTGGAAATTATTTAAAACGAGTGATTAGGAGAGCCCATTTTTAGTCTGGCAATTTTGAACCAGTTTGCATACCTGGAGCTTATGCCCCCCCCCCCCCCCCCTTCCCCCACCGCCACAAGCTACACTTTCTTGCATGCTGTAATCCCAGCACACCACTCATGTGAAAATGAAGTCTATTATATACGGTACAGAAATCACACAAACTGTATCCGCAGGGCTGTATCCAGGGATTTTTTGCAGCTTCCGATCCCAAACTCCCAGTTCCTTTTCGTAATTCATTATTGAGGGTCCAATTTTTTTTAGTGAATTGCACCAAACAGAGGTTTATTAACATGAAATTCAATACCCAGCTATGCAACCTGATCGATATTGAGTCTCCCAGAAGCTTTTTCTAGGAGTATTTCCTTCAGAAATCCTTTCAAATTGAACAACAACAACAGCACAAGTTTCGTTTTTTGTTTCATTTGAGTTTTGGGCGCCCATACGTTTTCCGGAACTAAATTGGCTCTAGATGCAGCCCTGATCCTACTTCACTAAAAAAAAACAGGCTGAGGGGTCCACGCACCTTTTAGGTGCTTGCCTGCAATTCATGTTCAAAATTATAGGGTCAGCCATGTTTCTAATGCTGGACTATGGCAGACTCTTTCCGTTCTTCAGTGAATTTTTTTTTCATGGATGGAGAAATTCTTGTCTTAAATTTGGTTGGATTCAGTGGAGAAATGACATGTACACTATTTGATAGGTGTTTAAATACATATAGACCAGACTAAAACGCCCTGAACACATGACCTATTAGAGTACATGTATAGCATGTGATGAATAAATCTGTATTATTGGCAAATTCTATACATTACCAATTACAATGGCCTCCATTGATGCACAGATAAGATGTAATTTGAGTTTGGGTCGATCCCAAGGAGATGTAGTCTATGATTCCCCAATACAAATGACTGAAATGGTTAATTTGACCATGTTGATATAAATGGCTAGTAGAATGGCCAATTTGACCATGGTGACTGCAGGCTAACCAAAGACTGACCATCTGTCATGGGCTATCTGAGAAGGACCTGCTCCATCTCAGGAGTAAATGAGTTCAATTTGACCAGACACATTAATTGTCTGCACATTATTAAAGATATAATTATTCAAATTTTGACAATTAATTTTCGGGAGTGCATGTGAAAAGAAAGAAATGGAAAAACTCGTAGACTAGATGGAATCATGGGTGTCGCCAGCATTTCTTGAGAGGGGGTCGTTTCCCATGCTTACCATCTTCATTTTATCCAGCCAATTTCTACGTTCCCACTTCGAACCTGCCTTGATTTATTTGACCCCTTCAGCGTTCAAAATCCGAGATGTAAATTTCACCAGCTAACGACAGAAGAACCAATCAGAACGTACACATCGATTGCGAGTGAAGTCACATAGAGTGACATCATCCTCTATTAGCGGCGTCCTTCCTCCTAATATGGTGCCCACTAATTAGGTCAGCCAATCAATAATGCTCTTGTGCGACCCATTTCGAATTTCAAATGTATTCGAGGTCAGTGACGTCTCGTGTCTATTTATAAGTTATTTGAACATTGAAGGGGTCCAGATATATCAAGGGAAGTTCGAAGTGGGAACGTAGAAATTGGCTTGATAAAATGAAGATGATGCTTTACTTATGAGAGCCCATTACTGTGATGTCCAATAACATATGGTTGGGCGCTGAAGGGGAGTCATTTGCACCCTACGACTCCCCCCTAGTGACGCCCTTGGGAATTTGGATTTGCAGAATTCAGGAATGAACTTGGTATAAGATGGACAGCCTACAGTTGAATGTGCATGAACAGTTAGATGGTCATCTCAAACCCTGCTAGAGACATGGAAGCTGTGTAGCTCGCTGAAAGAACTACTACACAGTAATTATATCTGGCATGTATGGTTACATAAAGCATAAGTTTTTGACTTGTGAATCCACATCCTGAGAGATTACTGCTTTGAAAAACTTTGAAGTTTGTTCTGTAATACGTACATATTCAATGAGACCAAAGTTCTGTATTACTAGAAATATCGTTGAAGCCTACTATACATAAATAGTATCTTCAGCAGCCCCCCAGAACCCACCCTAGTTTTTGTCATGACCAATAAAACAACACAAGTTCCATGCCTGGTACATGTGTTGGTTATCATCTATAGATCTCTGTTATAAAGTAAGCCATGCACAGTGAGGACATGTACATCACATGTACGTGAAATTAAAGGTACATGTACATTAACAAACAATCACATTCACCATCCTAAATATACATACATTATATGAACAATAAGACAGATAGTTCAGTGTCTGTCAATTCAACACGTACTCACTACATATACTACATTGTACAGAAGAGGGTAGGACCAGTTAGACTAATATAGATACACCTAATACCTGTGTTTGCCACAAGGTCAGGTAATACAGCGGATTTCACTCTTGCGGAATACCACAATTAGTCCTTATTTGCATACACCTTGAACATGATTTGCATACAGATTACTAATTTCTGTTTGACATCAGTTTCTGACATCGCAATATGACCTCGATCGTGCAACTTATTTTGATACCGGAGATCAGTGTTTCTCTCATCCATTGTTACCCCCATGTCAAACTGGGCCCATGAACTTTACCTATCAGTGTACATGTATAATGATGGTTATTTGTCTGATCTCTTTGATTGACATGAATCTTCTCCTCCTGCACACTACCATCACAGTAGCCTAATAACAACTGATTTTCACCAATAGATACTTTCAATATAAATAGTATTGAGTTTAGCGAGAAATAGTCTCATAAACCAATTTATTCATTTGTGTGGCCTTTAGTTGTCTTCAAAATTTATTCTGATGAGTATTTTTGGGGCATTCTAAGGGTATGTTCACTATCTAATGATCACAAGAACTAATGAAGAAGTTGTCTTCAGTAGTGTTTGGGATTGATAAATTAAGGGGTGTGAACAACTTTGTGTGATCATTGCCAAAGATTGAAGGTTACCCACCATTAACAACTGGCATAATGCCGGAATATCTTGGGAGAGGCCATTCCCCACATATCATCTTGTCAAGAGAATCATGTTAGAGCTATAATTTAAGTGTTTGAGCCGTTTACTTGTACTAAATGCAGACTTGAGTTGTTAGTTCTCATTAAGTAATAATATTCAGAACTCTTACTGGGATCAGTTTGATCGCTTACTTAGTACTTGATAGTAAATAACTACTTAATGTATACAGTGCATGTACATATCAGGTAAACAGGGCCTGATCCAGACTTTTAGTTTGGGCACCCACAGCACAGAGTGTTAAGTTATAGTGAAATAGGTTGCAATGCGGGGCTGTCGAAGCCCATGGAAGCTGTGGGAGTATTAAATGGTTTGAATACAGCCTGACAACTTAAAATTTAGCAACAGTACTTGCATTAGTATTGATTTCAGCCTGTTCAGAGTCCTCTGTTCATTTTTGTTTGGGCGCCCAAAACGAGCTCAAAAATGACCAGGATCAGGCCCTATGTGTCCATGCTATTATTTCCTCCCCCCTGCCGCTTATTTGAAAAGAGCAAGACCTCAACATACTCAAGTCTTCTATCATGTCTATAGCCATAGGAGGAGGTCTGAAATAAAATCTGCACATTATGAAGCGAGGCTTGTGGTGAACCCTTTAATAATTCAGTTGGAGGAATTTATTGTTCACTGCTAAATACTGGGGGGGGGGGGATCAAATTCATTACTTGAATAATGAAAAGTTGACAAAATGATACAGAAACAGGACCGTATCTAATGTACATTGTAGCTCATTCTACATTGAGGAGGTGATGCAAAGTTTGCCAATTCTTAACTGATTAGACTGTGCATAGAGACCACTCTGTCACATGTACATATAGGCTTCGTCCAGTTGAAATGTTGAAAGCGACGTTGAATCTTGTTCCCTCACCTGATTGAGAGGAGACTAATAGAGTTCATCCTTACATGTACCTGTTACCTAAGATGGGTACCGTAATTTCTTTTTTTAAACATTTTAACCTGTCAACAAGGCAGTATCATGTCCCATTGAAGAAATTGTGAAGGGTTGCCAAGGCGGAGTGATGCCCAGATGTCATTGCAGGGAACTACGGTACCGTACCCAGAAAGGAGTAGTGCCTTGATGAACAAAGTCCAGGATGATGAGCAGATCTATGTCAAAGAAGACATCCCCCAGAATATGACCTTTGGAAGCCTGTAAGGTATTCATTGATGTACATGTATCTGTCTGTCAAATGGCCATTTTGTGAGAATTGTCCTGTGTGTCAACATCCACAGATCAACACATTATTAACACATTGTATTTTATTTTACCTTTCAGCCAGGCCAGTTGTCAATCGGATAAAGTCGTTGAGGCTACAACGAGATGACTTCGAAACCCTTAAGATCATTGGAAGGGGGGCATTCGGCGAGGTAATTACTCTTGTTTCATTTCTTCTTTACAGTACACTTGTATACTGCATGAATATATCATAGATGTATACTGTTATAGCAGTATGTAACCTGTGGAGCATTTCAATATGTTACCTGTACAGCAGTGTTTGTATTATATGTAATTGGTGCCACACTGGACATGGCCAGATTACCCATTCACCTGCTCATCCGCATTGATCAGTTCATATGGCCAATATGAGGTCTATGTCTGACTACTCTCTCTCTGTGAGTGGAGGTGCTATATTGGGTTATCCTAAGGGCATATATAAATAACATATAGACCAATTTTAGCGCAGCCAAACAAAGTACTTAAGAAAGTTGACGAAAATCCTGAACAGACAGCTCAAAAAGCCCAAATTCAGTGATGTACATGTAAATCTTTTGCTTTTTGATGGAATCCAGTTTCTTCTGAGATCTAGTGAAGATGAAGAAATGATAATTGGTAAGGCGTATAGCCCACCACTGAGCATGTGAAATGATTATGGAAAAAATCATTTCACAGTGAAAAGCATTTTTTTTCCGGAGATAATGAGTTTGAGGACATGCTACATGTAATACTTTTGTATTTTGTATTACTTTCATGGAATTATTACTCCTCACCACAGTTTGAACTGACAATATGAGTACTGTTTAGTTTGTTATTTTACAACAGTGAACATTTGTTACCAAACTTGATATATTAATTCTTGAAGTGATGAATATATGTGTATACATGTATATGGGGACCTGTTCTGTTTGTAGGTGGCAGTGGTGAAAATGAAGGAAACAGAGAGAGTTTATGCCATGAAGATCCTCAATAAATGGGAAATGCTCAAGAGAGCAGAGGTTCGTTTCCACTATCTTACAATGCACACATTGTACATGTGTATTCCCTCTGTGTTTCATAACTTGCCATCTCACACCATGTATGCATGTGTTAGGTGTGTGTTGCCGGGGGGCATTTGCGTACACTTCACCATATATAAGATGGCTTGTGGATCGTGTGTATCCCTTATCACGGGGATATCTGATAATTTAACCTGTACTGTTTTGGTCTTCATCTGGCGGAGTTCTTGATGTGATGGAGGTTTGAGAGGTGTGATGTGATGGAGGTTTGAGAGGTGTGATGTGATAGAGGTTTGAGAGATGTGATGGAGGTTTGAGAGGTGTGATGTGATGGAGGTTTTGAGAGGTGTGATGTGATGGAGGTTTGAGAGGTGTGATGTGATAGAGGTTTGAGACGTGTGATGTGATGGAGGTTTGAGAGGTGTGTTGTGACGGAAGTTCGAGAGGTGTGATATGATGGAGGTTTGAGAGGTGTGATGTGACGGACAGGGTTCGCACGGCTCCTGGAAACTCCTTAAAACTCCTGGAATTTAATTCTAGTGTTGGAAAGTCCTGGAATGTCCTAAAAAATAAAGTGATAGTCCTGGAAACTCCTTAATTTTAATCAAATCACACGAATCGAACGTTTTTGCCTGGTCAAATGTTATGATATACGTTGAAACTCCGTAAACTGTAATCAAATCAATCGAAACTATCATTGTTCATGTTGGGTGACCGGTCGTCGAACATTCATTGTCGTGACAGGTGCGCGACTTGCCGTAAAGGGAAACTGAATAAAGGGAGACTACTCACTGAGTTCGTTTGCGACATCAATGGTTATGAGTTGTACTCGCCGTAAAGTGGTCTTCAATCACTTTTGCTAGAATTCCCGCTCAGAATTTGTTTACCGTCAATGTTGACACGCTTCGGTGAACTTTTGAACCTTGACTATGCCCCCTGGAAAATGTGTCTTCAACGAGCGCTGGCTCAGTCAACCAAATTACACCGCCTGGTTGGAACGGGGTGCAGATAAGTCCAACGCGAGGTGTAAAGTTTGTCAAAAAACGTTTGATATTTCCAATATGGGGGAGCCTGCCATTCGTAGTCACGCCAAGGGTGCACAAACAGTTGCTTGAACAGAGAAAATCAGCAACTGGATTCACCATTCGAGATTTCTTTAACGAAAGTGTTTTATAAAGGAACATGATCTTACGTAGTAGTTTCAAAACCATGCTTGAATAACCCGTGAAAAAGTCCTGGAAACTCCTGGAATTGCAATAAAATTATACCTGGAAATTTGAAATTATTGACCTGGAAAACTCCTGGAAAACTCCTGGAATTTTGTTTTAGTGTAAGTGTATGAACCCTGGACGGAAGTTCGAGAGGTGTGATATGATGGATGTTCGAGAGGTGTGATGTGATGGCGGTTAGAGAGGTGTGATGTGATGGAGGTTTGAGAGGTGTGATGTGATGGAGGTTTGAGAGGTGTGATGTGATGGAGGTTTGAGAGGTGTGATGTGATGGAGGTTTGAGAGGTGTGATGTGACGGAGGTTTGAGAGGTGTGATGTGATGGAGGTTCGAGAGGTGTGATGTGATGGCGGTTAGAGAGGTGTGATGTGATGGAGGTTTGAGAGGTGTGATGTGATGGAGGTTTGAGAGGTGTGATGTGATGGAGGTTTGAGAGGTGTGATGTGATGGCGGTTGGAGAGTTGTGATGTGATGGAGGTTTGAGAGGTGTGATGTGATGGAGGTTGGAGAGGTGTGATGTGATGGAGGTTGGAGAGGTGTGATGTGACGGAAGTTCGAGAGGTGTGATATGATGGATGTTCGAGAGGTGTGATGTGATGGGGGTTAGAGAGGTGTGATGTGATGGAGGTTTGAGAGGTGTGATGTGATGGAGGTTTGAGAGGTGTGATGTGATGGAGGTTTGAGAGGTGTGATGTGATGGAGGTTCGAGAGGTGTGATGTGATGGCGGTTGGAGAGTTGTGATGTGATGGAGGTTTGAGAGGTGTGATGTGATGGAGGTTGGAGAGGTGTGATGTGATGGAGGTTGGAGAGGTGTGATGTGATGGAGGTTGGAGAGTTGTGATATGATGGAGGTTTGAGAGGTGTGATGTGATGGAGGTTCGAGAGGTGTGATGTGATGGAGGTTCGAGAGGTGTGATGTGATGGAGGTTTGAGAGTTGTGATGTGTACTCATAAATAATGCACAAAATAAAGATTCTGTGCAGTATTTCAGACAGAGACATCATAGATGCGTGCCTCTGGAGGAGGATGGGTGCAGGTCTGATAATGGTTAGTGAGCCATTCTGGGCCACTATGCCATGACCAGGTCAGCCAAAAAAGCTGGACTACTGTTAGTTTATATGTTAATCTACCAGGGCCTTGTCCAAAGGGATTAATCCACTAGGTAAACTGATCTCTTTTCTCTGTGAAATCAAAGCCTTCCCAGTCAGTTTTGGTCAGACTCTAAAGTAAATACATAAACATACAGCTGATTGCTTTCTTAGCTGAGCTTTACCATCCTTGTATTACCCAGTAACAAGGATGAGCTAAACTATCCTGGTATTACCCAGAAACAGTGAGCTATACTGGATATTGCTGCAGGGATAGTAGAAAAGAACAGCGAAAATTATGATGTGTTTGTTGTACCTGAAAAGTTCATAATCTTCACCTTTGTACAGATGTTTCGTGAATAAAAGCTGCAGCTACTACTCAAGTTCTGTACTAGAATAGAACATAGAATGTGGTACCTTGGATTGCAAAATGTCCTATCAATTGGTAGTGGGTGAAGAGCTGGGTATTGTTAGTGTCTTGGTGGATAAAGCTCAACAATACATTCAATTTGTACAGAACACATTTGGGAGAAAAGAACCAAATACATTGTTATTCTGACGTGTGAGTTTCCATGTATATACTTTGTATGTTGGCATGGTTGGTCCATTCACTGACCACATGGTCCTGTTAACCTCATCTTCTTTTATGTAGCTAGTACAGGGTGTGGGTAAGATAAGGATAGAGGATTCCTGTGGTCACTCCTCAGACCATACATACATATACATGTACATCTACACTGACCAGGTGATGTTTGTGGTCAGATAAGGCGATCCCTAATAATAGGTTTGTTTGAGGTAACGAGGTTCAAGGTAGCTGGTAGGTATTTGTTTTTTTTATTTTCTTGATTTTTGACATATCTATTTTAACACAGTTCTTTATAATGGAATATTTTAATTTGGTTCCAGGTAGTTTATCTTATATCTACTTTGAGAATTGGCCTGAGGTGTTGTTGTGCACACCTTAGGTGTTGTTGTGCACACCTTAGAGGTGGTGTTGTGCACACCCGAGGTGTTGTTGTGCACACCCGAGGTGTTGTTGTGCACACCCGAGATGTTGTGCACACCCAAGGTGTTGTTGTGCACACCCGAGGTGTTGTGCGCTCCTGAGGTGTTGTTGTGCACAACTGTGGTGGTGTTGTTCACACCTGAGGTGTTGTTGTGCACACTTGTGTTGTTGTGCACACCTGAGATGTTGTTGTGCACACCTGAGGTGTTGTTGTGCACACCCAAGGTGTTCTTGTGCACACCCGAGGTGTTGTGCACATCCGAGGTGTTGTGCACATCCGAGGTGTTATTGTGCACACCGAGGTGTTGTTGTGCACACCCGGGGTGTTGTTGTGCACACCTGAAGTGTTGTGCACACTCAAGGTGTTGTTGTGCACACCCCGAGGTCATGGTAAGAATTTAAGGGCCTCAGCTCCTCAGACAGCTTGTTATAAGAGCCCACTACCCATGGGTTCCTCAGGTGTGAAATGGAATAGGACTCTTGTCATGGAGTTCCGGGTGTAAAATGGAATAGGACCCTACCCATGGGTTTCCAGGTATGAATAGCAATAGGACCATGGTTTCATCTAGGGGCAATTTGAGGCCGAATTCACAAAAATGAAAGCACCCATTTTGAAGTGTGCATATTGATTTTTTTTTTCTTTTTTCGAAACATGAAAGTCAACCTTAATCTGGGGGCCCTCAGGTGATGGGACATAACTTTGATAGCATATCTGAGCATCTAAGGCCCCAGAACCCATGCCTAGTAGTTCACCGCACCATGTGTGGCTCAATTTCTTCTTCAAATAAAAATAAGATAAAGGCCCCTACTAAAAGTTTCTAGATAAAATTCTGAGGACCCAAATCTTGTGATATGACTGAAAGATTGTTGAAAGCGACTTTAAATCATAATCACTCACTCACTCCTGTATCTAGTTGTATATGATAAGTTAGAAATTAGTAAATGATAACAGAAATTGTTGAAAATTTGGAGCAAACCAATATCGGAATCCTTATGGCAGTGAACTTTTCTAATTTATAATTAAAAAAGAACTAAAATAAAAAACAATAATTGGGGTCAACCCTGAAATTGCTCAATATTTATGGTACATAGTCATAGGTCTACCTCAAACACAGATATTTTTATGGATGACCCAACTCCGGAAGATGGATCAAACCTAACTATAGTTTCCAGTTTCATTCACCAATATGTTTCTACATGGATGTGGAGACCAGAATTTAGCATCAAACAGGAGATGCATTCATGAGACATTCTCTACCTGACTTCCGTTTGAGATCATATTGCATTTCATGGTATACCATATGGTTCTCACTTTCAACTGATCTGTGCATTTCTTTGAAATGGAGACCATGATATTGGCACAATTTGGACAATCCATTTCAGGGCCGTATCCAGAGATTTTTTTGGGCATACCGGTATTCGACGTTGTTGTTGTTGTTGCACGTAAATTTGATGTTTGTTGCTGCTGCACAAAAACCACGGAATCTCCGATGCTGTTGACTTACATCAGGGTTTGTTGGATCCTCGAAAATACCAGTTCAGTGCTTTAATCAGTGCCAGGGTGTATATTTTCCTGCTTTCCCGTAATCCTGTTCTCTCAAACACGTGATCGTTGTTGTTGCCACCGATATAGCGCATTCCCCACACATCGGTTGTTCTCAAGTTTTTGATTGCTGTAGGAAGACCAGGCGAAAACCACCGTAGCACAGCGATCATTGCCTACTAGAGGGGTCAATGCAATGCCATTTAAAGTATGTAATGCATAAAGTGTGGCCAGCAACGCGTGTTCAATGTGTATTGAACTCAAAGTTATGATAGCGGTCGCGAGACTGTATTGAATTACAAAGTTTGAAGAAGGCTTCAGTTGAAGTCCAGTTTAATGTAGTACGGTTAAGCAGCCAAAAAAGATATTTTGACCCGGAGTTTGGGCGCCTGAGTTTGGGCGCCCATACTGGTATACCGGCATCAAAATGGCCCTGGATACGGCCCTGCATTTTATAATAAACAGACAGATTGGTCAGATAGTTGTATAGTTAGTATTTTAGTAGAAATAATACAGAATGGACTGATGTATTTATGTACATGTGTACATGTTCATTGCGGACTTTGTTAGATTTCAAATTACTTTCTACACTCTTTATGCAGTGCTGTTGTCTAATTAAACTATTTCTAATTAGGCCCCATCACACATCAAAACAATCAACAGAGTACCTGCTAAATCTGTGTAAGCATGGGAATTCTGGCACCAAAATTGATTCTGTGGTTTCCAATACACTCCGTGATTCTCCTACAGGAGGGGTTTTAAAGTTCTGGGCAGTTGGGGAGCACATGTGCAGCACTACAGCAGCAAGTGCTGTGAGTATATGACAGAGATTGGTCCAGGGTAGGGTGTATCTATCAATATCATAGCCTGAACTGTTCACCACTTGAACCATTTCATTGGCAGACAATAGAGGGGCACTGTCTCTGTACTTCAATGGATGGTTAGAGTTCTTATCATTCCTCTCTCTGACCAATTCATTGATATGCTGTCCAACAAATGGGAGTCAATTTAACGAGCAGGCAATTAGTTTAGCTGCCAAGAATTCCAGCAATCTCAGAATTGTAAACACTTTGAGTGGTTTCTGCAATTTAACAGGGACACATGTATTGTTGGATCTATCCTTCTCTCTCTCTCCTCTTGAGTCCTCTTTTACTCACAAATGTAGTGAACATACTATTAGGCCGTTGTTAATTAATTCTTTGTTTCTCGTAACCTTGCTTTTGAAAATAGACATGCTGAGGGCGATAATTATTAATTATTACCTAGCGAGAAAAAAAAAAAAAAATACTAAAACAAAACTTGGGATGCAAAATTTGAAAATATAAAACCTTTTACTGGACTAGATTTATCAAACAAAACCTCTGCTAGAGGAACAGTGACCTGCTAATTAAATGAATAATGTATACATAATAACCATTAAAAAGAAATCACAGATCACAATCCATAGACAGGACTCTTTGACATAAAATACGTTGTGAGGTGTCCTATATGGAGCTAATTTAGAACTGGTTTCCATCAGATTAGTACTGGCTAACAATATTAAATCAGCCTTCACCAAAGCAACCATAAATAGTAATAATATTAATCCTAATTTTTTAGGATTCATCAATTTTACTATAATACAGCTGTCCAAAGCAAGTCACTGGTCAACAACAACAACAACAGCTTTGGTCTAATCAGTATCACGATGCCTTCTTCTGATTTTCAGAGTCAGTAAAGACTTGGAAGAGAAGTCTTTCTTCTCTTCCAAGTCCGCCACTGTGGATTCTTGATCCATGGCACAGAGTGATTTATAGATTTATATAATTTATTTGCTGATTACAAGCGCCCATATAAGGCAGGAGAATCATCGACGGAAGTTTCAAATCTGCCTTGGAAAGAAAACGCTCGATGACAGAGCTGGCGGTCGTCTTTTCAGAGAATAGGAAAGTTGTGAATTTAACATAAAACTGACCGTTTGTTGAAGCTATCGTGGCTCCGTTGGCCAAAATCATTTTGATCAAAACCAGGATGAATGCGATCAACCATGCGGACATTTCTACATTCATTGCGCGGTGTACGAGGAACGATGATGAACATACTTCCGTTCGATTTGAGAACTCCGCGTGCAAATCGATATCTAGTTTGCAGACGAATAGTTATACTTCTTCACTTCTCAATGCATATTTCGTTAGATTACATTGTGGATGTTCAGTTTGTTGTTATTTACTGTTTTTGCGATCAGACAAACTACGGAATTGAGACCACAGAATTTCCTTCCGGAGCTCCGACTGGAAAACATAATGACGTAGCTTAGAGGATTCCCAAGAAAGTTTGCCGTTTCATTGGTCAGTTTATGGGGAATCCCTTGAACTGCAGAACAGGTGGCGCTGCAGTGCCCTTCGAAGGGATGACGGCTTTACGAAACTTGTTACGACAATCTCGGTATTTTACGAGCAATTTAATCACCGGAGAGCGCTGCTTCGCGAAATCAGAACTCATTATAGGCATTTTTTTTTAGGGATCAGTACCAATAATTAATACAATGCGTAATTATTGCTTACAAAAATACTGATGCGGGCGGGTTACGGGAAACGAACCATTAATTAACAGCGGCCTTAAATAGTCCACATGTACATGCAGTGTTCATTGGCTGTGCTAGTTACATGTAGCTGTCCAACTGTCAGTTGGTGTGCACCATTTCTCATCTTTGTTACATAATCCTAAATACAATCTACAACTATTTGGACTGCTAATAAGTACATGAAGTATAAAGTTTGTTATTGACACCAAACTCGCCTGGCTTACCGTACATGTATATGTGGATTATTTGGCATCACATCCGCCTTGTAAATGTCTGCATACCACTAGATTGGAATTACAGAATATACATTTGTAGTTGTACTTCATTTATTTATTTGATCTGAGGTTTGATCTGAAAAAAAAGACCTCATAAATTCCTAGTTTATTATGATTGAAAGTGGACGAGTTTATGACCAGATAAATAGGTTAATGACAGACACTAAATCTAATAAATCATTCCTCTTCAGCAGGACAGATTCATTCATATTGATAGTGATGTTAAATCATATTCACTCACTCGCTCATTCTAACCCAACATAAGTAATTGTTGGACCTCCCATCTGTACAAATATCAGATGTATTATTGTGTTGATTTACTGTCCTGATTGACAAGAGCTTCAGAGTTGCCTAAATGGACTAACAGTTAATACTCAGATGGTTCATGATTGTATGTGTGATGCACATGGTTCAGAACTGCACGCATATATATGCTGCCCTGTAACAAATACTTTTTACACCCGCAACTATTATGTGATTGTGATTTCTATCCATCCAGTCATGTCTGGTCTATATCTGGGACAGTTTTCTATCTACAGTTCCAATTTTTTTTGTGAGAGGATACCTTAGGGGGAGACAATGTGTCGCATACCAAATTGGAGGTTGAGGTCAAAGGTCACTGACCAATAAATCAGGAAATCATTGAACCATTCGTGTACGGTCTATATCTATGACAGTTTTCTATCTACAGTTGCAATATTTTTATGAGTAGATACCCCATGTGTCGCATACCAAATTTGAGGTCAAAGGTCAGTACGGTAACTCTGAAGATCTTTGAAAATGACTAAAATTGAGGTCACAATCAAAGGTCACCATGACCCAAAATTGGTGAAATAGATAAGAATTGCAGTTTTGGTGTCCGTGGATACAGCTGGGGACGGTGTCCGTGTCCGTGGATACAGCTGGGGACGGTGTCCGTGTCCGTGGATACAGCTGGGGACGGTGTCCGTGTCCGTGGATACAGCTGGGGAAGGACTGTATCACATACCAATTTTGACGTCAAGGTTAAGGTCACTTTGACATCAAAATCAGAAAATCATTCAAAATTTCAATTTTATGTGTAAGAGGATACTTTCAAGGGGAGATGATGAGATGAAGCCAATGTTGGTTATTTGTTGCCATAGATGCATATATATTGTAAACACAATTTATTTATGAGAATCTATATTCCAATTTCCAGGCATTTTGTTGTGTCAGAGTTGTAGTGAGAGTTACTGAAGAGTTTCCAGCCTGAGCTGTAACAATCCAGTACTTCCTGTAGTAGAACTGTCTGGTCAAGTGGTAGTGTTGTGTGGGGAATGTTTGACTGACATGTTACATGTACACAGACTGACAGGACTCCCCTAACCCAGCTTCTCTTCCCTTGTACCCAGTTTAGCACTCTTCACTCCCCTCAGCTATCACCTTCCCCCATCTTCTCTTTCATCAACTATTAAACATGAGCTATTATAAGCTACATCAGAGGTCTGTGAATAAATGCCCCTCCAGACTGGATACAGTGTTTAGTCTGATGTGACCTACATCTATACATGTACTTATATTGGATAGGAACAATCTGCTCCAGAAGCCAGAATCAACAGTAAATGGGTGGACCACTGTACTACATGTTCAAGTATTAGGTTGGTCTTCATTTCCATAAGCCTCCAAAGCCCTGCAACTACATATACCATACAAACATGTACAATCTAAATGTGGCTCCATCTCCCCAGCTACATTCCACATTGTACTGTGTGTGGTAGTACCAGTCAAGTATCTCTCATTCCAAATACATACTAGTATGGAATTGTTTAGGCCGTCGTTAAGAAATTGTCACCTGTGTCTGCCAACAATTTTGTCTGTCCGCAACCTTTCTTAAATTTATTGAAGATTGTGCAATTTCCAACCTGTCAGATTTTTTCTCCCTTGCCCTCAAGATGGCATCACCGTCAATATCAGGCAAAATAAGACAATGTGGCATTGTGATTGTGGCACTGCCTTTGTTGAATCATGACAACCGAACATGTGATGATCCAACAATGTCATTGGTAGGGATGATGTGCAAAGTTCTGGTGATTGACTGGAAGCCTTTCCAATTTGATTGATTTGTCCTATTTTATCAAGGTCGAATTCTATAAAGGTCAAATTCTAGTTATTGCAGTATCCCGAGGGATCATAGCTCTTCAAATTTACACTTCAAATTATCAAGGAGGATTAAATATAGGATCTTGATAATTCTTACCACATACATGTATGCAACTGATGATAATTAGAAGCCTATTCAAGTTGACCGAACTTGACCTATTTCATCAAGGTCAAATTCTAGTTATAACAGTACATGTATGTTTTCAAGGGTTAGAGTTGGGCATGGATGGGTGTATATTAAAGCCCATAATGTTCTTGTTTTAGTGATGTTCCCTCCAATGAGTTGACAATCTTGTTGACCTTTGGCAATGTTTGGTGAGATATCTAGTATTACAGTGTACTAACGATGTGTTATAATTTCAGACGGCCTGTTTTAAGGAGGAGCGTGATGTGTTGGTGTATGGTGACAGACATTGGATCACTAATCTTCACTATGCCTTCCAGGATGACACCTACTTGGTAAGTCAATCTGTGCATTGCTCTAAAGGCAGTCTTATAATTACTTCAAATGAGCTGCATTAAATGTTACAATTTTGTTGATATGAGCAGAAATTATGTGGAATGATAGGTACATTATAATTTTCTATGTATTTCTGTGCAGGCCTCGCCCTAAGAGGGAGCAGCTGCTCCTGTTCACCTGTTCTAGATACTAAATTTTAGGAAAGAATCATCTGCTCACCTCAACTTATTATTGCACTCATTGGAATGTTTGTCATGAAATTTACCGAAGGAGGACAGTTGATTGCATGCCTGTCTTTTCCTTATGACATGGTCTGCACTGTGATGAAAACCCTTTATATATATCTGATGGCCCATTGAATGAATTACTGAAGGTCACTTTACATGTAGATCTGAATATATAGTCCCAAACATGTCTTATCTTTCAGTACTTGGTCATGGATTACTATTGTGGTGGGGATTTACTAACACTACTTAGTAAATACGAGGACCGATTACCTGAGGAAATGGCCCGCTTCTATATAGCAGAGATGGTGCTAGCTATCAACTCATTACACAAACTAGGCTATGTTCACAGAGACATCAAACCTGATAATGTCCTGCTCGACAAAGCTGGACATATAGTGCTGGCAGACTTTGGCTCCTGTCTCAAACTTCTACAAGATGGAACGGTAAGTTTGCCTTCTCTGGTTGGGTGTTATCATGAAGAATGAGTTGCTCTTGCTCAGGAACAGGGGTGAAAATTGAGGTCACCACACAATATATAACTGAGCCAGGTGAAAATTGAGGTCACCACACAATATATGACTGAGCCAGGTGAAAATTGAGGTCCCCACACAATTTATAACTGAGCCAGGTAAAAATTGAGGTCCCCGTACAAAATATGACTGAGCCAGGTGAAAATTGATGTCACCACACAATATATGACTGAGCCAGGTGAAAATTGAGGTCACCACACAATATATGACTGAGCCAGGTGAAAATTGAGGTCACCACACAATATATGACTGAGCCAGGTGAAAATTGAGGTCACCACACAATATATGACTGAGCCAGGTGAAAATTGAGATCACCACACAATATATAACTGAGCCAGGTGAAAATTGAGGTCACCACACAATATATAACTGAGCCAGGTGAAAATTGAGGTCACCACACAATATATGACTGAGCCAGGTGAAAATTGAGGTCACCACACAATATATAACTGAGCCAGGTGAGAATTGAGGTCACCACACCGTATATGACTGAGCCAGTTGAAAATTGAATTTGCCATATAACCGACTTACCCTGAAATGGAGATCCAGTTTGTCATATCACTTACACAGTCTAACCTGTAGAACAAATTTTCACACCTGACTCAGTCGGCAATGTTCACAAATGAGGTCACCATGACAACTTACCACTGACCTGTGTGAAAATTCTGTTTTGTATTGCACCTCAGGCTCAGGTGTGAAAATTCACCGTGAGTTCTACATCACAGCCCTCCCAATTGGCGTCGGCATTCGGCATTGCCGATGCAAAAAGCTGAAGCAAATTCAGTTTGCCTCGGTCATTTTTATACGCCCGCCCAAAAGGCGGTCGTATTATGGGATGGCGGTTTCCGTCCGTCTGTCCGTCTGTCCGGTTCTCGTGTCCGGTCTATATCTGGGACAGTTTCCTATCCACAGCTCCAATTTTTGGTGAGTGGATACCCTACGGGGAGACGATGTGTCGCGTACCAAAATGAAGGTCAAGGTCACAGGTCAAAGGTCACTGGCCTAAAAACAGGAAATCACTGAAGTGTTCGTGTCCGGTCTATATCTCTGAACGTTTTCTATCCACAGTTGCAATTTTTTGTGAGTGGATACGCCACGTGGAGACGATGTGTCGCGTACCAAAATTGAGGTCGAGGTCAGAGGTCAAAGGTCGCTGTTGCCAAAAATCAGGAAATCATTGATCGTTGACAGTTTTCTATCTAAAGTTCTAATTTTTGGTGAGTGGATGCCCTAGGGGGGGGAACGATGTGTTGCATATTAAATGTAGGTCAAGGTCAGAGGTCAAAGGTCAGTGTGATTAAAAAATCAGGAAATTGTTAAAAATTTCTAATTTTTTGTGAGTGGGTTCAATAGGCGGAAATGAAGTGACGCGTACCAAAAATTAGGTCAAGGTCAAAGGTCACCGACCCCAAAATTAGGAAATTATTAAAAATAACATTTTTTGTGTCAGTAGATACATTAAGGGGACACGATGAGTCACATACCAAAATGTAGGTCAAAGGTCAAGGTCACTGTGACCCCAAAATCGTGAAATTGTTAAAAATCATGAATTTTTGTGTCCATTGAGAAATTGAGGGGAGACGGTTTGTCATGTACCAAGATTTAGGTCAAGGTCAAAGGTCAAGGCCACTGTGACCCCAAAATCAAGAAATCATTAAAAATCATGATTTTTTGTGTGCATTGTTAGATTGAGGGAAGACAATGTGTTGTGTATCAAAATTGAGGTCACGGTCAAAGGTCAAGGTCACTGTGACCCCAAAATCAGAAATCATTAAAAGTCACATTGACATATGCCTGTCGAAGACGAGGTCGTGTAATGCGATGTTGCGTTCTGTCCATTCATCCATTAAAATTTGTTGTCCATGCGATAGCTCTAGTTTCAAGGTATGGATTGGTACCAAACTTTGAGTATACCTAGCTTACTCGCATGGCAAAGTGGAGCCATACATATGAGGTCAATTTGTCAAAGGTCTAGGTCGCAAAAATGAATCAAGCTTAGCTGACTAAATGTGTTGGAATATTGTTGGAATATTCAAAAGTCTTTCCCCTGCATTTATATGATATTGTCCTGTTGAGTTGTCTCCCATGTTTGAAACGCTTCATTTTGTTAAACTGTTGTGAAATAAAAACCATACATTTACTAATTTAACGGGGAGATGAGTCCTTTATGAACTTCACACCTGTTTATTAACTCAAGGACAAAGGTTTACTTCATCTCTTTCTTCTTCCTTCATGAAAAATTCTCTCATCTGAAAGGAATTCATTTGCAGGAAAACTACTATTTTCTTGTGTTTGACTATTGTCGATTTCAGTGTGGGATATGTGAGCTCTAAGCTATTGCTTCAAGGTCAACTAGTTACCAAGAGTTGAGCTCATTTTAGTTTATCATTCAATATAAGATGTGATATATGTTACATTCTTATAAGCAAAAAATTGTAGACCTTTCTCTGGATTGCTAGATCAATTGGAATCAAGGCTATCAAACAATCTTGAAATTTGAACCAATGTAATTCCAGATATACGGGCGTATATTGAAGCCCCTTGGGCTCTTGTTAACATGGGGGTGAATGGGGGATAATATAAATTTTACAACATTTTCTGCCGAGACAGATTTCTGAATTGCGAGGGCTGCATCATGTACACCATGTGCAGATTTTCACTATATAATATACCACTGGGCCAGGTGTGTAAAATGGGAGGCTTGTACATGTACCATAGCACCAGCAGATAAACTGGAAGTGCTACTTCTGTGAGTTGATTGGTTAACTGGACCAAAATAGACAAACAGGAAGTTGGCATTGTGCAAGTCCCACTTGCTCGGATATAAAGAGTGAGTGCATGTGGGTTTGACCCAGTGTGGTCCAGGTGTGAAGCGTGATTAAAACATGTGTTGACCCATTGTGGTCCAGATGTGAAGAGTACACCATATAATAAGTCTCCAGGTGTGAAGATAAATACATCATATGATATACCACAAACCCAGTTATGATGAGTGAGTAGACCATATACCACTGGCTGAAGTGTGAAGCGTACACCATATAATACCATGGGCCCAGGTGTGAAAATTGGGTTCACAATGTCATATGCCCCAGGTGTGAAGATTGGGCTTTTTATAGCCAGGGGTAGAATTTCGATGCAAATCCGAGAATCGACTCGCGCAAGGACTCGCCTGAAATGCAACTTACGCGAATCCAGTTGGATTCTTGGATTCGCGCAAGCAAAGCTTAGCTTAATCAGTGTGTTGTTCATTCAGAGAGATTTAGTAGATATTTCACGGAAATTCAAGTCAAGTAGCTGATCTGTAATAAACGGACACAAACGAAAGTGACGGTTTTCACATGTTTTGATGACGTAATGCGCTAACTCAACCTCGGAAACCTTTGCTCGATTATTTTTTGGGAGCCTCGAATACTCTCTGTAATGGTTCTCGACTGGCGCCAAAGGTTCGAGTGTATTCTCCTTTGCCCGGCTGCTGGTGCACAGCCACCTACGTTAAACCCAACAGGCGAAAACAGTCTATATGAAGGAATTGAATGCTAACACGTGGTCTTCAGATGAAAAGTACACGAGGGTGAAAATGAAACCTGCAACATTTTGGATATCATTTAGCAGTGAATTTGATTCGGATTCGTTCATAATTAGAATGACAAACAATTTTCCCTAAGACAGAACATCGGACAAAGTAGAATCAAGCGGTAGGAAATTTATGAAAATAAAAATGGATCGTTTCTTCAGAGACATTGCCTGTATGAGACCTGTCATGAACAACAACAACGCGGTCTACCACTTTACGTTGAGAACACGCATTTCTTCAGAAGTCAGTTTATTTGAGGTCAAGATTTTAACTTTAACGGCATTGCCCTTCTTGTTTGTCTGCGACTCTTGAAATTTTGTTGGTAATTTTTATCTTTCACTGTAAAAACCATCATGGTATGAAATGAAAATATGTGGGACAAAAATATCTGGAATTTCCTTATTTTTTTAATGTTGTTGCGTATCTGATATAATTCCATGGCAAACTGTTAGGCCTAGTCTTTATATAAAGATTGGTTGTGCTGCTTGTCAGGGAATGAGGCAGGTGGCCAGATTTTATGTTTTTTTTATTGTTTTTTTTTTTTGCAATGCAGACAATTCCAATATTTTCTCACATGCAATACAAAGATACAAAAGAAATAAAACTCGGAGTATATATACTTACCACTTAGCAAAAATGTTTAGGTTGAATACTGCTCATCAATGGAGATAACCAATCACTCGCCTGAACTAAGTTAAGGTGTGCTATTTTAGGTGTGCTATAACCACCCTCCTGAGAATATATGAGGCGATTTCAGTTTTCCCCATTGAGAAGTTAACATCTAGTTGTGCAGTAACCAGCAGTGGTGAAAACGGCAACTGGTCACGAAATGCTTGGTGAGAGAAATTTGGATTGTCACAAACTGTGCCACTGGAAATCCAAAGCCCGTAAATTTGGATTCTTTGGATTCTCGCAAACTAGGATTCTCGCAAAATTTTGCGAAATTCTACCCCTGATAGCATAATGAAGCAATACATTCATGTACATACACTCTTGTGTACCTATCTCTACATTGTATAAAGAAAACAAATCCAGATGCTCACTGCATGGCCAACCTTGGTCTCCATGTTATAACCAGATTAGTTTGCACTATAAAGTATGTTTGACTTGTAGCCTTGGTTACGCATACAACAAATGGCTGTATTAAATGATCAACTATGAACTGTAGGTATTTATATCTGGAGTAAATTGTTGCTGGCATTATCAATAGGGAGATGCCATGTCTTGCCCACATGTTGACATAATGCATTCATGTTGATGTAATATGTCCTTCTAAAATGTACTGCCTGACATCTTTGATTTCCTCCCAGTGTTCCTGTTCACGCCAAGAAAGTACATTTACAGATTTGATAACTTCCGCCAGCTAGTTTTTCTCAGGTTTATTGTAGGACAGTATACATGTTGTGTCGTAAGAAATTAAACCATTGATATGGAAGCCAGCTGTATTGAAAGAAATTCATGTCTGACTGATGAGTCTATGTAGAGAGTATAGACCAACTCATGATGTTGCTCTACTGTATGAGTCTATGTAGAGGGTATAGATCAACTCATGATGTTGCTCTACTGTATGAGTCTATGTAGAGAGTATAGACCAACTCATGATGTTGCTCTACTACGTATGTAGCGTACAGGCCGGGTCCAGGGGCCGCCTAGGCCCCTTGAAGCTCTGGGGTCTTAGATGCTCTCAGGAGCATTCGAGCCCATTTCTGGCTATTTAAATGTCTTGTCAGATACCTGCAGATAATGAACAATTTACTTCTTTTTTTTCCAAATTTTCACCATATTCAGGCTGATCTTGCTTGTGTTTCAAAATTACAAAGTTGAGCAGGGACTTGCTGCATGAATTTCCAGATCATTTACTTCCACGTGCTGTCAGATTGATACTATACCATGATGTCAACTTTGACTAAACTAATAACAACTAACCTTTTTGCTGATTAGACTAGGGCTCAGGGGCCGCCTACATGTAGGCGCCGAGAAACTCTGGGACCCTTGATGCTCTTAGAAGCATTCTAACCGATTCCTGGCTGCACATGTCTTGTCGATCAGACAAGCATATCATGCACATTTTACTTCTTGTTTAATTTGATCATTTGCTTTTAAAATTATTTACAGCTGCTGCTTTCAAAATTTCTATTGAATAGATTCCTCTGTACAGTATTTTTATACCATGCTGTATATCATTCGAAGCTAATTCTCTTCCCACCTCGACTGCCTCAACGGGTTGAACATAATTTGTCCCAGCTTCGATGCCTGCATCATTTTCCATGTCTTGTTCAACATCTGCTTGACCTGTGTTTTCAATACCGGCAGCACAGCATCGAACAAAGAGAACGTCGACTTTGTGGCAGTCAGACCCTTCAAATGTCCAACCAACACACCGCATCCTCTTGTGCGGCCGCTACCCTTCGTATTTCCCCCAGACCGACCTTTCTGTCCCACCATGACGGCTTGTCATTGCAGATACGCGTTGCAGATACAACGCGAGAACGCACACGCTGCCTAGCTCTCCAGACACTCACAGACGTACATATTTCCGACTTCATTCATAGTATAGACCTCTGCCTGGAGAACGAAAACTATCGCGCCCCTAGTGGCCAAGCCTATCAACGGATAGATGCATAGTTGTCTCCCTTGCCATAAGTTTTGTCTAACGCGAGTTGACACACACTCGTCCAGGTTTACGGCTTTCAAACATCGTAAAAAAACATCATTTGATTTTTGAAAAAAATCATTTGATATTTTGCAAAAACATATTCATTTTTAATTCATTTGATTTTGTACTTGTGTCCGTTTTACGGACGCTGTGAGACCCTAGATCTAACCCTGAGAGGGTATAGACCAACTCATGATGTTGCTCTACTGTATGAGTCGATGAAGAGAGTAAAGACCAGTATTCATGATGTTGCTCTATTGTAGGATGAGTTTATGAAGAGAGTGTAGACCAATACTCATGATGCTGCTCTGTTGTATGAGAAGACCAATAATATTGATGTTACTCTATGGTATGATGAGTTTATGAGAGTGTAGGTCAATAATCATCATGATGATCTATTGCATAATGAGTCTATGAAGAGAGGGTAGACCAATACTCATGATGTTGCTCTATTGTATGAGTATGAAGAGAGTGTAAACCAGTACTCATGATGTTGCTCTATTGTATGAGAAGACCAATACTATTGATGTTGCTCCATTGTATGATGAACCATGAAGAGTGTAGACCAATACTCATGGTGTTGGTCTATTGTATGATGAGTTAATGAAGAGTGAGTATACCAATACTCATGATGTTGATATTATATGAAGAGATTATGCAGAGAGCAAAGACCAATACTCATGATGTTGCTCTATTGTATGATAAGTCTATGAAGTTAGTGTAGACCAATACTCATGATGTTGACCTACTGTATGATGAGTTTATGAAGAGTAGACCAATACTCATGATGTTTTGTTGCTCCTTACAAATGTACATTCATACACACATGTTTATGACTGAGGGTTTGTTTATTTGTACAGGTCCAGTCGTCAGTGGCAGTCGGTACTCCGGACTATATCTCCCCTGAAATACTCCGAGTAAGTAAGCTAATTCTGCCATCCACATCCATGTAGATATGGATAAAACGGGAAACATCCTCTATTTTTTTACACCCAAACATTCACTTATTTTGGTGAAGCACAACAAAATTCCACAATACATGAAGTACATTAGGTATGGACTGAGCAACCTGTTACATACGTCTTTGATCTTCATGAATCATTCCAAGACAAGTGTCTCATTGTAACCTGTAAAAGACATTTTGTACCAACATTTAGTCCCTATGTTTTCTAAATAATTTATATGCATTGTAGGTGTAAAACTTATGACCATCTGATTCTAGGAATTTCATTCGGTTTCATTTCTGTCAAATAATTAATTATTTTACTGGAATCAAAATTTGAAAGGCTCGGAAACGGAAGGTGGTTGTGCTAATTTTAAATATAAATTAATTTTGAAATGAAAGACAATTTGATAATGCTGATATATGGCAAGCTGAAACAAGTTGATTTTTATGGGGAAAGTATATATGTAAGTTAAATTGAGGGAAGTATTCCTGTAATAAAATAATGATTGATCTGTGGAATTACAGAAAACAGTTGGGATTTAGTTACAACTTCATCAAAATAATTGTATGTAATTGTTTCCTGCTTTGAAACTTTTACTTCCTGTCCCCTGACTGGGACATTGACGGTTGGTGTAAATGGATAGATTAATGTACACATTGTCTCTTTTCATTTCTCACTGTTTATTTGTGTCAATCTTATCTTGTTTATACAACAATACATATTGTGCTTCCAATCTGATACATGTAGCAAAGCCCAATATAGATTAATTGTTTTCCAAATATACATTTTATTTTAAGAATTAAGCTGATTACATGCATAAGACTAGTATTGCGTGTGTGTGTTTCTCCATAGTACCTTCCACTCTCACAGTGTTTTATTTCTGCACACACACAGACGCATGTCTGATGTCTGCAGAAAATAGTAGTGAGCTTTACTCTAGCTTGTATCTGATATATCTGTTGATAGCATCTGTGTGTAACCTATGGAACAATCAGCATTATTGTCCGCCAGTGTACAGCTTTCTAATATTACCTACAGTATCTCCACATCTGCTGATCTGTTACTCAAACCTTCTTCACCTTTGCCAGTTTGACTACAGAAGCCAAACAATCTAATCTTTAGGGAAGGTAGAAGGGAGAATATAGGGAGTATTCTCTGGGTAAATGATTAGACAAGTGATAGGGGTACTTCACACAGACAGATAATGGAGTGAGGAAGCTACCCAACTGCCCAGCAGCATTACTCCCACTCCGTATCTATTATCTAAGGAGCTAATACTGGTGGAACCAACTTAACAGGTTATTGTGGGATACACACAAGTGTTTACATGTACCAGCGGAAAATAAATGAACTTGTCTATATAATTCCTACATACATGTAGATAGAGTTACATGTAACTCCGTTCACACTGTAGTTCCATGAAAAGTCCAGTAAATTCTCAAAAGAATAAATAAATTGTAGCTGGAAATCTGTTCATACCAGTGCTACTGTACATGGGAGTTCTACCGTTTCTTACATACCTATCTAGGAAGATTGTATCATTCAGTATACACAGATACTGGTATACTGAGAGGTACAAGTACATACATGTGTTTGTGTATATGTCCACTCTGTCCTTTGATTACAACAAAATAAATAAATCTCTCTAATTTTCGTTTTCAGTCAACATGTATACATGTGGTTAGTTCGTGGTTAATAAAGCATTCATATTTCAAATCTAGTTAAGAAATGAATGTTGTGAATTCTAATCAGATACCTGTACACAAACAGCTTGGGCGGTTAATTATGGTGATCCTTAGGCTATTAGTAGACCCATCACCCATGCTAACAGAAGAAGAGCATAATGAAAACATTCCCAGTAACAACATTTTTTGTCTCATAATGATTTATGTGTGTGTTCCAAATATCGAATGATTGTAGGCTTTGGATTAGTATTCCTCAAAACTTTCCTTACTTTCAGATTGACTTTTGAAAAGAATGTGTACTGATTGTGTGTTTATTGTACAGGCAATGGAGGATGGCCATGGGAAGTACGGTCCGGAGTGTGACTGGTGGTCCCTGGGTGTTTGTATGTATGAAATGTTGTATGGAGAAACGCCATTCTATGCTGAATCTCTGGTCGAGACGTATGGCAAAATTATGAACCATTCGGTAGGTTGAAATGCCCCTGAGAATGCCCTCATCCTCCCCCCCCCCCCCCACACAAAAATATTGTCAAAAAATACAGCACTGGTATGGAATAGTTCAGTTTTGGAGACTGCAAGTGATTTCTCTTCCGTGCCAGTGAACAATTCTAAAGATTTCAAGGAGCCAATGATCATAATCTGCTTTTGTGCCACGATAATGAATATTAATCATAAAAACCAATAAAGTCATTGATGTTATTCATCAGTCTGATTCATGGGTTATTACCTGTTCAAATAAAACTTTGTATTGAATGGACTACCCAGTGAGTTTATGTATTTGCTTCCAGTTTTGAGCTGTTTTCGTATTCTGATACATCTCCTTTTGGAGCAATCATTCCATTGTACTGAACAGGAGTACTAATTAGGATCTGGAATTTCTGCATTGCTGGTTAACTTTGATTCCAAAGTCAGCTTTGAGAACCTCAGTATTACCCCTCAGAATGACACTACTGTATATGCTTGTAGTATCCAAGCCTGCTTCCACTGCAGTTTTTCCGTATCCCATCGTTAAACCTCTTGTCACTGTCTGTGGTGTTTGCTAGCCGACGTGATCATATTAAAGACAAACACATTATTGATTGACCGGGACAGATAATAATAAGGCTGTGTAAACACTGTCAGTCCTCTTAACCCTCTTCAACATTATTCTCATTTCCTTCATTTTCTCTTCTCCTCCTCATCTTCTCCCATTCTTTTGTTTGCAGAATCGTTTTGAATTTCCTGGTGATGTAGACGATGTTTCCCCTGAGGCTAAAGATCTCATTCGCAAACTTATTGGAAGTGCTGACAAACGGTTAGGAAAAAATGGTCTGGAAGACTTTCGTGATCACCCTTGGTTTGTTGGAATCGACTGGGAGCATGTCAGGCAGCGTAAGTTTCACAATAAACATTTCCAACTGAAGACAAACTTTTGTTAATGAAGTTCATGGGATTATTATTCTATGAATCACTTAAGAAAAATGACATTTGAAAAAAATGTACTGAGGGAGATAATGCTTGCAGTAATGGAAGTTCTGATATAATGGGTTATTTGAAGGCATATTAGATGTTATGTTTTATGCTCAGAAAAAAAAGTATGATGTAAAAAGTAAAAAAACACAAACAAATGCTGATCATTAATTACAGCTTTATTCATGAATTCAAGCAGGCTGAAAATGGTTTACAAACATATGCCAATAGTTTTTGTCCCCCGTCGCCAAAGAGCTAAAGTATTGGAGTTCATCCATCTGTGCATCCGTCCGACTTCGTTTCTGGACAATAACTTGTGGAAAACTGTACTGATTGTTTTCAAATTTGGTATGTTGGTACCTCGTCTCAAGATCTCGCTTGGGATTGTTTTCTTCATGCTGATATATGCTTATAGGTAGCACTGCGTGGTGACCAAGTTAAAATTCCATTTCTGGACAATAAAACCCGACCTAATCGAGACAAATTCTGTAATTGTGGGTACCTTGCCAATGGAGCTAACTTGGGATTGCTCTCCATGCTGAGTGCTGAAAGTTACAGTTCCAAGCCAAATCAATTGTTTCAGTGTCAGACTTCAACCGCTCGAGTTTTTTGGTAATTGATTCCAGCATGCAAGAACTTGTAAAAAATTATTTCATCCATTATCAATGATATTATGTGATTGATGACTTGAGGACAAACATTTCATCATAAACTTGAATGCAGGAAGTGATTGACACTGTCACATTACAAAATGGAACTGACAGTGTAAATATAATCTCTTTAATATCTCCTGACTATGTTGTGATATTGTAGAGGATGCCCCCTTCATACCTGAAGTCAGCAGTCCAACAGATACCTCAAATTTTGATGTAGAAGAGTCAGACTTCAAACACACAGTATGTTCTCATTCAACCACTGTCTGATGGTTACACGTACATGTATATGTAGATCATCAAAAAAATGTTTTTATTGGTAATGGCTGTACATACATGTAAGTTCACTGATAATAAAAATTACGTATTGTCATGATAGTTGACTTCTATTAACAGACTAACTTGGCTACCCATGCCTCCAGCCAGAGTTCTGTGAGATGGTGCATGTCAAATTCTAACAGGATATAACATAACATAAACATTTATTATTGAATCTTTTGCTGTTCGTGACCTACATGTATTTCTGTCCCATCCAGAACTGGTCATATTGAAATGTCATCATGCTAAATTATTTTTATGGTGAAGCTCATTAATACTCCATATGTTACTTATATTCCAGGACACCGTACCCCCCTCCTCACACACAGCATTCAAAGGTCACCATTTACCCTTCACAGGCTTTACCTTCACCACAGACAGGTAAGACTGCATAATTGACACAATCCCCCTCCTCACATACAGGTAAATGTAGCAGTAATTCACACAGTTCTCCCCCCACCCTCCTCACACACAGAATTCAAAGGTCATTTACCCTTCACATGCTTTACCTTCACTACACACAGGTAAGACTAGCAGTAATTGACACAGTTCCTCCTCCTCACATAGGGGTAAGTCTAGCTGTAATTGACAGAGTTACTCCCTCCTCGCACAGGTAAGACTAGCATAATTGACATAGCTCCTTCCTCCTCACACACTGGTAAGACCAGCATAATTGACACAGTTCCTTCTCCTCACACGGCATTCAAAATTCATTTACCCTTCACAGGTTAAACTTTACCAAAAACAGGTAAGACTAGCACTAATTGACACAATTCCCCCTCCTCACATAGGGGTAAGTCTAGCTGTAATTGGGACAGTTACTTCCTCACAGACAGGGAAGACTAGCTTAATTGACACAATCCCCCTCCTCACATACAGGTAAAAGTAGCAGTAATTCACACAGTTCCCCCCTACTCACACACAGGTAAGACTAGCATAATTGACACAGTTCCCCCTCCTCTCATACAGCATTCAAACCCTTCACAGGCTACCCATGCCTCCAGCCAGACAGGTAAGACTGCATAATTGACACAATCCCCCTCCTCACATACAGGTAAATGTAGCAGTAATTCACACAGTTCTCCCCACCCTCCTCACACACAGAATTCAAAGGTCATTTACCCTTCACATGCTTTACCTTCACTACACACAGGTAAGACTAGCAGTCATTGACACAGTTCCTCCTCCTCACATAGGGATAAGTCTAGCTGTAATTGACACAGTTACTCCCTCCTCACACAGGTAAGACTAGCATAATTGACATAGCTCCTTCCTCCTCACACACTGGTAAGACCAGCATAATTGACACAGTTCCTTCTCCTCACACACGGCGTTCAAAATTCATTTACCCTTCACAGGTTTAACCTTTACCAAAAACAGGTAAGATCAGCATAATTGACACAGTTCCCCCTCCTCACATAGGGGTAAGTCTAGCTGTAATTGGGACAGTTACTTCCTCACAGACAGGGAAGACTAGCTTAATTGACACAATCCCCCTCCTCACATACAGGTAAAAGTAGCAGTAATTCACACAGTTCCCCCCTCCTCACACACAGGTAAGACTAGCATAATTGACACAGTTCCCACTCCTCTCATACAGCATTCAAAGTTCATCATTTACCCATCACAGACTGTACTTGGCCACACACAGGTAAGACTAGCATAGTTGACACAGTTCCCCCCTCCTGACAGGCTTTACCTTCACCATACACAGGTAAGACAATCCTAATTGACACAATCCCCTCCCCTCCTCACATACAACATTCAAATGTCATCATTCACCATACATCAAATAGTAGGATAATTTGATGTGTATTCACCGAATTTATACAGATTATCGCTGATTGAAAACATACCTCCATGTTGCAGCATAGGGAGAAACAAAATTCTACCCAGACATTTACATGTGAGGCTCATTGTGATTCATGCCCCACTGCACACTGTCTGAAAGCGATAGTGGGAAGCATCCATTGATGTAAGCAGATCTGAGGTGGCTGCCTTGGTATGTGGTACAATGTGAAGTTGGCAATGAAGTGTTGGATTTTGTTAGGAAATTTATTAGATTTATATCTGCTCGTTTTACATCTGTGTGAATATAGTTAATTTCATTCTTAACTCTCTGCACCATTCACATGTATGTAACTAGCATCTTTAATATGACTTCATACTGTCATTTGGTTCATTGATGCTTGCCTTATATACCAAGGTTATTGTAGCTCCATCAATAGTATTTATTCTCCGTTTAGTATAAAACTTATAGCTCATGATGATCCAGTTTCATGAAGTGACCTTGAGGCAGTGTTCACACATGTGGAACAAAGGAAATGTAGATGCACTACTGCTAGATGTATGAAACCCATGTTTCTCTTTGCAACAGCTTGCTCTCAGATAAAGGTTGCCTTGCTGATGCTAGAACAAAAGATTTCACTGGAGAGATTGACGAACTAAACAAGCAGACAAGTGAACGACGGATACAGCTATTAGAAGAGAAGAACAAGGACCTTAACAGACAATTAAAAGGTGAATAAGAGCTGACTTAACCCTGTAGACTCTAACCAGATGATAGACTCCATTGATGTTACCAGTACTTTTGGCCAAATGGTATTGTCTGTGTTGTCCTTCTGTCTGTCCGTCTGTCTGTCAATCTTGCTTGTCAACACAATATCTCTTGAAGGATTATTGTCAGTCTCTCCAAATTCATAAAACATATGCTGCTGGCAATGTGTCTGAAGCCCATTGAAAATGACTGACCTTGAATTATTTTATCGAGGTCCTATTCTAGTATCATATCTTTTAAACTGGTGATTGACTAGAAACCTTTCCAATTTGACTGACCTTGACCTATTTTATCAAGGTCAAATTCTACTTCTTGCAATATCTCAAGGGATCATGGCTAGGCTCTCCATAGTCAAACTACAGTATATACAGTACAGGGCGTATATTGAAGCCTAAAAGGCTCTTGTTTAATTTGACGTTATTGTCAGTCTGTCCATCTTCAATTTTACCATGCTTTTCTCGAGGGTTGATAACCTGGCATTGTGAATGTGCCTAAAAATGGTACAGAAGGCTATGAAGATCACCAAACTTGGCAATGAGCTTGTCATACTTTCATACACTTCTTAATAAATACTTATTCTTAATAGGTCATTGGACATTTACCATTAGTCCGGAGGAAGAGAATGGTTCTGAAGAAAACTAGTCTTTGGTGGGATTCTTGAATTATCATAATATTATATATGAGTTGAATAATGAGCATGACCCTATTATTACTATCCATGTTTGGTGTATTTATGACAGAGGCTCAGGCCAAGATTCACGATATAACCAGTAAACCTCCTGCAGCGGCCGGTGCTGCATCTGAGACAGACGGAGAAATGTCTCAGTTACGAGAAGAAATTAATTCAATCAAGGAAGAAAACTCCATCCTCCACAAAGTCATATCAGGTAAACTCCCAATTTCAGTTATCGGTGATGAATGTGAAGGAGTGTGACCATAGCAAAGGACACATCGTTTCCATACTGGTACCAGAATGCTGAACCACTGACATACAATCAAATCAATTTGCAGTAAGAGATGGATAATGCTTTATACTTACTGATGTTATGACCATTTAAATGTTACTTGTCATACCAGCTAGTAGGACAGATTGTCTGAGGAATAAATCCAATAAGAACTGTTGGTACATGTGTCTTTGTACTACTTGACATATGTTGATTAATTTTCTGTAGAAATTGGTTGATCATATTCTGATAACTGTCTTTCAGTGACACAAACAGATAAATCCAATTTAGAGAAAGATGTAGAGAGATTACAGAGTGCTAAAGGAGATGCTGATCGCTGGTTAAAACTGCTTGAGGAGGAAAAGGCCAATCTGCAGAAGGTCAGTATTATGTGGCTGTGTATATTGTGTCCATGAGCCCAGCCTGGTGAATATTCATGTTCAGCTCCATATCTTGATAAGCATTCGTGACGGCAACTTGACTTGTTAACACCTGCTTGTTGCACCGACCAGAGTGTCAGGTAGTTCAAGTGAATTCTACTCTTCACAACTACTGTTAGCTTCTATCCTCTGGTAATATAGGATAAGGGGATCAGGTTTATAGCAACAACAAACAGTTTGCTGAATACTAACTCATTAGGGCTGCATGTTCTACAGAAAAAATTACATGGGATGGTTGGAAGATTTTTCAGTTTTATGGTATATGTGTGGATGGTGGTAAACAGTCCTTTAACATTAGGGAGATAGGATGAAAGGTATATGGGCAGAAAAAGGTGTTTTCCCCCAACCGCATGTACCATTTTCTGGAACAGCCCATGGTACAAATGGTTACTCAGTTATAAATATAATGCTAGCCGATTCAGCAGTTGTGACTGGTAATGTGAATATTTCTCATTATTGTAGGAGCTGAAAAGATTTCACGAGGATTACAAGCAGCAGGGTGGTGAGCTGAAGGAAACCTACGATCAATTGAAGGCTCTGAGGGATCAGGTCAGGGAAGTAGAGTCCATGTGAGTTACCTCCCTTTGGTCATATATCATAACCAGAAATATTCCACAAATATCATCAGGCTTGTTCTTCTAATGACCTGATAGTGTCTTATAACTATGAACCAGCTCTGTAAAACGCAGGGCCTATTTACACCGTAAAAGTGTGCACTTTTGTTGGATGATGGTGCTTAATTTGTTCATAAGGGAACACGGAAACAAAATTCCGGCACCACCAGATAGTCATTAATGCATCAATTTTTTTGTACATACATTCCAGGGTTGAAAAATCTCGGGCAAAGGAAAAAGATATGAGGAGACAGTTGCGAAATGCTGAAGAGGAGATAGAAGACCTCAAACTATCCATGGAAAATGGAAAACAAGATCTCAAGAAGTCCGATAAACTTAGAGAAGAGGTACATCATTGAAGCTGTTAAATGACTCAGAAATGCAGCCGTCTCTTGACCGTGAAATGATGGATAATCTATAATGGTAGTTCACTGTAACACTTGAAGTAGTCAAAATACATTATTTGGATAATTAAAAAACAATCACCACATGCAATCCATTTTGTTTGAACAAAAATGTCCATTTCTTTTTTAGTTGAAGAGATCATATGATGAAATGGCAGCACAGGCCAGTAAAGAGAGGAAACTGAGAGAGAGTGCAGAACAGTACAGTCGAGATTTAGAGAAGGATTTTGAAACATTAAAACAAAGGCAGCTGGGCCGAACACCCAGTACACGAGTTGTTAATGACAAAGAGATAATAAGGTAGGCCATGTTCATTTCAGGCTAATATCAGTCGTACTGGCATCCCCACCCTCATCTGGCAGACTTCAAAGAATGGTCCAACAAAGGACCAGACACATTTTAGTGAGGTTTTGCCTCCCATGAGGCTAACAAAATTAATTTTCAGTTGGCTTAAAGTATATTATCTTGTGTGGTCTGAGTATTTTCCTAGCCCGAGGTCTTAAGGTTTTTAAATAGCAGCATCTTGAAGTTGTGGATTTGTGCAAAATTGCCTGTGTTGAGTTGAAACCAGCACATTCTCTTAAGCATAGGAAGCCAATCCAGACCAAAACCATATTTAGGCAACTAACTAAAACCGTTTTTGGGCTGCAACTGACTATGACCAATATGTCGGGCTAAAGTGTATTTTAGTTCTGGATTGGCTTCATATGTTTACAGAGAGAAAAGGGTGCTGTTTCACCTTGAAAGACGATTTTGTACAAATACACTACTTTAAGATGCAATTATTTAAAAACCCTAAGACTCATTGACTGAGAATTGCTCAGAGCATACAACAAAATAATATACTGTCCTTTCATTCCATTGCTTGATTTTTTCTGCAGACATTTCCAAATTTTTGTGTTGGTACATGTCTATTCGTACATTGGAATTAATTGTTTTATGGAATATTCCATTCTGTTGAGTTGAATGTCTGAGAAATATATCTATTAATACCTGTTAGCTGTGTCTTTGTACTACTCGACAGATGTTGATACTGTCGATACTAAAACATTATAATGTAAATGTAGGCCTGATCAATCTGATAATACCTGTTAATACCTGTGTACTACTCGAAAGATGTTGATAGTATTGATAATTGTATTTCATAATACAAATGTAACCTGATCAATGTTTTGTAGAAATCAGTTTATTATAATCGTATAAAATTTACTTCTGGTGAAAATGAGAGGGTCAAGGTGTGTTAGATCATGATTACCCTAGCTTTACTTTAGGAAATAATCTGAAGATGGATGATTGCTGGGTTGTAATAAGTGACACCAGACTAACTTGAGGAATTCTTCTTACTTGATGTCATTATTTATGCAGGTTAAAAACACTAATAGAGAAGAAGGAGGTAGAACATGAAGAGGCTATGAATGAGTTAAGAGCGGCTCATGCGACCGACATCACCGTGCTGCGATCACAACAAAGGGAGACGGACAGTCGTCACTCCCAGATGAACAAGGAGAACTCCCGACTGACGCAAAAATTCTCAGAACAACAGGAATTGATAGACCGGTTCACCGAGGAGAGAGATGAGGCTCAGCAAGAACTGATGGAGGAAATCAATCACCTCAGGAGGGATAACAGCGAGGTCAGTATACAATTAATGTTTCTTCTACATGCCTATCAGATTTTGTTGAATCTTGTTTAGATTTGTCTGTCTGTATATTCATTCTAAATGGTATTTTTGGTTAACCAGTCGGCAAAGTGGACAAAATATTATATTCTTTGTGTGAGATCAACCAATTCCATATCCTGTTTATCATGTCACTGAACACTTCACATCTTCCCTAGCATGGCAGAAAATATGTTAAAACTTCTCTAGAATCACACAAAATATGTTAAAACTTACCTAGCGTCACAGGGAGATATGTTAAAACTTCTGTAGCATCAGAGGAAATATGTTAAAACTTTCCTAACGTCATAGGAAATATGTTAAAACTTCCCTAGAACCACAGGAAATATGTTAAAATTAATGTAGCATGACAGGAAATATGTTAAACTTCTCTAGCATGACAGGAAATATGTTAAAACTTCTCTAGCATGACAGGAAATATGTTAAAACTTCTCTAGCATGACAGGAAATATGTTAAAACTTCTCTAGCATGACAGGAAATATGTTAAAACTTCTCTAGCATGACAGGAAATATGTTAAAACTTCTCTAGCATGACAGGAAATATGTTAAAACTTCCCTAGCATCACATGAAATATTTTAAAACTCCCTAGCATCACAGTGTCGCCGGAAATTTGTTAAACCTAGCATATACTAGAGTCTGGTTCAATGTTGATTTTGATTTATGGTCAATTTCTTGGACATGTTGACACTATCATACATTTACTTCCCTTGTCGACCATGTTGATGTTCAATTTATCTACCTTGGTATGTTACAGAAACAGCAAAACTTGGATGTTCTGGTGAGGGAGTACAACCAGCTGAAGGATGAGTTGTGCGACTTGAAGAGTCGAGGAGAATCTGTGGCACAATGGGAGGCACAAATAGGGGAGATAATCAAATGGTATGTAGAAGGCACAAATTGGAAAGATAATAAAGTCTAGCCTCAATATATTAGGTGCTTCAGTATATTCTGATATTAGGCAGATGCTATTGTTTCCCCCAAATAAATTAATGCATATTCTTTTCATCCCTTTGAAAAGTCTGGAAATTTTTAAGAGGAGAATATATTGGACTGGAAAAGTATTTGTATGTATTGATGTAGCTGATGGTATGTAGAGGGCACAAATTAGAAAGATAATAAAGTCTAGCCTCAATATAAGGTGCCTCAGTATATTGCTGATTCTGGTATTAGGCAGATGCTATTGTTTCCCCCAAATAAACAAATGCATATTTTCATCCCTTTGAAAAGTCTGAAATTTTTTAAAAGGAGAATATATTGGACTGGAAAAGTATTTGTATGCATTGATGTAGCTGATATTTCCATCTTTTCATCAAACTTTAGAGTGGTAATTCAATGGTTTCAAAGTAAACCCTGTTCCACCGTCACTCAGCGATTTAGACATTGTCAAAGTCTTTAGAGAGTCATTGATTATGCATCATGCCTGGTTATTTTTCAGGGTGAGCGAAGAGAAGGAGGCGCGTGGTTACCTCCAAGCTCTGGCGGGTAAGATGACGGATGAGCTTGATCAGCTGAAGGGTATGAACATGACTGGAGATGAAAATGTGAGTGAATCCAATCACTGCAAGCCAGATCTGACAGCTTGGCTCATTGCCATGGTTCACTGCAAGCCAGATCTGACAGCTTGGCTCATTGCCATGGTTCACTGCAAGCCAGATCTGACAGCTTGGCTCATTGCCATGGTTCACTGCAAGCCAGATCTGACAGCTTGGCTCATTGCCATGGTTCACTGCAAGCCAGATCTGACAGCTTGGCTCATTGCCATGGTTCACTGCAAGCCAGATCTGACAGCTTGGCTCATTGCCATGGTTCACTGCAAGCCAGATCTGACAGCTTGGCTCATTGCCATGGTTCAGTTGGGTGGAAACTCTGGAAAACACTGATAGGATTATTACTTGCTCTTGTTAATTGATAAATAAATATCTCAATGTGTCTATGATTAATAATTGAATTTATCAGAGATATATATATATTTGCATTCAAAAAGTATAAAAGGGGTATACTTTATTAAATACCCTTTCTGTCTTTATCACAGAATGAATATTACAATAATGTGCTTTTTGTTACCTTGATTAATTTCTCTGATGTTTTATAGGAGAGATTGAAATGGACAAATCGTCGATCACGGAGAGTGGATCGTATGGAGATACTTAACCTACGACTGAGTCTTCAGAATGAAGTCCAGGCCAAACAACAGATCTACAATGAGATGACAGAACTGAAGGCAGCTTACGTAGAATCTGAAACGTACGTCCAGTCATGTCAAAACCATGACAATACTAAAACAGATCTTTGAAAATATTTCAAATACATTACCAATGCCAACTATAAATTGAATTTCCATGTACCAAAGTTAAAAGATGGTTTTCAATGTTGGTGTTATGTCTTTATTGGATGATTATTCAACAGAAATAGTAGGATTTCCCTCTAGCTAAGAGAACTTTACTGTGCTATAACCGTCTTTCTGTACCATACGAAGTTGAATGATTGCCTGTCATTGGCCTTCGATGATGGGGAATTTTTATTACATATCTTGACGGAATGCCCAGAGTATAGTCTTAACTTTGAAACTATGTAGATGATGATAATTATATTTTCGCTATTTTGATGTTCATGACAGTGTTGATACCAGTTTGGAAATGTCAAAACTATCGGTATAGAGAGAGTTCAACTGTTCCTGTATCATTTCAGCAAACTTCAAGAGAGTAACAGATTAGTAGATAGATTGAGAAGAGAAATAGAAACATTGGCAAAGGAAAAAGAAAAGTTGACCAGCAGTGAGTAACAGACTTGACTTGGAATTTTAATTTCTGTATTTGTATATTCTGTATAGTTTTAATTGTGACATCTGTATGTAAATAATTCATAAGCCGGGCTCCACCCACAACCCTAGTTCTGGTTCATCTCATGTAGCCGAGTCATGACAGATATTTTATCAGCCAGGAGGTTTTATTAATAGGCTATCCGAATGGCATTCATGACCTCATGCCCTCTCCGAACTTGCGCATTATTTTGAACGAATGAAGCGCCAGGCAATGTGTCGTATTATATTTCTACTCCTTCTGGTTGTTTTGAAGTTAAATGTTCATATTCGTGAATGGTTTGACTTGACCTTCTCTGTACCATATTGGTGGAATTGTACCGACAAGAAAGTAGTTCCACAATTGCCTGTCATTGGCATACTAAAAGAGGAAATTTCTAGACAAATATTTTCGTCATATTACATCTTCTTTAAAAGCTCCAAGTATTGTCTTTGAAACTATGTAGATGATGATAAGTATATCTTAGCTTCATCAATGTTCAGGACAGAATTGATGCCAGTATGGAACTATCAGTACAGAGGGAGTTAAAAGACTCTTCCTCCTGAACTGCAAAGGAGTCTGTCCTTCAGCTTTTCCTCCATATATACACTGTCCTTCAGCTTTTCCTCCATATATACACGGCTTTCGTCTGAATATGATGAGGTTCCGTGAAGTCGGCCTGTGCATCGTCCTGTTGATTGACTGTTATTTAAACAGACCATCCAGATCTTGGTACAATATCCAGCAGTGCGATTACGGATTTATGGAAAGAATATAATGATAATTCTGATATTGGCTGAAGGCTTATATACTCTCTATTGGGTGAACTCTATCATGCTGTCTATTCCATTTTCAGTGCAATCATCTGGTTCTTTCATTGATAAATGGCAAGAAATCATCAAGTTTAATGATGTAAGTATGATGTAATCTTCGTATGTCTGTAGAACATACAATCTGATTGATAGAGACAAAGAAATGATTCAAAGAAATAATAAAATAATATGAAATGAGGAATCGGAATATTATAATTCCTGCAATTGTTATGAATAACACTTCATATCACATCTGATTGGTTATTGCTAATGTACCATAATGATAAAAATGATATGGAAAAAATCTGATATGGAGTTTAGCCCCCATGATGCAAATGAAGAATGATTTTCATATTGATAAAAATGGATAAAGCTTGTTAATATTGAATGTGAATGTTTTATTATTCAGTTCTGGTTAGCATTTGGAATAATTGTCGAAGTAGTAGTTTCAATATTATTCAGTCACAGTCACTAGTTGTAACCTGACTGTTATAAATATACACATATTAAATCTGTCACATTGTATACTTTCAGAACCCATATGACAGTGAAAGTAGTTTAGGGGAGGAGACAGATTTTGATTCCAAAACGGATATCACACAAGACAGGGTGGACAATGCAGAGCCTTTGTCTGAAGCACCTGCTCCTGATCGCTCTTACGATGTCCCTCATAGGACGGACTCCTTACCCAGACCTACTCTTCAACCCAAGGACCATGTGTTCCGTGTCAAGTCGTACCAGACCCCTCAGAAGTGTAACCACTGTACATCATTAATGATTGGTCTACAGAGGCAGGGCATCACATGTTCAGGTGAGTGTACTCGTCTATAATCCAGGATGTTCCAGACTGTAGCTGAATTTATGCCCAGATACGGTCAATATTGACCAAATGGCATGCTGATCAGGATTACGATTGCTTCACTCTCCCCATTATCCAACTTGCAATGTAGGTATAGCCACATTCAGTCATTCTTGTAAATTGGCCAATACAACTGTATCTTGATGTAATATCACAAAACATTTGATCTCAAAGAACTCATTCCAGAATTATATTAAGATAAGCATAATATCAATAAGTTTACATGTTTATAATGATAAAGATATGATAATCTGCTTGACTGAGTTTGCTGTGTTGTATTTCAGTGTGTAATTACTCGTGCCATGCCCACTGTATGGAGAAGGCCCCAGTGGTCTGTCCTGTGCCAAATGACCAAAGTAAGTCTATACTCATCATTGTATCTGAATAAATTAATAACACTCAAATTTTCTGCTAGATCATTCTGGAGTAGTTTTACACATATGGTTTTAAATGTTCAGCCAGAGTTGTCTGAGGGATAACGGGGTGATTCAGCTCAATATGCTGGAGTATTCACAAACTCTAATTAGCTGAATTGTATTCAATCAAACCCCTGGCCAATTGAATAGCATTTCAGACAACACAATTATACACGGACACAGTTAGTTTTCAAAAATGCCAGTGTTGGAAACTGGACCCTTGCTGATTCATTCTCGGCTAACAATGGGTCTTCGCTGAATATCCGACTCTCGGGGAATTGCCAATTCTCAATCATTTGCAATAAATCGATCACCCTTCTGTTTTACGGTGATCGATTTTATTAGGGAAATTACCATAGCAACCTAATTACTAGACAGCAATGTTTTATATGACCTGCTTTAGCTATCTTTCATGAATGATTTCATACTGGATCAAATCTAAGTTCCTAAGCATTGACTGCAATCTGTTTACACTGAAGACCATTAGAACTCCCAAGTGTGCTAAATATGATATTGAAATAGAAAATAACTGAAAATAAAATACTGCTGCCATATTTCATTTGCACCCCAAATCATTATGACTCTATGACTACTTATTTGTGATGTATAATACATTTCCTATTTTCAGCCAAACGACCAATGGGAATAGATGTAAATAAAGGTGTAGGAACTGCCTATGAGGGTTTTGTCCGGGTACCAAGGCCTGGGGGAATCAAGAAGGGCTGGGCCAGGCAATTCGTTGTAGTCTGTGATTTTAAACTTTTTTTGTATGACGTATTGCCGGACCAGAAACATGTCTCCACACCAGTTGTTAGTCAGGTTTTAGACATGAGGTAAGAGTCGCATGAACATCTAGAGCCATATTCATGACATTTCAATCATCTCTTCGAGAATAATCATCCCACTGCAGAAGTTACTTTTAGCTGGTGTCCAAAGAATTTCCTGCTTATAGCGCACATTCTTTACCCTGTCTACTTGATATGGATGTTGAAAATCTACAAAAATTTAGCTGCATGCAAGAAATTGTGCACAGGGTTGCCCTAAATTACCCTGGTTTCTGGCATTGATATTGGGTCCCTGTCTTACTATGGTTCATATGATAAACACTAATAATTGAGCCACACCAACTTTAATCATTCACTCTAAAATATTTGATCACGTCTCATATGTTGGAGAAATGTGATAGATACAGTCCTGTTATTCATCAACTTCTCTTCTAATCAATATGATCACCCCTATTGGTGGGACAATTCCCTCCTGTTCTTCAGATTACCACAATTACCTATCAATATAGCTGTGATTCACAATTACTCTGTATTTCACATGCATCTATAGTCTATAATTTTCTTCGATCAGGGATGAAGACTTTTCTGTGAGTCCAGTCACGCCAGCAGATGTGATACATGCAAACAAGAAAGATATACCTTGTATATTTCGGGTAAGATATACCATGTCTATTCTGGATAAGATATACCTTGTATATTCTGGATAACATATACCAAGTAAATTCTGGGTAAAATATGTCGGGTAAATTCCGCATAAGATATACCTGGCCAATTTTGTGTAACATATACCCGGTAGATTTTGGGTAAGATATACTCGGTAACCACTGAGTCAGATATACCCGGTAAATTGTGAGTAAGATATACCTGTCTGGTTAAGATATACCTTGTATAGTCTGAGTAAGAAGCATTGTCCGATCTTGTTCTGTTTAGTTCATGGATTTAAGAGATCTGCAGATTTAATAATATATTTGATGCACTGTCACTTACTTAATGATGTATATATTGCCATGTATAGATGGAGTTATTACCCCTTATCCCATCATATGTCTGGTCCTACAGTCATCCTTCTGTCAACAACTCTTGTACAGACCATATCTCAGTTACTATTTGATTGACAACTTTGGGTGTCTGGTGGGCACGGGTTCCTGTTGTTTCATTGCATTTTGCTGAGAAGCAACAGGGACTTAATAATGTGATGTCTAGCACTGTAATATCACTTGTCTGTATTGTAATCATCCTGTCTGTACTTTGTGTTCTTTTTGGGTGAATGGAGGGTATCGGGTTCCATGTTGCTTTAGAGATTTCTTCTTTGAACCAGCAGGAACGCAACTTGGCTGGATGGTGCTGGTTCGTCGTGATATGATTGAAATAATGTTGAAAGTGACATTAAATCTTGTTCACTCACTCACTGTTCAAAAGTTACATTGAAGATGCTCAGTACCTTGCACATTGTTCATTGTCAGGTTTTCTTTAAGTATTTCAATGATTTTCAGTAGAGTTTTGACCCATTATCCCGTCTGTGAATAATGTGATGTTCTGATCATACCTCAGTACACGAGAGTACCTCGGTGAAGCCTGATCCCCAATGTTCAAAATCCTTATCTATCATTCGAGCTTTCCATATAAAAATATAATGTGTAAAGGCTGAGCATGTTTTATAGTCATTACCCTTTGATGAATGGAATGCACTTATATGTGCAAAATTTTGAAATTCATCCTTTTAGATGAGAACTATCTTGGTTCATACTTTATGTAAGAATCACGAGACAATGCATACAATAGCCAAGTCTGGGGATACAATACGTCAATAGCCCAGTCTGGGGAAAACAATGTGTCTAGACAAGTGCCTTTTCAACAACACAAAGACCCAGACAATAGACACCATAAAGTCAAATGTCTACAAACCAGATGGCAAGGCCATCCTTAAAAATAAGTTTGTTGCGCGTAACCCGACCGACTGTCCAAAAATCCGCCGACTGGAAACTTTTTTCCCCGATTTTCCGACCGGTCATCTTTTTATTTTATTTTGCAATGTCAGAATTATCTCCCCTATCTCCTCTCTCGTGTAAACGTATGTAAAACGTTCGCCTAGCAAAAGCAATTAGGATTTCACTCTCCAGTAGTCGGCGATGTGAGCTTACATTGTATGTCACACGTTTTGAAGGCATATCCTCCATGGCCCAGTCCGTAGGGGAATGCAGTTTTCGTCGACCACGTGTATATGGCGGGAAGTTCCCCTTCTGTTTTGTGTTTGGGTTTGATGGAGTCGAGAGGACAATAAACACATCGAGAGGCAACAGCAACACAGGATGGGAAAAATATTTCAAAACGGTTGGTTATTAAAACCTGCCATAAAGAGCTCTGTCGTGAATCGACTTGGAACGTAGACATGTTTAGGACTGTCACCATCACCACGTGGGTCCGTACACCGACAGATTCTGAGACTGACGATGTTACAACAACAACGATGTTTGGATTTCTACTTTTATCCGAGAAGACTTCAGTGTGCCTAAATGCAGAAAATCTATACTGCTTTGTTGTTTAACGGAAACTTTATAACCCTCTATGTCGATGAAGCCATGGATATAGTGTCGGTGGCTTCAGCGGTCTTGACAAATTAGATGGTGCCGTCAGCTTAATTTTGACGTTCCGATGTCGGCATCAAATACGCTTGTCAGAATTCCACCTCGGACTAAATTCCACGAAAAGACACAGGTTAGAAACTTAGTATTTGCCTCATTGTTGTCAGTAAATTAAATTACGATGTATTTCTAATCTGAATAAAGGAAGTACCTAAGTATTCAATAAAAGCACACCATAAATTTGCGACGAGGAAGGGCAGTAATGATGTTAATGATTAATTTGAGGTAATTTTCTCAACTCCAAATGGTATAATGAACAACCTTCTGTATAACACTGAGAGGATTTTTTTCTTTCCTGTCACAATTTTGGCAAAAGTTTGTCTGGTAGTGGTATATGTAAATTATCTTTTTTTTTGACCATCTAGTCATTAGTCATTGTCAAGAATGTGTTCAAGGATGTCGATGTCTTCTAAGAAATAAAACAGTTACACAAGCCTGAATTTAAGAATATCTTGCTTTATACCTTGAAGATAACTAGTTTTCTATATTCTATACTGAAATAATTTTGCTGCCAGACAAAAAGAATATTTCAAATGACCTGCTTAGTATCTGAACTAAATCACACTAACCTCTTCCAGCCTCCCCAAAAGGAAAACCTGATCTAAAAAAAAAAAAAAAAATTACCTACCTACCGACCCAACTTCCTGAGGTAGGGTCGGGTTACAGCCAACAAACATATTTTTAAGGATGGCCCAATGCCATTAAAGTTCATCAAACCTGAGTAATAGTCAGAATTTGGAGATGAAATTCACCATTCACAGTGAGTGGTTGGTAAAATAATTAGGTAGAGTATTTAGATTGCTCTCACTGAAAATCCACGTCTTGTTACCTAGGTAACAGCCAGCGAGATGAACCCACCCAACACCAAGTACCAGGTGTTGATGTTGGCTGATAGTGAACTGGACAGACAACGGTGGGTCGGTGCTCTTAGTGAACTTCACAAACTTCTACGCAAAAACAAGCTTCCAAACAAAGCCGTAAGTACTCTGATGCATGTGTGTTGTGCCATGTCTGTGGGAATGTTCTGCTGGAGAACATTCAGACTTTCAAGACCACCCCTCATATAGCTGGGAAAATGAAAACAACAGTCAATATATTACCTGGGTGTAAGTGTGTGCATAACTCCCATAACTCTGTCAGAAAACTATAAAATCCCCGACACCGTAACCTTTTTGTGATCGCTTGAATGAGCATCGATTCTAACAATTTTCTTTTCAGGTTTACCAAGCTCAAGAAATCTATGACAATGCATTAACTCTTGTGAAAGGGACCCATTCTGCAGCTGTCTTAGGTAAGAGAAGACTGCTATACAGAAAGACAGGATTCTAATACAGTTTCAGAGTATGCATGTCAATCACACTGGTAGTCTCTTATAGATGCAATGGTATCACTTTGCAAGATTTCTGATAAAGAAAAGAACTTCTTTTGAATCTTAAAGCCATAAATATGAGACCATGAGCCATGAACAAGGTTTGGGTTGAATCTAATGAGAATCTTACACAATAAGACCAGAAGATGTACTAGTTTTGTCCGTTGATTGGTCAGCTGGGTCAGATTGACAAACAGGAAGTGGCAGACACAGAATCTGATTGGATAGTTGATATCACCAATATTTGTCCTTTGAAAAGGTTCATAATTTGACAATTGTGAACCATGCCCAGGACACTATCCTGGAACATACTGAACATGTCACAGCTCCCCAACCAGGGATAGTTGGAATGTAGTTCACCAGGACACTATCCTGGATACATGGTGAAACATACTGAATATGTCACAGCTCCCCAACCAGGGATAGTTGGAATGTAGTTCACCAGGACACCATCCTGGATACATGATGAAACATACTGAATATGTCACAGCTCACCAACCAGGGATAGTTGGAATGTAGTTCACCAGGACACCATCCTGGATAGATGGTGGGAACCATCCTGGATAGATGGTGGGACATACTGAATATGTCACAGCTCACCAACCAGGGATAGTTGGAATGTAGTTCACCAGGACACTATCCTGGATACATGGTGGAACATACTGAATATGTCACAGCTCCCCAACCAGGGATAGTTGGAATGTAGTTCACCAGGACACTATCCTGGATACATGGTGGAACATACTGAATATGTCACAGCTCACCAACCAGGGATAGTTGGAATGTAGTTCACCAGGACACCATCCTGGATACATGGTGGAACATACTGAATATGTCACAGCTCACCAACCAGGGATAGTTGGAATGTAGTTCACCAGGACACTATCCTGGATACATGGTGAAATATACTGAATATGTCACAGCTCACCAACCAGGGATAGTTGGAATGTAGTTCACCAGGACACCATCCTGGATACATGGTGGAACATACTGAATATGTCACAGCTCACCAACCAGGGATAGTTGGAATGTAGTTCACCAGGACACTATCCTGGATACATGGTGGAACATACTGAATATGTCACAGCTCACCAACCAGGGATAGTTGGAATGTAGTTCACCAGGACACATCCTGGATACATGGTGGAACATACTGAATATGTCACAGCTCCCCAACCAGGGATAGTTGGAATGTAGTTCACCAGGACACTATCCTGGATACATGGTGGAACATACTGAATATGTCACAGCTCACCAACCAGGGATAGTTGGAATGTAGTTCACCAGGACACCATCCTGGATACATGGTGGAACATACTGAATATGTCACAGCTCACCAACCAGGGATAGTTGGAATGTAGTTCACCAGGACACCATGCTAGATACATGGTGAAACATACTGAATATGTCACAGCTCCCCAACCAGGAATAGTTGGAATATAGTTCACCACGTTTGGTTGAAATAATATTTCGGGAAAAAACTAATGACTTCAACAAATATAATCAAGTATGTGCTTTGCTTGAGGGCATTGTCTACTTATGTGCAATGGAAAGGGGAATTTGAGTATTGTTATCCAATGTTAATTAGGCTGAAGATTGTTTTACTTCTAAAGCGATTGCTCATCCCCTATTTCTTGCCTTTCAGATTCCAGTAAAATACTTCTGGGAACAGAAGATGGGTTGTATGTAGCAGAGTTGAATAAAGACAGTAAGTAATCATTGTTTAATCATGGAACTCACATGCATCCTGATATGCTGAACTAAATAAAAAGAAATTCCAAAGTGTGTGATTTGAGTGGTGATCACCAATACAGATGATGGATGCAGCAATATTGATTATATGGAAACCACAAAACTAATGGAATTCAGTTAATCATGATTATTGGTATTGTCTATTTTGTACTAATATTTTTATCACCTCCATGTTTGTGAATTCGAACAAAAAATCATTAAGGACTATGTTGATTTCATGTTTTTTCTCCTTTTCATCACACTTTGGTATTAGATATTAAATGTGTCAGTTAATATTTCGTTCTCAATTCTCATTTTTCAGCTTTTATCAGACTAGGTGATAAGAGTGAAAAGAAGCCAGTATATCAGATAGAACTAGTCCATGAAGAACAACTTTTAATATACATTAGTGGTGAGTGGTACCGTACTCGATTATTATCAGGAAATAATTCAAAATTTATCCCTGATGATGACTGAAAGTACACACAAAGAATTGTTTGCTGCCTGAAAGGGCTAAAGGGGGCTATAATATTGGGATCCGTCCATGGGCCAAGTTAAAATTTCGTTTCTGGGCAATAACTAATGAAAACCGGTTCAGAGAAGTACAAATTCGGTAATTGTGGGTACATCGCTACTGCTACTGTAATAGATTACCAAGTTATATAGAATCTTTCTTACTTTCTCTTCATTCATACAGACTTCTTATCATTAGCTAACTACAGTCACGTACACCCAACCAAAGTCTCATCTTAACAAAGTGACTTATATTGCCCCATGCCTTTCTATGTTTGACAGAGAGTACATTCTCAGGTCAGCAGTTTATCGTTAACCAGAGAGATTGGAAGTTCACATTTAAAGATAGTTGAATACAAGGTTTGTTATTGGGATATTTACTTCAGGTATTAAACAATGTATGACAAAGTTGTTTATTTCTGTTAACTAGGAAAACAAAGACATATCAAGATGTTACATGCCTCTACATTAGATGGTTTTGAAGCTGATGTGGTGAAAATAATGGAGACAAAAGGTTGTCAAGCTTTTTGTACGGGGCTCATGAGGCAGGGCTCAACTGTCTGTCTGTGTGTCGCTATTAAACGAACTGTGCAAGTGTACGAACTCAACAAGACCCGCCAAAGGCATCGGAAGATCAAAGATATCCAGGTTCCAGGGCCAGTTCAGTTTATAGAAATGATGAATGAACGGTTATGTGTGGGTTACCCATCGTGTTTCGCCGTCTACAGTGTACAGGGGGATGGTGCCCCAGTATGTAAGTGCAATAAACAACTTGTGCTCTAATTGCCCCATCAACCATTCACAAATTAAGCATCTAGAAGATCATGAGTATAAAATGTGAACATGGCTGCACTGTTGCTATGTACCAGATGCTTCTCAGAATTAGATGGAATTATTTCTATGATTTTGAAATGTTACTTCTGTCATTTACTATATCTATTTGCATCACAATGAAATTCATAAAGAAAAAGGCTGAATTAGTTGGAGCCCAGTTCAATACAATACAAATTTTCATTGATCCTCGGGAATACAATATTGGTAACGGAGCTAATTTACCCAAGCTGTGGTAACATTTGATAACTGTGTTTTCAGCATTAGTCAGTGCCGAGGACACAACCTTACAGTTCATGTTACAGAACCCTGTGGATGCATTACTGGCTGTAGAATTATCACCCAAAGAGTACCTGCTGGTTTTCAGTGGTGAGTAGTTACCTGACACTTCAGTCATAAATCGTTCACTGGCATGTTATATATTTGGTCCTGAAAGTAGTTGTCTGGAAACAATGTGGCATGTTTTAGTGATTTTTTTTTTTTACCCATTAGTTGCAGTTGGAATACCAAAATTGAAATATTACGTATGAAGGTAATTTTTCAATTATCATGGACAACACTATCTTGTTGGGTCCTTATTGGGCACTGTGTCTTCGGGTTCTTGAATAAGAGCACCTGAAAGTAGCGTATTTGTGTAAAATCGTCAATTTCTGTTAAAAAATCAGGCCAGTCCAGAACCAAAATGAACTTTATATCAAACTATTAGGCGTTCCATTAGGTAGTTGTTCAAACACGATTTGGTTCTCGACTGGCTTCATATTTTTCCAGAGAGAACAAGGAGCTGTTTTCATCTCAAAATTGATGATTATGCACAAATACACTACCTTGAGATGCCTTTATTAAAGAACCCGAAGATCCAGTGCTCCACAATCACTCTTGGCATACACGTTTTTTTTATGGTCATTGAACATTTTCTTGCATAGGTTATGGTTAGTTTTTGACACTCCCACCCAAGGGGGCCAAAACCTCTCTAAAACGTGCCATGTCTTTTGTCCACATGGCATATTTTCATGTTTGGATTGGATCAAAATGGAAGGTAGGAATTATTAATATTGCAGAATTTTGTATCGAGGTTTGTTGTTTTTCTGCTGATTATTGTTCTGTCATATTGAAAATCAAATTCTGTTAAATGTATCTGTTTTTAGCCCACCATCACCAGATGGTGGGCTATTCAAATCGCTTTTCGTCCGTCGTCCGTCAGTCCGTCCGTCAGTCCGTCAGTCAGTCCGTCCGTCCGTAAACAATTCTTGTTATCGCGATTTCTCAGGAACTACTTCATGGATCTTTCTCAAATTTGGTACACAGGTTCCCCTTGGGGCCTAGTTGTGCAAGATACCTTTTCTGGTCCGATTCGAAAATCCAATATGGCCACCAGGCAGCCATCTTGGATTTCCCCATGAAACCGTGTTATCGCGATTTCTCAGGAACTACTTCATGGATCTTTCTCAAATTTGGTACACAGGTTCCCCTTGGGGTCTAGTTGTGCAAGATACCATTTTTGGTCCGATTTGAAAATCCAATATGGCCACCAGGCAGCCATCTTGGATTTCTCCATGAAACCTTGTTATCGTGATTTCTCAGGAACTACTGTATGGATCTTTCTCAAATTTGGTACACAGGTTCCCTTTCGGGTCTAGTTGTGCAAGATACCTTTTCTGGTCCGATTCGAAAATCCAATATGGCCACCAGGCAGCCATCTTGGATTTCCCCATGAAACTTGTTTATTTCTCAGTACTGCATGGATCTTTCTCAAATTTGGTACACAGGTTCCCCTTGGGGTCTAGTTGTGCAAGATACCTTTTTTGGTCCGATTCGAAAATCCAATATGGCCACCAGGCAGTCATCTTGGATTTCCCCATGAAACCTTGTTATCGCGATTTCTCAGGAAGTACTGCATGGATCTTTCTCAAATTTGGTACACAGGTTCCCCTTGGGGTCTAGTTGTGCAAGATACCTTTTCTTGTCCGATTCGAAAATCCAATATGGCCACCAGGCAGCCATCTTGGATTTCCCCATGAAACCTTGTTATCGCGGTTTCTCAGGAACTACTCCATGGATCTTTCTCAAGTTTGGTACACAGGTTCCCCTTGGGGACTAGTTGTGCAAGATGGCCACCAGGCAGCCATCTTGGATTTCTCCATGAAACCTTGTTATCGTGATTTCTCAGGAACTACTGTATGGATCTTTCTCAAATTTGGTACACAGGTTCCCTTTCGGGTCTAGTTGTGCAAGATACCTTTTCTGGTCCGATTCGAAAATCCAATATGGCCACCAGGCAGCCATCTTGGATTTCCCCATGAAACTTTATCGTAATTTCTCAGGAAGTACTGCATGGATCTTTCTCAAATTTGGTACACAGGTTCCCCTTGGAGTCTAGTTGTGCAAGATACCTTTTTTGGTCCGATTCGAAAATCCAATATGGCCACCAGGCAGTCATCTTGGATTTCCCCATGAAACCTTGTTATCGCGATTTCTCAGGAAGTACTGCATGGATCTTTCTCAAATTTGGTACACAGGTTCCCCTTGGGGTCTAGTGCAAGATACCTTTTCTGGTCCGATTCGAAAATTCAATATGGCCACCAGGCAGCCATCTTGGATTTCCCCATGAAACCTTGTTATCGCGGTTTCTCAGGAACTACTCCATGGATCTTTCTCAAGTTTGGTACACAGGTTCCCCTTGGGGTCTAGTTGTGCAAGATACCTTTTTAGGTCCGATTCGAAAATCCAATATGGCCACCAGGCAGCCATCTTGGATTTCTCCATGAAACCTTGTTATCGTGATTTCTCAGAAACTACTGCATGGATCTTTCTCAAATTTGGTACACAGGTTCCCTTTCGGGTCTAGTTGTGCAAGATACCTTTTCTGGTCCGATTCGAAAATCCGATATGGCCACCACGCAGCCATCTTGGATTTCCCCATGAAACTTTGTTATCGTCATTTCTCAGGAAGTACTGCATGGATCTTTTCAAATTTGGTACACAGGTTCCCCTTAGGGTCTAGTTGTGCAAGATACCTTTTTCGGTCCGAATCGAAAATCCAATATGACCACAAGGCAGCCATCTTGGATTTCCCCACGAAACCTTGTTATCGCGATTTCTCAGGAACTACTTCATGGATCTTTCTCAAATTTGGTACACAGGTTCCCCTTGGGGTCTAGTTGTGCAAGATACCTTTTCTGGTCCGATTCGAAAATCCAATATCGCCACCAGGCAGCCATCTTGGATTTCCCCATGAAACTTTGTTATCGTCATTTCTCAGGAAGTACTGCATGGATGTTTTTCAAATTTGGTACACAGGTTCCCCTTAGGGTCTGGTTGTGCAAGATAACTTTTCGGTCCGAATTGAAAATGCAATATGACCACAAGGCAGCCATCTTGGATTTTCCTACGAAACCTTGTTATCGCGATTTCTCAGGAACTACTGCATGGATCTTTCTCACATTTGGTACACAGGTTCCCCTTGGGATCTAGTTGTGCAAGATACCTTTTTTGGTCCGATTCGAAAATCCAATATGGCCACAAGGCGGCCATCTTGAATTTCCCTTGAAACTTTGTTATCGTGAATTCTCAGAAAATATTTCATGGATATTTCTGAAATTTGATACACAGGTCCCACATGGGGCCTAGTAGTGCAAGATACCTTTTTTGGTCCAATTCGAAAATCCAAGTTACGCTTCAAATTAATACAGTATTCTCGAGTTGTGACATTGCATCACAAGAGTCGGCAGATGAAACGGTGGGGCATATTCTATATATTGACTATAGAGAATATCCATACCTTCACCCTCCATATCAAGGAGTTCAAATAATTCGGAATTAAAATGTATTTCTTCAAATTTTAAATCAGTTTTCTTCAGTCCATGCAGTAGCAAGTGAACTGCTCCACCCTTTCGTCTGCCGGCGGGTCGGCTACATGAAGGGACGTCACTCTTTTGACTCAATGTCACAACTCGACAACTGTAGACTACTGCATGTTTCGATCCAAAGGAGATAATCAGGATTCAGGCACTTTCGAAGTTTCAACATTACTGCGCGGACCGGATCCCTTCAGTATTAAGTATTGTACCATCTTACTATTTTCGAGCATGGTATCTTTAAAGAGATATCTCAAATTAGCCCAGTAAACAGAACAGAATTAGCATTCGTTCCTAATTATAAAATCTTAAGTATGTTTCATAGCTCATGCCAAAGTGTCAAAGAGATTGGTCCTCGCTCCCAGTACCCAATGATGACACGTGCAAAACAATAAATAAAAAAATACTACAAAACAAATACTACAAAACAAAGGCGAAGGATCCTCCGTACATGTACATTCACTTTCAGACTAACTTTGCTCAATTCTCTTGTATTATAACAACCGACATAAGTACAGTTTCTAGAAATCTTGAAACTCCTGAAACTTAGATTATATCTTGGTGTTTTTCAGTGTCCCTTTTCCGATCTTTTTCGCTCAGATTCGAAATTCTGTAAACCAAATTACAAATCAATCGTTTGTTCTTAGTAACAATGGACGAAAAGATCCTCTAGTCATTAGCTTACAATTATCGGACAATGGTGGGCGCCAAGATCCTTCAGGATCTCTCGTCTGTCTCATCATGGCAAATGTTCTGTCAGTAATGAGTTCCTATCCTGGGTTGCACAGGTTCAGATGTGTACTTAATTGTATATTGATGGTTTTCTTGTATAATAGCTCTGGGGGTGTATGTGGACAGTAGTGGCAAACGCACAAGAATGACGGAAATTATGTGGCCGGCTCCACCTTCCGTAGTCAGTAAGTATATATGGCCAGCTCCACCTTCCGTAGCCTGAAATTGAATGTGGTTGGCTTCATCTTCCATAGTCATGTGACCAGTTCCACCTTCTGTAGTCAGAAAGTATATGTGGCCAGTTCCACCTGGGTGGTACTTAGTTGGTTCGTCGGGATATAGCTGAAATATTGTTGAAAGCGACGTTAAATTCTATTCACTCACTCACTCACCCAGTTCCACCTTCTATAGTCAGAAAATAAATATGGCTGGCTCCAAATTCCATGGTCAGAAATAAACGTGGCCGCCTCCACCTGCCATATTCAGAACTTGTGTGGCTTGCTCCACCTTTCACAGTTAGCAAATAAATGTGACCATCCCCACCTTCCAAGGGGCTGTCACAGAAAAAGGTAGGACGAATTAAGACAGATTTTTCTGACCCTAACCTAACAAATTTTGCTCATCTCTCTGAAATTGGAAGACTGTAAAAAACACACTATTAAAATTCTATTGTGAACATGGAAAAGCTGATTGCTTTTTACTGATGCCCATTGTTGTCTACATTTTGGTCAATAAATTCAAGAAAAGAAAAGTTATTGTATATTTCCTTAGTTTCGTTTTATCTCACAGTGCCAAAATTGCACAAATTGTGTACCAGCATCTGATAAGCCATCAGCAATGCAATCACTTCAAAGATCAGGATAAAGAAGTCGGAAAGATCAGTTCTAATGTTGTGGAGGAGTTGTTTCCCCTTGATTAATCTGATATTTTTGTCTTTACAGGTTATAGTGCTCCATACCTTAGTTGTTACACAGAGAATGCAGTTTTTGTGCACGATGTAGATTCTCCAGATTGGGTACAGACCCTCTGTCTCAGGAAGGTAGGCCTCTTAGTTACTTTACATTATTCCCTCTCAATGAAACTACATAAACATGAAAATTGCAACATTGTTTATGGACTATGTGGAGCAACTGATCAATGGTGGCATATGTTGTAATTGTCCCCGGACTCCCCAAAGTGGCTTGAGGGGGACGATAAAATTTGGGTCCATCCATCCGTCAGTCACACTTTTAGTTTTCAGATTCATTCCAGATTTAGTATGTGGATACCTTACCACAACTCACATGATATTAACGGATATTGCATTTGGTCATCATTGGCCATTTGTTTCTGGATAAGACTTAACAAATTCTTCCAAATTTAGTATGCGGATACCTTTTCACAAGATGTGGTTGTTATCACATTTTGTGAACATGCACCCACACATGGCTCCAAAGTTGGAATTTTGTTTCAGGATCATATCACTAGCAAAGATTTAATGGATCCAACAACAAGGCATTGCTTGGGATTTTCTCCTGTCAATATTTGCCCATGCTGGCACATGCTCTTTCTGATTGTACTGATCAGGGAAATTACTAGCTACTCCGCTTGTATTTTCTATTCTCTCTCTTTCCTTTCTTTCAGACTAAGCCATTATGTAAAGATGGTGCTCTCAACCTATGCAATACAATGGACACACAACATATTGTCTACTTCAAAAACATTCAGGAGGGTAAGTTAGGGTGTGTTAGAATGAATCTGTTGCATTTATTTTGTGTGCCAGTGTGTTGTTACAGAAACAAGAAGTCTGTTAACATAATTGAGTAACCCAGCTTGCCAGTTGATAATTTGGCACATACATTTGTTCCCACAAATACTGTAAGGGCTGTTCCAGAAAAACATATGTACCCCCCCCGGAAGGCACTTCTGTTAGCACCCACCCACCATCATATTTGATGTTTCAGTTTTTGTAACCACCCACAACAGCAGAAAAAGGATTCATAGACCCACCAATAACCTATAATTTTTCTCGAAGCTGGAGACCACCCACCCACATTTTTTTATGAGAAACCCGGAGACCACACACCCACAATTTTTTTTATGAAAATTAAAACCGGAGACAACCCATCCACATGTTTTAAATGATCCCCAAGGTTTCCCGACTTTCGGACGTCGGCTTCAGCCATCTTCTTGGTTATGTGACGAAGGGAGATAACTCGTCACTGTCGCCACTCTCGTTAGTTTCGTTTTCTCCGGTGAGACGGGCACTTATCGTTACCTGCTTTCAGTGGACAGAGATTGCCGAAAAATCTCCATTCATAGAGAATTCACTGCCACTTGACAAAGATCTTTGTAACGTGGTATTTCATTGGATGAAATATCTTTGACATGGACGCCTGTCCAATGAAAAAGCACGGTATTCAAGATCACCTTTGTGCGGAGTCACAGTGCGCCAGTTAACAACAACAACGACCACAAACGTTGGTAGCGAACTCGGGACAAGATTCGAGGATTAAAATAAGTTTATCTAGATACATAAATAATGAATACTATATGCCTCAAAAGGATTTGAGGGCCCACACACAGAAGCATTTTACAAGTAATGAATCCAACCACCCAGAGAAGTGGTTTATTTCAAGATACACCCACCTAGACCAGCACAATTTTTACGACAACAACCACCCACATATTTTTTTTTTCTTTGCCTTCCGGGGGGGGGTACATATGTTTATCTGGAACAGCCCTAAGTACTGGAAAAGTGGAATATGTATTGGTTTTCCAGTGTTTTTAATTAGACTTCTCACCAACTTAATTTAACAGGTAGTCTGAATAAATTGGGTATCCTGGTGAACTCTGTATAAATTCTCCATTGCCACATCAAAAAATGTTTTATCCATCCTGTTTAACTCCCTCGTATTTTGTAATTTTGTGTTTCTCAGTAGAAGAGAAGTTAGTGGTGCCCGACTTCATCAGGGGGCGAGGAATGAACAGAAGTAAGCGACGATTCTCCTTCAAAACACGAGAAGAAGAGCGGGCAGCCAAAGGGTAAGAAATTTTACTCTGATACTTTTCATGTCATTATCATTGTTAGAATCAGTATCTGAGATACTACATAATTGTTAACTACAGTTGCCATTGCAATCAGAATCAGAAATATTCATTGTGTCTGTTATAACGATGAATATAACGGTTGGAAGATGACTGACTTGTGTATTATGTGAAGCCAAAAATGAGAGCAAACAGAACTTGAGAAAAAAGCAAATATTGGATAATCATTAACTTGGAACTGCTATTCTAACAGCAGAAATATGTGAACACAAATAGCAGTTTCTTTTTCAAATGAATGATAATACCAACATGTATTAGTTGTAGTTTGGGTATTACTTTTCCTGAACATGTTGAACTTTTGCTTCTCAGTGAATTTTACAAAATTATCATAGTATGGCTGTCCCTGAATAGCTGCTAATTGTACATTACCGAGCCATTGTCATCTGCTGTATGGTGTTGTACTTGATGCTCTTCGGCTGAATGTGCTAATGTACTAATTCAGTGTATTTGGTCTGTTTTGTTTTATTTGAGTTTATTTTTCTGTTTTTGTTACTCTGTATCAGGGTAGTTTGATCTCTTATGTAATAATAGACTTGAACAGGTAATGATCTTACCTTATCTGTGTCAGGTATAGACCAATCGTGTCTGTACTCCTCATTGATGATATCCTAAGGTGCCTGTCATCCATGGTTTAGGCTCGTTACAATCTCTGATAATTTAATCACTTCAATAATACATTTCACAATCCAAATCTCCAAAAAATTATACCTATATTCGGCAATTTTTCTTCCGTCTATTTTTTACTTTTCTGTTAAAGGTGGCCCAAAAGTGATTAAATTCTTAGATAGCTTACCATAAAACTTGGTCTAATGATTGCTATCAATATATGGTGGTTTTGGGTAATATCACAAATATAGATATATATATATATATCCACTGGAAATGTAAGAGGAATATTCAGATGTTCAATATTACAAAAGTGACACCTCTTATCTCTCTCTTATTTAATTTCCCTTCAGTTTCTTCACTTTCTTTCTTTACTATTTTTCTTCACTGACAGTGATCTGTTTTCGTCTATCATTCAGTTAGACCAGCTGCATGTTCTCTACTGACCACCACATGGTTTGATAATTATACGATCAAATGAATGTTGTTTAAATGTAGGTGAATTTGCTTTCAGTCATTTTGTAAAACACAGTTTCTTGATATGAAAATGACATTTCACAGAAATGTTGTAAAACAACAGAAAAGCAGCTGCTACAGCCCAGATTCAATAGTGGTCCAACAACCCCTGAATATTTTCAGCACCATGTGTCTGCATTCTTTTGTAAACAAAGAGGGAACCAATATCTATTTTCTCATAAAATGGTGACTATTCTCCTAATACAGAATCAAAATTCCATTTCCTTTACCATCAGTTTCTGTAATTTGCTTCACTTTACTATTTCATCATTTGTAATAGTTTTGAAAACCTTGATAATGCTGATCTATAGATATATTCTGGGAATGGACAAGTATTGTTGATAGACCAGGAAGTGAACCACTATTTAGTCTGGGATAAGGATGTGCTAGCATGTAGATCAGATTGTCAATAACTGTTTTGTGTTACCAGGCCAGAGAGAAGGAGTCGAGACATCTCAAAGCCTCTCAACTTCAGCCATGTCGCCCACATGGGCCCTGAACAAGTCCATGTGACAGGCAGCCAGTAAGCATCCAGTTAGAGAACAAGTGACCCTAGTCCGCTTAATCCTGCCAATCCCAGTACACTTATCTGAGGGTGGGGCTAGCCTAGGTGTTAGTGGTTGTTTAGGTGCAATCCGACTAGACCATGATGGTCTAATCTGTGTTTGTACTATATATAGCATGTGAATATTAATGTTAATGGAGATTTGTTCTTTGATTAGCCTGTCTGCTCTATCAATCTATATGCTTATTCTCAGTCTTCATACATCTACATCCTTCCATGTTCTACTTGCTTGCTTGAGTGTTTAATCCGCATTGCATGCTGTTGCAATTTTCTTGCTAGTGCAAATAGTTTGTTCCCAAGAACTTCTGCTATGTATTGAGGAGTGTAAGAGGATAAGATCTGTGTAATACCACTGATTTCTCACAGTAATCTGTGTATGTGTTGTTGTCTGACCACAGTATATGTTTACTAATCGCCTGCCTGACTGACCAAGGACAGACAAAGACTTGTAGAAAGAATTGTTACTCCATAGAATGAACAGTTTAGACAGATTGACATCAGGTGTTTATGTTTTGACTACCCTCTGTATTGGTAAAGGGAGATTGCTATAGTTTTCCAGAACATAATGCTTGTAGTTGTCAGTTCTGGATAGGTGTTCTGATTTCCACTAAACAGATCCAGAATACTGATACATTGGTGCTTGTATTCCCATAAGGCCAGATTTTTTTATAACTTGATTTATGGATGTTTCCCAAAATTCCAATGTCAGAGGATAGAAGAAAAAAATAAAGTTGAACTTAACCATTTTATTTATTTTTCATTTCTGACTTTTAGACATGGCAGTAGAGTAGGCATTAGGACTCCGACACATACTGAACTCTTGAAAATCCCCACCCCCCTAATGCAAGTTCATGCCAAAAATCAAGGTTCTAATGTCAACGGTTCTCCTTATTTTGCTGACGAAAGGACTCAGACAGACTCACTCACTACCGGACAATTTGCAAATGAGAGCCTACTCCGAAGAAAAAAAGCCTGTGTTGGCGGGAGAAAAAAAACAAAAAAAAATTTACAACATGCGCTGGCAGGGAAAATGTTGTTGATGATTTTGCATGTATAAGTTTATTTGCCTTTTCACCCCTCGGCCAGAATTTGGCCGAAGGGTATTGTCATCTTCATGTACCTCCATCCGTCTGTTCGTCACACCTTTCTCGTAACCAAGATATCTTTAGAACGACTTACCCTAGGCACACCACACTTGCAGCACACATCCATATGCTCATGACCCAGAACCCTATTGAATCTGAACCCGATTGGTTGGAAACTTTGGTGGCCATCTTTAATTTATGTGAAGGCATCACAGCTTTCTCGTTGCCAAGATATCTTCAGCACGACTTACTCCAAACTTGCAGTGCACATCCATATGCTCATGACCCAGAACCTTATTGAATCTGGACCCGATTGGTTGGAAACTTTGGCGGCCATCTCTGATTTATGCGAAACCATCAATCTTGTGTATCTCGGGTACCATTTCGCTGTTCAGTGTGAAACTTGGTATAGATCAGTGATGCATCAAGAAACTTCAAAGGAATGACCAAACCAGTTTCCCTGATTTGGTGGAAACCTTCGCGGCCATATTTAATTTTGCAAAATCTTTAATGATGTATATCTCTGATACCATGTCAGTGTTCTATACGAAACTTGGTATACAGCATTGATGTATCAAGAGACTTGCAATGAATAACCACATCAGTTTCTCTGAGTGGCGGGAAGGATGGGCGGCCATCTTAAATTATGCGAAATCATTAATGATCTCTATCTCTGATTTCGCTGTTCAGTGTGAAACTTGGTATAGATCAGTGATGCATCAAGAAACTTCAAAGGAATGACCAAACCAGTTTCCCTGATTTGGTGGAAACCTTCGCGGCCATATTTAATTTTGCAAAATCTTTAATGATGTATATCTCTGATACCATGTCAGTGTTCTATACGAAACTTGGTATACAGCATTGATGTATCAAGAGACTTGCAATGAATAACCACATCAGTTTCTCTGAGTGGCGGGAAGGATGGGCGGCCATCTTAAATTATGCGAAATCATTAATGATCTCTATCTCTGATTTCGCTGTTCAGTGTGAAACTTGGTATAGATCAGTGATGCATCAAGAAACTTCAAAGGAATGACCAAACCAGTTTCCCTGATTCGGTGGAAACCTTGGCGGCCATCTGAAATTTATGCAAAATCTTCAATGATGTATATCTCTGATACCATTTCAGTGTTCTATGCGAAACTTGGTATACAGCATCGATGTATCAAGAGACTTGCAATGAATAACCACATCAGTTTCTCTGAGTGGCGGGAACGATGGGTGGCCATCTCAAATTATGCGAAATCATTAATGATCTCTATCTCTGATACCGTTCAAATGCTCGATGTAAAATTTGGTATACATCATCTAGAGACTTATGTACTGAATACTGGTTTCTCTGATTGGAGCCCGTGGGGCGTCCGGGGATTGACCTGGGATGTTGTTGTGCACACCGCAGGTCATGGTAAGAATAGGCTTCAGCTCCTCAGAGAGCTTGTCGTAAGAGGCGACTGAGGCAACCGTGGGGTTCCCGAATGTGAAAAGGAATAGGACCCCACACGTGTGGTTCCCAGTGAGAAAAGGAATAGGACCCAACGTCGTGATAGGGCTGAAATATAGTTGAAAGCGACGTTAAATCATATTCACTCATTCACTCTTATCACAGATGGCAGACATACAGTTGCAATAAATCTCCATCACTGCATTATGGTTTGCATGAATGGAAGAGAAATGGAATTGTGTGTTGTCGTTGTTGCGCTTACAATAATAAATACAACCACCACAAACCTGGCTAGTCTGCCTCAGGTTTGTGGTTGACATCCACTTGGAGTGAACTGATCTTTTATTTGTCTAAAGTCCACTGCATCACATGAAAACCATTCCGTTGGGCCAGAAGGTAGCTAGAACTTCTATGTGTAAAATGTCTGACACTGACAGTAACACATTCTACAGGTCAATGTTCCCCAGTATCTGTGACGTCACCGTTGTCAGTGCAGTAGTCTTGTATATTGTCTGCATGTGGTCAACGAACACAGAACTGACAGATTTTGCTGACAGAATACTTTGTACATCTATGGCGGGCTAATGAAATAATAGACACAGTCTCTGAAATCATCAGAAAACAAAATTTGTCAGCGGAATAACATGTCTGCGGGAACTTAAGAAAAAAAAAAAGAATTCTCAATTTTGATTTCACTTTTTCCCTGTTTGCCAGCTAGGAACGTCAGCGGATTCCGTAAATCAAGTTATAAAAAAAAAATGGAATACTGGCCTAGCTCTTTATATAATGCTGTACATAACTGTATTGGTCTCCCAGCATTGGTTGCTCATCTCCAGGGTCCTTTGGAGAAGGAAATACCTTCAGTTGTATGGGGACAACAACAAGAGCTATAATGCTGACCTGCTAATGATAAGCTCAGCTAGTATTGACACACAACCCACAGATTGACTGCATTGACCCACTAATTGCATTGACTCATTTATAGAATTCTGTCAAGCAGGGTCTGTAATTATTTGTACTGTAGTTGGTTTTGGCATATATTTTCAGGATATTTGAGGTTCATGAACATGGGTCTTGGAATGATTAGCAATGTAGTTTTGTGCAGCATGCACATGCACAAACTGGGTCTAGCATTGGCATTTATTCAGTTGTATATTCAGTTAATTTCCAATGGTTGTCCTATGCTTGGAATTCATTGCTTTCCTCATTCCCTTCTGCAAATGTGCGATATTATTTTTCCAAGAATGCTTATCTAGATTATAATCTTGTACATATGTCAATCCCTGTTCATAACCTTGTACCTTTCAACCCATGAGCTTGTTGAATACATCAGTTATGTTCTACTGATAATTGATGTGTTGTATTAAAAATGTAAAGGCACCTTTTTCCTGTTTAAACATACATGTATGTTGTATAAAAAATATGGAGAGCACCTATCTTTGCTTAAAAGCTTATTATTAATTTTGTGAATTGTTGATTATTGTTTGCCTGGCTATTAATTGTCAGATCAACCCAGTTTTTGTGTTTCCCTTTGCTAGATTGCGTTACTGTCTCCTGATGTCCAGCTCCTCCCTAACACATATATTGACAATGCATAATAATATATTCATGATGAATCGTTGAATCACTTTCATTGTCTCTTGTCTTGCAGAAGTGATAAACGCTCCAAGTTCATCTCCACCCCCATGAACTTCAGTCACATTGCACACATGGGTCCAGACCAGGGTATGCAGGTTCTCATAGACTTACCCAAGGTGAGCTAGCCTTCAAGTGTCCACATTAGATCAGTTGTGTATTTATGACTATTTTAACCTTCCGTGCTGTGCTGTAAATATTATAGAATTAAGTAATGTATTAACACAATCATGCTTGTGGAGTAGTTAAGGGGCTGATACATGTCTCATTTCTCACCGTAACAAATCGGAACAAATTTGGGGTCATCTCAAAGGGGTTTTCACCTTAATGCAGTAACAATAAAACTACTGTCTGTTACATGGGGACAGGCTAGATTATTCCCATTACTGTTTGGTACATGGTGACAGGCTAGATTATTCCCATTACTGTTTGATACATGGTGATAGGCTAGATTATTCCCATTACTGTCTGGTACATGGTGACAGGCTAGATTATTCCCATTACTGTTTGGTACATGGTGACAGGCTAGATTATTCCCATTACTGTTTGATACATGGTGATAGGCTAGATTATTCCCATTACTGTCTGGTACATGGTGACAGGCTAGATTATTCCCATTACTGTTTGGTACATGGTGACAGGCTAGATTATTCCCATTACTGTTTGGTACATGGTGACAGGCTAGATTATTCCCATTACTGTCTGGTACATGGTGACAGGCTAAATTATTCCCATTACTGTTTGGTACATGGTGACAGGCTAGATTATTCCAATTACTGTCTGGTACATGGTGACAGGCTAGATTATTCCCATTACTGTCTGGTACAAGGTGACAGGCTAGATTATTCCCATTACTGTTTGGTACATGGTGACAGGCTAGATTATTCCCATTACTGTTTGGTACATGGTGACAGGCTAGATTATTCCCATCACTGTTTGGTACATGGTGACAGGCTGGATTATTCCCTTTACTGTTTGGTACATGGTGACAGGCTGGATTATTCCCATTACTGGTTGGTACATGGTGACAGGCTAGATTATTCCCATCACTGTTTGGTACATGGTGACAGGCTGGATTATTCCCTTTACTGTCTGGTACATGGTGACAGGCTGGATTATTCCCATTACTGTTTGGTACATGGTGACAGGCTAGATTATTCCCATTACTGTCTGGTACATGGTGACAGGCTAGATTATTCCCATCACTGTTTGGTACATGGTGACAGGCTGGATTATTCCCTTTACTGTCTGGTACATGGTGACTGGCTGGATTATTCCCTTTACTGTCTGGTACATGGTGACAGGCTGGATTATTCCCTTTACTGTCTGGTACATGGTGACAGGCTGGATTATTCCCTTTACTGTCTGGTACATGGTGACAGGCTAGATTATTATGTCTCCCCCAACTATGTTGGGGGGAGACATCTAGTGTTTGTGCTGTCTGTCTGTCCGTCTGTCTGTCTGGATGGATGGATGTCTGTCTGCCTGGATGGATGTCTGTCCGTCCCCTTGCCTTGTCTGCAAGATATCTTGAGAACTACTGGATGGAATTTCACCAAACTTGGATGGAAGCTTCATTGGGATAGCCCCCTCATTTGATTAGGTTTTGGTGTATGTGCGTGCATTCATCCGTGTCCGGTGTCCGTCCGTCCGTCCATCTACTTGTACATGTAGATACAGGGCTTGTCTGCAAGATATCTGGAGAACTACTGGACAGAATTTCACCAAACTTGGATGGAAGCTTCATTGGGATAGCCCCCTCATTTGATTAGGTTTTGGTGTATGTGGGTGCATTCATCCGTGTCCGGTGTCCGTCCGTCTGTCCATCTACTTGTACATGTATATACAGGGCTTACACACAAGATATCTGGAGAACTACTAGATGGAATTTCACCAAACTTGGATGAAAGCTTTCATTGGGATAGCCTGACTAGGTTTTTGGTTTGTGTGCATGCATCCGTGTCCGGTGTCTGTCCGTCCGTCCGTCCATCTACTTGTACATGTATATACAGGCCTTGTCTGCAAGATATCTTGAGAACACCACTGAGACGGAATTTCACCACACTTGGATGGAAGCTTCAGTGGGATAGCCCCCTCATTTGATTATGTTTTGGTGTGTGTGCGTGCATTCGTCCATGTCGGTGTAAATCCGTCCGTCCATCTACTTGTACATGTATATGGGGCTTGTCTGCAAATATCTGGAGAACTACTGGACAGAATTTCACCAAACTTGGATGGAAGCTTCATTGGGATAGCCCCCTCATTTGATTAGGTTTTGGTGCATGTGCGTGCATTCATCCGTGTCCGGTGTCCGTCCGTCCGTCCATCTACTTGTACATGTATGTACAGGCCTTGTCTGCAAGATATCTTGAGAATTACTGGACGGAATCTCACTCCACTTGGATGGAAGCTACAGTGGGATAGCCCCCTCATTTGATTAGGTTTTGGTGTGTGTGCGTGCATTCATCCATGTCCGGTGTCCGGCTGTCCGTCCATCTACTTGTACATGTATATACAGGGCTTGTCTGCAAGATATCTGGAGAACTACTGGACAGAATTTCACCAAACTTGGATGGAAGCTTCATTAGGATAGCCCCCTCATTTGACTAGGTTTTGGTGTGTGTGCCTGCATTCGTCCGGTGTCCGTTCGTCCGTCCATCTGCTTGTACATGTATATACAGGCTTTGTCTGCAAGATACCTTGAGAACTATTGGATGGAATTTCACCAAACTTGGATGGAAGCTTCATTGGGATAGCCCCGCATTTGATCAGGTTTTAGTGTATGTGTGCATGCATTCATCTGTGTCCGATGTCCGTCCAACCGTTCATCTACTTGTACATGTATATACAATGAAAATCGCTTCTTTGCAATTAATATTTTTAGATACGCAGCTTTGTTTAAGATACTTATTGTTACATTCATTTTATAGCACTTTCCCTTAAATTATGTGCCCATTCAAGGCAAGGTGGGAGGTTGGGGGGAGACGTATGTTTTTGCTCAAAAAACAACCAGCATAGGCTTCATGCCGGAGCGGCAACTCAAGGGTCAAAGCGGAACCTCTAGTTCCCATTACTGTCTGGTACATGGTGACAGGCTAGATTATTCCCATCACTGTTTGGTACATGGTGACAGGCTGGATTATTCCCTTTACTGTCTGGTACATGGTGACAGGCTGGATTATTCCCTTTACTGTCTGGTACATGGTGACAGGCTAGATTATTCCCATCACTGTTTTGTACATGGTGACAGGCTGGATTATTCCCTTTACTGTCTGGTACATGGTGACAGGCTGGATTATTCCCTTTACTGTCTGGTACATGGTGACAGGCTGGATTATTCCCTTTACTGTCTGGTACATGGTGACAGGCTGGATTATTCCCATCACTGTTTGGTACATGGTGACAGGCTGGATTATTCCCTTTACTGTCTGGTACATGGTGACAGGCTGGATTATTCCCTTTACTGTCTGGTACATGGTGACAGGCTAGATTATTCCCATCACTGTTTGGTACATGGTGACAGGCTGGATTATTCCCTTTACTGTCTGGTACATGGCGACAGGCTGGATTATTCCCTTTACTGTCTGGTACATGGTGACAGGCTAGATTATTCCCATTACTGTCTGGTACATGGTGACAGGCTGGATTATTCCCATTACTGTTTGGTACATGGTGACAGGCTAGATTATTCCCATCACTGTTTGGTACATGGTGACAGGCTAAATTATTCCCATTACTGTTTGGTACATGGTGACAGGCTAGATTATTCCAATTACTGTCTGGTACATGGTGACAGGCTAGATTATTCCCATTACTGTCTGGTACAAGGTGACAGGCTAGATTATTCCCATTACTGTTTGGTACATGGTGACAGGCTAGATTATTCCCATTACTGTTTGGTACATGGTGACAGGCTAGATTATTCCCATCACTGTTTGGTACATGGTGACAGGCTAGATTATTCCCATTACTGTTTGGTACATGGTGACAGGCTAGATTATTCCCATTACTGTCTGGTACATGGTGACAGGCTGGATTATTCCCTTTACTGTCTGGTACATGGTGACAGGCTGGATTATTCCCTTTACTGTCTGGTACATGGTGACAGGCTGTATTATTCCCTTTACTGTCTGGTACATGGTGACAGGCTAGATTATTCCCATCACTGTTTGGTACATGGTGACAGGCTGGATTATTCTCTTTACTGTCTGGTACATGGTGACAGGCTGGATTATTCCCATTACTGTTTGGTACATGGTGACAGGCTAGATTATTCCCATTACTGTTTGGTACATGGTGACAGGCTAGATTATTCCCATCACTGTTTGGTACATGGTGACAGGCTGGATTATTCCCTTTACTGTTTGGTACATGGTGACAGGCTGGATTATTCCCATTACTGGTTGGTACATGGTGACAGGCTAGATTATTCCCATCACTGTTTGGTACATGGTGACAGGCTGGATTATTCCCTTTACTGTCTGGTACATGGTGACAGGCTGGATTATTCCCATTACTGTTTGGTACATGGTGACAGGCTAGATTATTCCCATTACTGTCTGGTACATGGTGACAGGCTAGATTATTCCCATCACTGTTTGGTACATGGTGACAGGCTGGATTATTCCCTTTACTGTCTGGTACATGGTGACAGGCTAGATTATTCCCATTACTGTTTGGTACATGGTGACAGGCTAGATTATTCCCATTACTGTCTGGTACATGGTGACAGGCTAGATTATTCCCATCACTGTTTGGTACATGGTGACAGGCTGGATTATTCCCTTTACTGTCTGGTACGTGGTGACAGGCTAGATTATTCCCATTACTGTCTGGTACATGGTGACAGGCTAGATTATTCCCATCACTGTTTGGTACATGGTGACATGCTGGATTATTCCCTTTACTGTCTGGTACATGGTGACAGGCTGGATTATTCCCTTTACTGTCTGGTACATGGTGACAGGCTAGATTATTCCCATCACTGTTTTGTACATGGTGACAGGCTGGATTATTCCCTTTACTGTCTGGTACATGGTGACTGGCTGGATTATTCCCTTTACTGTCTGGTACATGGTGACAGGCTGGATTATTCCCTTTACTGTCTGGTACATGGTGACAGGCTGGATTATTCCCATCACTGTTTGGTACATGATGACAGGCTGGATTATTCCCTTTACTGTCTGCTACATGGTGACAGGCTGGATTATTCCTTTACTGTCTGGTACATGGTGACAGGCTAGATTATTCCCATCACTGTTTGGTACATGGTGATAGGCTGGATTATTCCCTTTACTGTCTGGTACATGGTGACAGGCTGGATTATTCCCTTTACTGTCTGGTACATGGTGACAGGCTAGATTATTCCCATTACTGTCTGGTACATGGTGACAGGCTGGATTATTCCCATTACTGTTTGGTACATGGTGACAGGCTAGATTATTCCCATCACTGTTTGGTACATAGTGACAGGCTAGATTATTCCCATCACTGTTTGGTACATGGTGACAGGCTGGATTATTCCCATTACTGTCTGGTACATGGTGACAGGCTAGATTATTCCCATCACTGTTTGGTACATGATGACAGGCTAGATTATTCCCATCACTGTCTGGTACATGGTGACAGGCTGGATTATTCCCATTACTGTTTGGTACATGGTGACAGGCTAGATTATTCCCATCACTGTTTGGTACATGGTGACAGGCTAGATTATTCCCATCACTGTCTGGTACGTGGTGACAGGCTAGATTATTCCCATTACTGTCTGGTACATGGTGACAGGCTGGATTATTCCCAGTACTGTCTGATACATGGTGACAGGCTGGATTATTCCCATGACTGTCTGGTACATGGTGACAGGCTGGATTATTCCCATTACTGTCTGGTACATTGTAACAGGCTGGATTATTCCCATTACTGTCTGGTACATGGTGACAGGCTGGATTATTCTCATTACTGTCTGGTACATGGTGACAGGGTGGATTATTCCCATTACTGTATGGTACATGGTGACAGGCTAGATTATTCCCATTACTGTCTGGTACATTGTGACAGGCTGGATTATTCCCATTACCGTCTGGCACATGGTGACAGGCTGGATTATTCCCATTACTGTCTGGTACATGATGACAGGCTGGATTATTCCCATTACTGTCTGGTACATGATGACAGGGTGGATTATTCCCATTACTGTCTGGTACATGGTGACAGGCTGGATTATTCCCATTACTGTCTGGTACATGGTGACAGGCTGGATTATTCCCATTACTGTCTGGTACATGGTGACAGGCTGGATTATTCCCATTACTGTTTGGTACATGGTGACAGGCTGGATTATTCCCATTACTGTCTGGTACATGGTGACAGGCTGGATTATTCCCATTACTGTCTGGTACATGGTGACAGGCTGGATTATTCCCTTTACTGTCTGGTACATGACAGGCTGGATTATTCCCTTTACTGTTTGGTACATGGTGACAGGCTAGATTATTCCCTTTACTGTCTGGTACATGGTGACAGGCTGGATTATTCCCTTTACTGTCTGGTACATGGTGACAGGCTAGATTATTCCCTTTACTGTGGTACATGGTGACAGGCTAGATTATTCCAATTACTGTCTGGTACATGGTGACAGGCTAGATTATTCCCATTACTGTCTGGTACAAGGTGACAGGCTAGATTATTCCCATTACTGTTTGGTACATGGTGACAGGCTAGATTATTCCCATTACTGTTTGGTACATGGTGACAGGCTAGATTATTCCCATCACTGTTTGGTACATGGTGACAGGCTAGATTATTCCCATTACTGTTTGGTACATGGTGACAGGCTAGATTATTCCCATTACTGTCTGGTACATGGTGACAGGCTGGATTATTCCCTTTACTGTCTGGTACATGGTGACAGGCTGGATTATTCCCTTTACTGTCTGGTACATGGTGACAGGCTGTATTATTCCCTTTACTGTCTGGTACATGGTGACAGGCTAGATTATTCCCATCACTGTTTGGTACATGGTGACAGGCTGGATTATTCCCTTTACTGTCTGGTACATGGTGACAGGCTGGATTATTCCCATTACTGTTTGGTACATGGTGACAGGCTAGATTATTCCCATTACTGTCTGGTACATGGTGACAGGCTAGATTATTCCCATCACTGTTTGGTACATGGTGACAGGCTGGATTATTCCCTTTACTGTCTGGTACGTGGTGACAGGCTAGATTATTCCCATTACTGTCTGGTACATGGTGACAGGCTAGATTATTCCCATCACTGTTTGGTACATGGTGACATGCTGGATTATTCCCTTTACTGTCTGGTACATGGTGACAGGCTGGATTATTCCCTTTACTGTCTGGTACATGGTGACAGGCTAGATTATTCCCATCACTGTTTTGTACATGGTGACAGGCTGGATTATTCCCTTTACTGTCTGGTACATGGTGACTGGCTGGATTATTCCCTTTACTGTCTGGTACATGGTGACAGGCTGGATTATTCCCTTTACTGTCTGGTACATGGTGACAGGCTGGATTATTCCCATCACTGTTTGGTACATGATGACAGGCTGGATTATTCCCTTTACTGTCTGCTACATGGTGACAGGCTGGATTATTCCCTTTACTGTCTGGTACATGGTGACAGGCTAGATTATTCCCATCACTGTTTGGTACATGGTGACAGGCTGGATTATTCCCTTTACTGTCTGGTACATGGTGACAGGCTGGATTATTCCCTTTACTGTCTGGTACATGGTGACAGGCTAGATTATTCCCATTACTGTCTGGTACATGGTGACAGGCTGGATTATTCCCATTACTGTTTGGTACATGCAGGGGTTATTTTAGACACTTTTCCTTTATATAACTCAATTTCCAAAAAATGAAAAACTCAATTTTTCGGCGCACCTACGGCGCGCAAAATAAACAACAAAACTCAATTTTTTCGGGTTTTTCATCGCATGCAGTCTGGAAACTCATTTTTTTTATCTTTTTAGTAGGACACTTACAATAAATAAATTCGCGACAATTTTTCATCGTGAATGAACATGTCAGTAATGTTATGAAGCTCATCAAGCAAAGTTGCGTGTCATACATAGCTGCATACAAGTTTGTTTGCTAAGTATACAGTGAGAATACCCTCCTGAATGTGGGAAACTTACAATAAATACATTCGCGAATGAGCGCGAATAAAACAAGAGAGTTTTAAGATCCAAGTTATCTCGGGAAGTTCTATTTGGTCGATTATTTTGGGGGTGGGGGAGAGTACTTTAGCTCTGGATTGTGATAGGTCAAAAGTGAAAATATTTTCCCTACAAATAGCTTACTTTAGTTTAAAAAATCTATACGTATAGTCAAGAAATAAAAATTGTCCCTTGTCCATTTCCATGAGTTAACCAATCCTTGACAAAGTTGGTGGTTGAGTATTGTAAGTGTCTGGGTATTTGTAAGTGACAGGAAAGAAATGAAGAAATAAATGGCAATAAAAATGTTAATAAGAGACGTAAAATAAAACAATGGTGGTTGTGAAGTTTTGTGGATTTCACGAAAAAAATACAATGCTGCTTGGTAAACGCAGATAAATGGCCAAAAATTGCAAATTAAACTCAATATGCACCCTATTTTGTAGTATGTGGTGTGGGACTTGTTTACAAAACATACTGGGGTTTCAGAAATTTCCATCGGGCAGAAACAAAATTATTCATAAAAACATATATTTTGTATGTTATAGCATATATGCCCACATGTAGATCCCCAGTTGCGCAGGAGAGAGTGTGGATCTTTTGTTTTTACACCAATCTGCATTGCTCACTTTGTGTATTTATTCCCAAATGGTACATCAGCTGTATTTTGGGGAATGTCTGTTTTGTTCGTTTCTTGTTTCTGGGGAAACGTCTTTCAACGTCACACGCATCCAAGTGAAATGTTGACTGAGAGAGAAAATGCTTGCCCGTTGTCTTGGTTCCGAACTAACCGAAAAACACGGAGATTGACGGACAGCGTGTCTCGGAGACCAGACTCATAAGCCACAGCAGTATGACAGCAGTGGTTCCCGAGTGGACTAAAAAAGAGGGGACGTAACTTTGAAATATCAAAATGGCGGACTAGTTCGATCGTCGAAAACGTCGCCAAACAATTTGCTTTGAAATGAGAAACGTTCAGGACAATGTCTTTATCGGACCTATACGACTGAAATGAGAACAGTTCAAGACCAGACGTCCTTATCGGAGCTATACGATTGAATAATAAAGGTACACAAGTTATCTGTCTGCACATCAGTTACAAATCCTGAGTGCTTATCTCGACTCGAGTGGCGTGGCTGGTCACACGTTTTTTTTTTCTTTCTCGCGGGGGTTTTGGGGGAGGGGGACGGGATAACAGACGACGAAACTCAGTTTAGATTTCTCAGAAACTCAATTTATTTCGTAGAAACTCAATTTTTCGCGCGCCTTCGGCGAGTAAATTCTCAAAATTTTAGAAAACTCAATTTTCGGCAATAAAACTCAATTTACAAAATATTGCAAAAACTCAATTTGTAATTGTTTTTCATCGTGGTTACCACGATGAAAAAAGTGTCTAGAAAAACCCCTGTACATGGTGACAGGCTAGATTGTTCCCATCACTGTTTGGTACATGGTGACAGGCTAGATTATTCCCATCACTGTTTGGTACATGGTGACAGGCTAGATTATTCCCATTACTGTCTGGTACATGGTGACAGGCTAGATTATTCCCATCACTGTTTGGTACATGGTGACAGGCTAGATTATTCCCATCACTGTCTGGTACATGGTGACAGGCTGGATTATTCCCATTACTGTTTGGTACATGGTGACAGGCTAGATTATTCCCATCACTGTTTGGTACATGGTGACAGGCTAGATTATTCCCATCACTGTCTGGTACGTGGTGACGGGCTAGATTATTCCCATTACTGTCTGGTACATGGTGACAGGCTGGATTATTCCCTTTACTGTCTGATACGTGGTGACAGGCTGGATTATTCCCATTACTGTCTGGTACATGGTGACAGGCTGGATTATTCCCATTACTGTCTGGTACATGGTGACAGGCTGGATTATTCTCATTACTGTCTGGTACATGGTGACAGGCTGGATTATTCTCATTACTGTCTGGTACATGGTGACAGGGTGGATTATTCCCATTACTGTATGGTACATGGTGACAGGCTAGATTATTCCCATTACTGTCTGGTACATGGTGACAGGCTGGATTATTCCCATTACTGTCTGGTACATGGTGACAGGCTGGATTATTCCCATTACTGTCTGGTACATGATGACAGGCTGGATTATTCCCATTACTGTCTGGTACATGATGACAGGGTGGATTATTCCCATTACTGTCTGGTACATGGTGACAGGCTGGATTATTCCCATTACTGTCTGGTACATGGTGACAGGCTGGATTATTCCCATTACTGTCTGGTACATGGTGACAGGCTGGATTATTATGCCCCCCCTCTAACTAGAGGGGGGGCAACCTCTAACTAGAGGGGGGGCATATAGCGATCGCTTTGTCCGTCCGTCTGTCCATCCGTCTGTCCGTCCGAATTTCTTGTCCGGGCAATATCTCGGTTAATATTTGATGGACAGGATCGAAACTTGCATGGAATGTGGCGAGTGGCTCGTAGTTGTGCAGCGTGGAGTTTTTTCCGAGTTCCGGTATAATTTTCAAGAGTTATGGCCCTTTTCTGAAATCTCTGTGAATGGGACTTGTCCGGGCTGGATCTTGGTTAATATTGTATGGACGAGTATGAAATTTGCATGATATGTGGTCAATGACCCACAGTTGTGCAGCGTAAAGTTTCTCCACGTTTCGCTTATATTTTCAAGAGTTATGGCCCTTTGTTCCTGAATTCTCCGTGAATTGGGACTTGTCCGGGCTCGATCTCGGTTAATATTGTATGGACAATTATGAAATTTGCAGGATGTGTGGTCAGTGCCCTGTAGTTGTGCAGCGTGAATTTTCTCCGCGTTTCGCATATATTTTCAAGAGTTATGGCCCTTTTTTCTTCAAATCTTTGTGAATTGGAACTTGTCCGGGCTGGATCTCGGTGAATATTGTATGAACAATTATGAAATTTGCAGGATATGTGATTAGTGCCCTGTAGTTGTGCAGCGTGAAGTTTCTTCGCGTTTCGCATATATTTTCAAGAGTTATGGCCCTTTTTTCTTCAAATCTTTGTGAATTGGAACTTGTCCGGGCTGGATCTAGGTGAATATTGTATGAACAATTATGAAATTTGCAGGATATGTGATCAGTGCCCTGTAGTTGTGCAGCGTGAAGTTTCTCCACATTTCGCCTATATTTTCAAGAGTTATGGCCCTTTTTTCTTCAAATCTTTGTGAATTGGGATTTGTAGGGCTGGATCTCGGTTAATATTGTATGAACAAGTATGAAATACGCATGATATGTGGTCAGTGAAGTTTCTCTGTTTTCGGTTATATTTTCAAGAGTTATGGCCCTTTGTTTAAACCTAAGTGAATGGGATATATTTATTTGTCCAAGCTGGATCTCAGTCCATAACTGATTTGAACCAGGAAAATGGCTATATTATATGTTATTCTACATTCCAAAGCAGACAACATAGGTCCTGAAGTATGAAATTGCCCCAAAAACAGTGAATTGGGTGCAAAATTCAAAGTTCACTGATCGCTTCATAATTTCACCACAATATACTCCCAAGGAATGTAGGTCTCATAACCAGGTCACATTTTCGGATTTGGCGAAAGCCCTGGCGACCATCTTGCATCGAAGCATCGTATTATCACTTGTTGCTTGATATTTGGAATATGTATTATGTGAGGCATGGCAAAAAAGTGACTGAAACAGAATTTTTATAATTATCCAAATTAGGCCTCCATCAACCAATAAAGAACAGAACAATGGCGGGGCAGTGTCGGATTAAAGTGGAAGGGGGGGCATACAATTGAGCAATCTCTGATTGCTTCCTTCCTGTGTTCCCATTACTGTTTGGTACATGGTGACAGGCTGGATTATTCCCATTACTGTCTGGTACATGGTGACAGGCTGGATTATTCCCTTTACTGTTTGGTACATGGTGACAGGCTAGATTATTCCCTTTACTGTCTGGTACATGGTGACAGGCTGGATTATTCCCTTTACTGTCTGGTACATGGTGACAGGCTAGATTATTCCCTTTACTGTGGTACATGATGACAGGCTAGATTATTCCAATTACTGTCTGGTACATGGTGACAGGCTAGATTATTCCCATTACTGTCTGGTACAAGGTGACAGGCTAGATTATTCCCATTACTGTTTGGTACATGGTGACAGGCTAGATTATTCCCATTACTGTCTGGTACATGGTGACAGGGTGGATTATTCCCATTACTGTATGGTACATGGTGACAGGCTAGATTATTCCCATTACTGTCTGGTACATGGTGACAGGCTGGATTATTCCCATTACTGTCTGGTACATGGTGACAGGCTGGATTATTCCCATTACTGTCTGGTACATGATGACAGGCTGGATTATTCCCATTACTGTCTGGTACATGATGACAGGGTGGATTATTCCCATTACTGTCTGGTACATGGTGACAGGCTGGATTATTCCCATTACTGTCTGGTACATGGTGACAGGCTGGATTATTCCCATTACTGTCTGGTACATGGTGACAGGCTGGATTATTATGCCCCCCCTCTAACTAGAGGGGGGGCAACCTCTAACTAGAGGGGGGGCATATAGCGATCGCTTTGTCCGTCCGTCTGTCCATCCGTCTGTCCGTCCGAATTTCTTGTCCGGGCAATATCTCGGTTAATATTTGATGGACAGGATCGAAACTTGCATGGAATGTGGCGAGTGGCTCGTAGTTGTGCAGCGTGGAGTTTTTTCCGAGTTCCGGTATAATTTTCAAGAGTTATGGCCCTTTTCTGAAATCTGTGAATGGGACTTGTCCGGGCTGGATCTTGGTTAATATTGTATGGACAAGTATGAAATTTGCATGATATGTGGTCAGTGACCCACAGTTGTGCAGCGTAAAGTTTCTCCACGTTTCGCTTTATATTTTCAAGAGTTATGGGACCCCTTGTCTCTGAATTCTCCGTGAATTGGGATTTGTCCGGCTCGATGGCATACAATTGAGCAATCTCTGATTGCTTCCTTCCTGTGTTCCCATTACTGTTTGGTACATGGTGACAGGCTGGATTATTCCCATTACTGTCTGGTACATGGTGACAGGCTGGATTATTCCCTTTACTGTTTGGTACATGGTGACAGGCTAGATTATTCCCTTTACTGTCTGGTACATGGTGACAGGCTGGATTATTCCCTTTACTGTCTGGTACATGGTGACAGGCTAGATTATTCCCATTACTGTCTGGGACATGGTGACAGGCTGGATTATTCCCATTACTGTCTGGTACATGATGACAGGCTGGATTATTCCCATTACTGTCTGGTACATGGTGACAGGCTAGATTATTCCCATTACTGTTTGGTACATGGTGACAGGCTGGATTATTCCCATTACTGTCTGGTACATGGTGACAGGCTGGATTATTCCCATTACTGTCTGGTACATGGTGACAGGCTGGATTATTCCCATTACTGTTTGGTACATGGTGACAGGCTGGATTATTCCCATTACTGTCTGGTACATGGTGACAGGCTGGATTATTCCCATTACTGTCTGGTACATGGTGACAGGCTAGATTATTCCCATTACTGTTTGGCACATGGTGACAGGCTAGATTATTCCCTTTACTGTCTGGTACATGGTGACAGGCTGGATTATTCCCTTTACTGTCTGATACATGGTGACAGGCTAGATTATTCCCATTACTGTCTGGTACATGGTGACAGGCTGGATTATTCCCATTACTGTCTGGTACATGATGACAGGCTGGATTATTCCCTTTACTGTCTGGTACATGGTGACAGGCTGGATTATTCCCTTTACTGTCTGGTACATGGTGACAGGCTAGATTATTCCCATCACTGTTTTGTACATGGTGACAGGCTGGATTATTCCCTTTACTGTCTGGTACATGGTGACAGGCTGGATTATTCCCTTTACTGTCTGGTACATGGTGACAGGCTGGATTATTCCCTTTACTGTCTGGTACATGGTGACAGGCTGGATTATTCCCATCACTGTTTGGTACATGGTGACAGGCTGGATTATTCCCTTTACTGTCTGGTACATGGTGACAGGCTGGATTATTCCCTTTACTGTCTGGTACATGGTGACAGGCTAGATTATTCCCATCACTGTTTGGTACATGGTGACAGGCTGGATTATTCCCTTTACTGTCTGGTACATGGCGACAGGCTGGATTATTCCCTTTACTGTCTGGTACATGGTGACAGGCTAGATTATTCCCATTACTGTCTGGTACATGGTGACAGGCTGGATTATTCCCATTACTGTTTGGTACATGGTGACAGGCTGGATTATTCCTATTACTGTCTGGTACATGGTGACAGGCTAGATTATTCCCATTACTGTTTGGTACATGGTGACAGGCTAGATTATTCCCTTTACTGTCTGGTACATGGTGACAGGCTGGATTATTCCCTTTACTGTCTGGTACATGGTGACAGGCTAGATTATTCCCATTACTGTCTGGTACATGGTGACAGGCTGGATTATTCCCATCACTGTCTGGTACATGATGACAGGCTGGATTATTCCCATTGCTGTCTGGTACATGACAGGCTAGATTATTCCCATTACTGTTTGGTACATGGTGACAGGCTGGATTATTCCCATTACTGTCTGGTACATGGTGACAGGCTGGATTATTCCCATTACTGTCAGGTACATGGTGACAGGCTAGATTATTCCCATTACTGTTTGGTACATGGTGACGGGCTGGATTATTCCCATTACTGTCTGGTACATGACAGGCTGGATTATTCCCATTACTGTCTGGTACATGATGACAGGGTGGATTATTCCCATTACTGTTTGGTACATGGTGACAGGCTGGATTATTCCCATTACTGTCTGGTACATGGTGACAGGCTGGATTATTCCCATTACTGTTTGGTACATGCCATTACTGTCTGGTACATGGTGACAGGCTGGATTATTCCCATTACTGTCTGGTACATGGTGACAGGCTAGATTATTCCCATTACTGTTTGGTACATGGTGACAGGCTAGATTATTCCCTTTACTGTCTGGTACATGGGGACAGGCTGGATTATTTCCTTTACTGTCTGGTACATGGTGACAGGCTAGATTATTCCCATTACTGTCTGGTACATGCATGGTGACAGGCTAGATTATTCCCATTACTGTTTGGTACATGGTGACAGGCTGGATTATTCCCATTACTGTCTGGTACATGGTGACAGGCTGGATTATTCCCATTACTGTTTGGTACATGGTGACAGGCTGGATTATTCCCATTCCCCCATATGCTCATGCTTGGCGAAATGATTGTAAATACAGTGATAACTGACACATTTCAAAGGTAAAGTTGTGAAAATAGTAATTGAGGTAAGCATACTGACATTTTTCTTTAATAGCAGGGTCATAAATTGCTTATTTACTAAATTTATGCTCAGGGAGATTCCATCTTGGCATATAATTTGTTTGTTCCTGCTAATAAATTAAAAGGGGAAGTCATACAATCGGCTAGCCAGTTACAAACTGTACCATAATCCTCGTATGTCCACGACACGTCTGTCTAGCTGCTATCAACACCAAATGAACCACCACAGAATACTGTCTGTCTGGTTGGCTGAGGAGTTGTGTGGAATGCATTGTCATTGACCGATTCTTGTTCGTCTCCTGTTAGTATGGGGAGAAACATGACGTTTTCATAGCGCCAGTATGTGATGTATATATTTTCATTTCCATCAAAGTTCACTCAGATTGAGGCGGTACATAATTATAGACAAACATTTTGTGTTGTAGGCAGGAGCCCAGCCAACCGAATCTTCAGAGAAAGTGCCACAAAGGGTGAAAAGCTTGTTCCAGCCGAACATGCGATCATTACAAGAGGCTCAGTTGCGGGGGGCTCGACCATCGAGTGTGGCCCCACAGTTTAATGGTAACTTATATGAGAACAATTAAGCTGCTGAACCTAATATTGTCAACATCAGATCAATATATGTATCTCACAGGATTTTTTTTTTGCAGTTGAAATAGAAAAAAAATTGATCATCCAAATGTTCAATGATGAAATTTCCCACAGTTGCAGCACATCAGTTAACACTTTAATCTTCCTGCATTCTAGGAGGGGCTGTGGTGAGACGAGACTCGCCCAGTGGGAGTGGAGGGAGTGGGGGAAGCCCTCGCCTGGCGTCTGCTGTGTCAGCCTCACCCGCTGACAGCTCTGGATCATCACAGGAACACCCAGGCAGCTCGAGTGACACTGGAGCAATATTTGAGGTATGTATGCATCCTTCTGTCATCACCTAGGGATATAGTCAGGGCACTTCATCTTAACCCATCCTTTCGTTCCATTTTCAGGATATTTTCTACAGACAAACTGTTTTGAAGCAGTTGAAGCTTTGTTTCTCTCTGTCCATGTTAACTCATTCATGAAGTGCCTTTCCTTTTGACTCGTAACTCAACTCATTTCCTTAATCACCTTGTTGCTTGGCTGTTTTTTTTCCATTTGAACACATTATCCATCAATAAACCATGTGTAATCACTGTTCCTCTTATCCTACTTCCACAAAATAGTCTTCATAGGAGTTTTTATTTCCTTCATAAATCCCTCCGCATTACCTCATTGATGTGCTACATGAATGTGGATAGGGGCAGTGCATGAGTAGTTAGACTTTTCCCAGTCTTATGTAATAGATTAGATTCATCTAGAATCCCTAATACTACAAAACTCCTTTCTTACTTCATACAGCAATGATCTGGTTTATGATTGCCAGGCCTTCTCACGGCCACAACCACATTTCTCAGAATTCATATTAATTGGTTCTAATCACAGTTGACAGTAATGTTGGTGCCACCAGTATTGTGAATGACAATAGAGGAGAGTTTGTTTCGTTTACTCTCAATTTGTTGGATTCTTATTGAGTTCGTGGCAATTGGTCTGTGATGCATGCAAATCATGTAATGTGAGCTCACAATAATGTCCATGTGTTTGGAGTGGAATTGAAGACTAGTTATGGATGATATGTATGGTGGACCAGTGACTGATCATTATCTCCCTTATTAGGTTTATCAGGAAGGAGAGTGTACGACTATCAACAAATCTGCAATCGATGTAGTTTATTCAGATAAATACTTCCAAGTAGCTCTCGTCCACCTGGTATTTGGGTTTAAATCTCCTTTTCGTTTTCATCTCTCCGGTTGTTAAGACTTGTTTTCTGGTAGTTCAAAGGGGAATTGAATTTTCTGAAATTTCATAAAATGTACTCTTGCCAAAATATTCTTACTCTTATTGATGGAAACTAGTGTTTGTTTTATCCATAGATACATTATAATTGACAAGGTAATTAACTAATAATAAAACTAACCACATTTTGCTGAATGAGAACACCAGTAACATTCTGTGTAGTATACAGGATTTCCCCAAAGAGAACTGTTTGAGACCTGAGAAATGATTTGTGTTCATGTCACTGATGCACATGTTGCCATGGTGATACATATATGATAGGTACATGCTAGCTAGGGTGACCAAGGAATCGTTTAACATCGTCCACTCTTTTTATCATTTACATCATCCAGTCGAGCGTGTGAGCCACCGAGAGTGACGTGAATCGCTGAGGGGAGAAGCTTATCTGTGTTAGCTGCCTGAATGCAGGGAGTGTAGAAAACACAAACTCTGTATGGAACCATGCTTGATGTTAGCTGTTGCTTGCTGTCCAAACACGTACATGGAATAGCTGTCGGATCTTACTGACTCCTTCCTACCATCCATGGTTGTGTGCACTTTTCTCTCTCCTCAGATCACCAACAACGGGGATCAACAAGGGGCCAGGGGTTTTACTGACAACTATAATGGCTCCCTGCACACATACGAGACCTGCTGGCAGGAATAGGCCAGGGTAGACAACTCCCTCTCTATCTTCCAGCACCAGCACCGTATCTGACTTCCTCATCTTAGCATGACACATGTCGTGATTCACCCCCAACTTCACCCGTCATCTTCACCCCCTGTAGTACTGCACTGTTCACCCAGCTTGAATCCTCATGTACCATATCATATGTTTCATCTGTTTTCAAGGTAGATTTCATCAACTTTCATTTGCTATACATGTAGTTTGTGATTTTCTTATGATTTTTCAAATAACAGTGGCTTTTCCGCCCGATTCTTTCATCCTTTTTTTCAGCAGTCAGCTTTCTTATATGCCCACCAAAAAGGCGACTGTATGATGTGATGGTGATTTTCATCCATCCATCTGTGTCGGGTCTATATTTGCAATAGGTTTCTATCTACAGTTTCAGTCTTTTGTGATTCAGTTGATAGACTAGGGTTGGGAGGGGACTGTTGTGTACCTAAATTGAGGTAAAGGTCACTGTGGCCCAAAAATTAAGAAAATCATTGAAAATTGCTATTTTTTGTGACTTAATGTATTAGGGATAGAAGATATGTTGCATAGCAAAATTTAGGCAACGATCAAAGTCACTGTGCCCCCAAAATCAAGAAATCATTAAAATCACAATTTCTTTTCAATGAATACAGTAGGTGGAGACACCTAAATTGAAGTCGAAGTCAAAATTGAGATCAAGGCCACTGTGGCCCAGAAAATCATAGAAAATAGCTAATTTTTTGGTGACCTAATATATTATGGGAAGCTTTCACATAACAGAATTGCAGTGACTCGGTTTTGATGGGCGCGATCGTGCTCCCGCACAATAACGCTTCCAAATGCGTCTTCACAAGCATGTTTAATCACTCCCCTAAATAAATATTGTCAAATAACAACAACTTCTCATTTCTTTACTCATTGAAACTTTTAAAAACAGATCGCCGTACGATGTGGTTTTCACAAAAACGAAAACTGGTACTTGCGTGATCTGCATGTAAGCCAATGAGAAAACGCTTGGCGTAGTATGGCCGACAGTGAAAGTTTGCCGAAATGTGGCAGGGAAAGTAATCCATGCGTTCAACTAAAAACCTTCCTTAACTGGAACGTGACATCAATGATAGGTAATAATAAGACAGCAAACACAGCAGGAAGTGAATTTGTGAACTTTATATGGTGTAAAACCTGCGCAAAACATGCGGAGAAAATACGAATGTCGGAAGTTCGTGGCCAGGTGTTGAAATTTCCGGAGCAATAGAATCACTCCCGCAAACCAATCCAGAAAAGCGATACTGCTCTCACCAAAAAAAATTGTGGGAGTGATTTGTAGCTCTCGCAGATTTTTCAAACACGAGTCAGTGAATTGAGGTCCTTGTCAAAATAACTGTGACCAACATTCAGGAAATCAATAAAAATCCCCATTTGTTTTTGAATGGATACATCAGTGGAAGACTCCTGCATGCCAAAATTGGGGTCATGATCGAAGGTCAAGGTAACTGTCATCCAAAAATCAGGACATTGGAAATTGCATTTTTTTTTTTACAAGTGGATACATATTGGGGAGATAATGTGTTGAGTACCTAAGTAGAGGTCAGAGGTTAAGCTCACTCAGCCTGAAGATCAGGGAAATAGTTGAGAAACTCCAATTCGGGAAAGCTAATTGTTACACTCCAAAATCAAGACCTGTTTGTGGTGTGGGCATATATTGAAGCCAATTTTGGCTCTTGCATTAGCTCATACCTGAATAAGCTTCTGTTCTTTATTTTCCATTTCTTAGACTTTAACAGACCTCGCTTGATATCTTGAGTTACACGAGTTATGCTTGTTGATGATTTTCTGTTACCCAGATTGATTTTCATGTTTGGCTCTGATTTGGTTCCTCCGTCTTCCAATAGAACAACAATGAATGTGGCCATGTTCAGTGTCATCTTGTTAACATAGAGCTTCAGTATTTACAATAAATACATATTAAAATCTCTTCAGTCATTGTATGCCACCCCCTCTCCTCTGCTCTTGTATGACAACAGTTTCCTGCATGATATCCTGTCGCCCGCTCAGCCCCATTGTTTGTGTAATAGTGTAATACTATTGTCAGCTATAGTCTCCGTACATTTGGTGAATAAGCATGTTATGTAGTTGGTGAGTTTTATGTTGGTACATATTGTGAATATATTTGTACAGGTCTGTACACGTTACTGAAGTAAATGTAATGCTTAAGGCGTATAAACTACCTGAGGTTAACATGCATAACATTGTTTATCATTCAATAATAGCTAAGTATCATTCATCTGTATTAAGTACATTGGACCTGTTCTGTGTATCAACAAGATGATCGTTTGACATGATATAAGAATGTTATTTCATATTAAAGAATTTCAATACAATCTAGCCAAATTTTTCATATTTTTGGGGCCGATGAGTCACAAAGCTGCAAGTACTCACTAGATCAGTTTTGAGACTGAACATGGATGCTGATAAACCTGCACTACAGTTCATATAGATCTCTAGCATTAACTCCTTACCTGATCATATTCAGAGATCTGAATAATTAGACTGGACTGGATGTTTTCAGTCCACTTGCCCAAGATCATGTGGTCATAGCACAAAGGATGTCATTCATTTTAACGAGGATTAACGAAATTACCTGTAAATAAGGCTTCCTAATGGAGAAGGATAAATTGTAACATTTTGTAGTGTACTCCGAATTTGTCTCATAATTCTTGGATAACGGGCTGTGAAGAAGTGTATTCATGTAAAATCAATGGTTCTTGGGGTGAAAACTCCTATTAATCTGTGTATTAAACATGTAGATTGAGTTTCATACACAATATTTGCTGTTCCAAAAAGCCAGTTCTGTTTATGGTCCATATTTATATGTTTTCAATGAGAAATAGGAGTTATACCTCAACAGTAGCAATTTTGAACAAAACAGTAATTTCACAACCCTGTTATTTGAGAATCATGACACTCATTGTCTTGTTATTACTCAGAGTGCAGGAAAAAGTACTTTCTGCCAATCAGAACACTCCAATCATAAGGTAATATTTTACTTTTGACACTTAAACTGCCCCTCGCTTGTACCGAATCCTCGCTGACACATCACATCATTTAGCATGTTTGTCAGGTAGACAATTCCTTGGAACTTATTATGTCAAGTTTGGTCATGATTAGCTGGATATTGCTCCATACTAGTAAAAATAGTGTATTAAAATTGATTAGAAACTAAAGGGTTGCTTTTGTTTCTTTTTATTTCCTCAGGATGCTTTAGAAAGTGGTAATTGGCGACTCTCCCTGGCATCCAATACAAGTAGCAATCCCAGCAGCCCTCCAGGATCAAACCGACATAGTCTGGTGGATGATCGTGATCAGGGACACGACAGCTCCGAGAATGAGTGGTCACGACTCTAGATCCAACTCTCGACCAGCCATCAGACCTACTCGCTGTCAGTCCTGGATGATAATCTGCATAAACCAGGGACAAGCTTCATCAGGAGTTGTTTGGTAATGAAGATCTACTGAACATACTGCCATGGACCAGAACAAAGTTGAGAGATCAGCAAGTGCAGACCGGCATGTTAAAGAACATGTAGAACAGACCTATGCCAAGTTCAATAGTGTTTAAAGTCAGTGCTATGGTATCATCAGGAGCTTGAACTAAAGGGCCCCAGTTGGGGAGTGGTACTACTACAGTAACATGTTTTTGTGGTGACCCTCAGAGAAGTGATTTTCTTTCATCATTGTAAAGGGAGAAAGGCAAGACCCAGGCCATTCTTAGAAATGGGAATATATCAATGGTGCAAGAGGGAGAATGGGGCCCCCACTTCATGTTTTCAAATATAAAATCCTGAAGGTCTGTCATTTTCATTGAGCTTCCTACACTGCTGTATATGTATCATGATTGCCTATAGGAAATGTGACCACAGTAATGATGTCTGGCCAAGGTTGTGCAAGTCTGCATTCTGTATAATTGGTATGAAATATGAAAACTGTTCTTCTGTGGTGTCTAGGATGTCGGAGATTATCCTGCTCATATATGCTAACTTATTCTCCTATGTCAGGATTAGAGGAAGCCAGTTCTGTGAATGGCCAGATCAGACATTATTGCTGGACAAGCTGTCATGATCTAAATTCCTGTACCAGATGAGTGGCACAACAATATCCCACTGTTGTATCTGTATAACAGCGTAGGGTTGACTATTGCAGACCTATCAGGGTATATGCAGGGGTTATTCTTGACAAAAAAAATTCATCTACTCAATTTCTGAATTCAATAAAACTCAATTTTTTTCGCGCGCCTTTGGCGCGCTAAATAATGCCTAAAACTCAATTTTTCCCGATTTTCATCGAATGAAGTATGAAAACTCAATTTTTCCCAATTTTCATCGAATGAAGTGCGAAAACTCAATTTTTAGTGCCTTTTCATCTTAGAAATAGGAAGAATCGATCATTCAGTAGTTTTAGTCCGAGCTTAATGCAGGTGTCAAGCGAACCACTCCCGGGGTTTGGTGGGACTAATGGAATTTACACAATGGAATCCCACCAAGGTTTGCACAGGTTTGCAGTATGCATCTCAAATGTCAGTTGTATGACCAGCATTTTGGTTGGCTTTCAGAAAAATGAAAATAAAATGCGCCCTCCATCACGTTTTTTTTCACCCCCTCTACAACATTGTGTTGTTGTTGTTGCGCAGCAATACCGAACCGACGTGTTGTGAAAATCAAAGTTCTTGTATCGCATTTTCGATTACATAATCTATTACAAAATCTATTCATGGAGACACTTCACATTTCTTGACATTTGGCAGCTCTACATATATCATCCCGCCTACTTTCACTTTCAGCGACGTGCAAATGCCTGCGTCTGACTCTCCCCATTTACTGGAGTTTATTATTGATCATCGACTGTAGTCAACTGTATGAATGTCTCCATGCATAGATCTTTATTCAGTTCTTTATTTTTCTAAGTTCAGTTTTTCAGCATTTTAAATCCCAATCCTTGACATTTCACCTGTACATTCACATCAACTCTGGAACGATATCTTCGCAACCGCAGCACCTCCATCAGTCTCAGACGAGTTCTTCTGTCTGTGGTATTCATGGCGGGAACTGTCGTCGATAAGGTAAACACCACACCACATCCTGGTACCCGGAGTCGGAAATCGCCAACCCCAGTTCCCCTCATAAAGAAATACAGGCGAGGGTTCCCCACATACACCGCATGCAAAGTGGAACAAAACGTATGCTGTGCGTATAACAACAACAACGCACACATCGCTCTTCCGCCACGTGAGTGCAGTCTTTTCTTTCTTCTCGCGAGCTGTATTATCTTTGCATTTCGTTACAGAAACTCAATTTTATTGAAGGAAACTCAATTTTTTCGCGCGCCTACGACGCGCGAATGTCCGAAAAATAAAATACTCCATTTTTTCATGGAAAACACAATTTCCAAAAAAACGTCAAAACTCAATTCTTATTTGTTTTTCATCGGGGTTACCCCGATGAAAAACTGTAACCCCTGATATGCTTGCAGACCTGTTAGGGTTGACTCTTTCAGACTTGATAGGGTTGACTATTGCAGACCCGTTAGGATTGACTCTTCCAAACCTGTTGAGATCGACTCTTGCAGACCCGTTAGATTGACTCTTCCAGACCTGTTAAGGTTGGCTCTTGCAGACCTGTTAGGTTTGACATTTGTTGCAGATTTGTTAGGGTTGACTCTTGCAGACCTGTTAAGATTGACTTTGGAGACCTGTTAAGGTGAATTGACTCGTGCAGACTTGTTAGGGTTGACTCTTGCAGACCTCTTAGGGTTCACACTTGCAGACCTGTTAGGTTTGACTCTTGCAGATCTGTTAGATTTGACTCTTGCAGATCTGTTAGGTTTGACTCTTCCAAACCTGTTAGGGTTGACTCGTGCAGACCTGTTAGGTTTGACTCTTGCAGATCTGTCAGGTTTGACTCTTCCAAACCTGTTAGGGTTGACTCGTGCAGACCTGTTAGGTTTGACTCTTGCAGATCTGTTAGGGTTGACTCTTGCAGACCTGTTAGGGTTCACACTTGCAGACCTGTTAGGTTTGACTCTTGCAGATCTGTTAGATTTGACTCTTGCAGATCTGTTAGGTTTGACTCTTCCAAACCTGTTAGGGTTGACTCGTGCAGACCTGTTAGGTTTGACTCTTGCAGATCTGTTAGGGTTGACTCTTGCAGACCTCTTAGGGTTCACACTTGCAGACCTGTTAGGTTTGACTCTTGCAGATCTGTTAGATTTGACTCTTGCAGATCTGTTAGGTTTGACTCTTCCAAACCTGTTAGGGTTGACTCGTGCAGACCTGTTAGGGTTGACTCTTGCAGACCTCTTAGGGTTCACACTTGCAGACCTGTTAGGTTTGACTCTTGCAGATCTGTTAGATTTGACTCTTGCAGATCTGTTAGGTTTGACTCTTCCAAACCTGTTAGGGTTGACTCGTGCAGACCTGTTAGGTTTGACTCTTGCAGATCTGTCAGGTTTGACTCTTCCAAACCTGTTAGGGTTGACTCGTGCAGACCTGTTAGGTTTGACTCTTGCAGATCTGTTAGGTTTGACTCTTCCAAACCTGTTAGGGTTGACTCGTGCAGACCTGTTAGGTTTGACTCTTGCAGATCTGTCAGGTTTGACTCTTCCAAACCAGTTAGGATTGACTCTTCCAGACCTGTGGGTTGGCCTCGGCAGACCTGTTCAGGTTCACTCTTACAGATGTATGTAGGTCTCTCAGATCAGACATGTCGGGCAGATGTTTAAAAGTGTTTTCATCTTTGTAATCTCCTTTGTGAGAGCTATTAAGCAGAGAGGTCACAAAGGCAATACAAATTGTGTGAGGCCTCACTGGACTTGTGTATCTCTCAGAATTACATCAATCACTGTGCTGACTCTCCTGCACAGGTCTGATCAGTGTGTTTATAATTTGTACATAGTATACTGTATGGCGAGTGTATTCCTGTGCGGAGATTGTCGACTAAGCTTAAGTGATACCTGTCGTTAACGCTGTAATGCACCGGATGTCGCAGCTGGGCTAAGTTGTGTGAATAACCCCGCAAAATGTAAATATCCTCTGTAGGTGAAACTTGTGATGGGCATACTCTCAGAATGTTGAATACATCCGTTCTCACCTCTATGTACTCGTATATACTGTAAATTTTGATAGGTTAACTTTTTCCTGCGTGTATACATGTACACTGCAGCTTTTGTACTTGTACTTAGTGTCAATATTACTGATAAACTACACAGAATTATACTGTAATTACTACCATTATCAAATTAATATTATTATAATTATTATCAAGCAATGTTGCTATAATGCATATATTTCATATATCATATTGTGCCACATTGAGAAGTAAGATTATATAAAACGGCGACCAGGGCTTGGTGTTTGTGTCAATATGCAAATTATAATTAGGAGCTTCATACATGATATACATATGTTAAAATATGTTAAACTACACATCTATTACCGGTACTTCATTTTACTTAAAATATTGTTCATTGCATCTTGGAGATTAACACTAGTAACCTGCAATTATTCAGCTAACTCGTACTATTATTATTGTCTAAATATAATCTATTCACTTAGCATGCCTCGTTGTAGGGGTAAACCCTAAATGGGTCCTTTCAGAAATTCTGATGCTTTATGGGACATTTTCTGAGTAGAGTTCATTTGATTGGTCCATGTTATCAGTTTCACTGCTATACAGTTTTGTTGCAATACGTCCATGGAACAGGTGATAAAAAATTAGGACTACATTTATTGATTCTCAGGGGTCAAACAACAGTTTGGCATAATGATTTACCTTCAAAGTTGAATATGGTGCCATGAAATATCTCTTCTGATTGGATAACTCTCTGAACAGGTGAGAAATATGAAGGTAACTGGTAACTTCCAATGTTACCTGGAGAAAAATTCATATCTGCAGTGCTAAACACTTAATGAGTTGAAATCTGCCCTGAATGCTGCTAATATGAGTAACCATGATAGAAGATTTACACATAATGTATACACCTTTTCAGATGCTCAACAGCGTCTACTCAACTGCTCAACTGTTGTGAATGTTCATGTAGGATGAGTGCTCGACCTAACATACTACACTGATTTGTTCTCTTCTATGCAGTCTTGGTCATTAACATGTTTGATGTACATATTTTGTGCAAATAATAGGCATTTAAGCTCTTTTAAAAGAACAAGACAAGCACACTGATGAGACAGTTGTTAATACAATGTGCCATGTGATTAAAAAACAAAGTAATGTCGTGTGATGCTTAAAGTTCTAGTGAATTATCAGTGGTTCCATAAGGCCCTGAAGATTCTGATGGCATCCATATCTGAGCGTTTAATCAAAGTATTTGAAAACTTCATACCACCGCTTCCTGGCATGTACTTAAATTCATGAACATCGAGCAATAGTTCAACATTACCATCACATTATCACCAGATATTGTTATGTAGGTGAATAATCAAATAAAAACAACCTTGAACATTCCATACCACCACCCTTGAACTGTACCTCACAGATCGTTGAAATAAGAGATTTGACTTAGAGCTTACAATATAGGGTTCTCTAGGCTGAATGGTTGAAATTAACCAGGTTAGTTATGTGGTTCACCAGTCAAGCTTGACCATAGTCACTTTATGTTAATGAAATATTGCTAAACGCAACGATAAATCAGTCTAATTCACTCTGTCTCCTTGACTGAAGTACTTGTAATAGTGGGGAGCACCTACTGTATTTAACAATTATTATACTTACTGCAGGATGTTCCAGCCAGGTTGATCATTAATAGCTGTAGAGTTATTCAGAATTGTTCTACATTTCAACACTAAAATGTCCCGATTTCGGAAAGTTAAAAATGTTGATAGCGACCAGCTTGTATCTTTAAAAGATGTTTGCTCTATAACGTCTATTTGCTCTATAACATCTATTGAAACTGCAGTGTGTTTACCTTCTTCACAATAGGTTTGTATTTGTATATTGGTGAGTTTAATTTTATATTGCCTGTTTAAAGATGATAGTGAATAATTGCCCGTACTAATAATAATTCTCCCAGTAAATCATGGTCATATGAGTTACAAAAAAGCATAGGTTCTTAACCTTCTCACCTCGTCATGTTACAGGTGGAATTGGTTCACCTGTCATGTTACAGGTGGAAGTGGTTCACCTGTCCTGTTACAGGTGGAATTGGTTCACCTGTCATGTTACAGGTGGAAGTGGTTCACCTGTCCTGTTACAGGTGGAATTGGTTCACCTGTCATGTTACAGGTGGAAGTGGTTCACCTGTCATGTTACAGGTGGAATTGGTTCACCTGTCATGTTACAGGTGGAATTGGTTCACCTGTCATGTTACAGGTGGAATTGGTTCACCTGTCCTGTTACAGGTGGAAGTGGTTCACCTGTCATGTTACAGGTGGAATTGGTTCACCTGTCATGTTACAGGTGGAATTGGTTCACCTGTCATGTTACAGGTGGAAGTGGTTCACCTGTCATGTTACAGGTGGAAGTGGTTCACCTGTCCTGTTACAGGTGGAATTGGTTCACCTGTCATGTTACAGGTGGAAGTGGTTCACCTGTCCTGTTACAGGTGGAATTGGTTCACCTGTCATGTTACAGGTGGAAGTGGTTCACCTGTCCTGTTACAGGTGGAATTGGTTCACCTGTCATGTTACAGGTGGAAGTGGTTCACCTGTCATGTTACAGGTGGAATTGGTTCACCTGTCATGTTACAGGTGGAATTGGTTCACCGGTCATGTTACAGGTGGAATTGGTTCACCTGTCATGTTACAGATGGAATTGGTTCACCTGTCATGTTACAGATGGAATTGGTTCACCTGTCATGTTACAGGTGGAATTGGTTCACCTGTCATGTTACAGGTGGAATTGGTTCACCTGTCATGTTACAGGTGAAGTGGTTCACCTGTCCTGTTACAGGTGGAATTGGTTCACCTGTCATGTTACAGGTAGAATTGGTTCACCTGTCATGTTACAGGTGGAATTGGTTCACCTGTCATGTTACAGGTGGAATTGGTTCACCTGCCATTGAACATCTTTTCATAATTTGATGAACCAAAGATAAAATATCAAAATCTGTTTTACCTTTCAAGGTTTCCAAGTTTGGTTCCAAGATCGGATAACGCCCAGCCTTGCCAGATTGTTTATTCATGAACACCTAGCTAGTTAACTAAATTAGAGTCATTACCTATATCACTTACCATTACCATTGCAAATTATCTCTGCCAATTATATGATTTTTTTCAAGACTCTGCCAGTTTATGATTGGCTGGCCCAGACAATGTCTATCATGAAGACATGTGATACATTTTGTACCACCAAGTAGCATGACTAATCCTGTAGCACTGTAGAGGTGTAAGTATAGCTTCAGTGGTCCATCTATTTATAAACCAATGTCTGTATGTGACCCAATATAAACTCCATCAGGACTCTTTAAATTGGCACAGCCAAGCAAGATCATTAGGTGAGAACTCACGATTCATGTTGAAAGCAGAATTATTTTTTCTAGAAATGGGTACCATGTCTGAATTCCCCAAATCTCCTCGGCAGCTGTTCTACTGAATTGATTGGATACATAATTAAGCCTATAAAATGCATCGAAAAGGGTGAAATGGAGCGATGAAAATCTTTAGTCTTCTGGTCGATTTATTCCTTTTATTGAGAAGTTCAAACCATCTCTGAAGCTCTTTTGTCAGTTCTCGTTTGCATCTCTGAAATGTTGGACAAAGACCCCTGTTTATATAAGCTTGGCTATGTCAATTGGACTACATGGAGTACGTAGGATATTTGTTCCTGGTGTGAATCTTGTTTTGAAACCCTGCTAACACGAATGTGGTGCAGAAAGGGAAAGAGGGTCACAAAGTTGGAATTTTGGCAGACATTTGACGAAAGTCGCTCTGACTGAAGGCATAAGCTTACAGACAATATCCAACACACTCTTTGATGACAAGTTGTTCATAATACTGATGTTCAACACCAGTCACTTCAGCATTACTACCTTGCCAAGGTTTGCACAGTTGAACAATAATATGGAGTTCACTGCGATCAGTGATTCAAATATTGGATCATGTAGAGATTATCACATTCCTCTGATGGAATAGCTTTCGAAGCATTAGTGTACATGTAAATATCACCCTTGTCCTGTCCTTCACAATCCTCGTCTGTTAAACTCTGTAAGATGAATCTGTTTTAATTAGGCTATTATGTACAGTAATTAAATGTTCATATATTGTACATATCTCTTATGTACAGGTCATCTGTCCCATCATCATTTCTATGTATGTTCTCTTCTAAAGAGTTGTGTAATGTTATAAACGCATCAGCAGAGAACAAATAAGGAATGTTTATTTCTAATTTTTTTTTTTTTAATTTTACATCATATTTTCAATTAATTTTAGCATCCCTTGTACAATATTGAGATGGATATTTTATCCCTGGTACAAAAAACGTAAAACCCAGGGCTGTTGCCTTGTGGCATAGCCCTAACTAAATGACGCAAATCTTATCTGTACTTTTGATAATGGTGAGCCAAGCTAATGTGTGTTAAAGTCACAGCTGTGTGTGCTACTGTGCTGTGAACAGTTGTCTCCAGCAATGAATGTACATGCTGGGTGATGAACAGTGAAGTACTTTCTTCTCAAACTGCCATCTCAACATGGATATCATTAATAAATCTGTATAACACCTTGAACACAAACTCGTGCTTTCTGTTTTCTATCTGTGGATGGATGAGCCTCTGTAGTATGAACACGATTTCTGTTTGTCTATCCGTCTGTTAACTTTTCTTGTCTGTGCCCCAACCTGTTGTCTGTATCCATTTTTCGCCTACTTTCGGCAACTATATGAGCGAATTTCTCGAAATTAAAACCATGTGATGTCGCCAGACAATCAGATAAACTCTACCGACATAACTCGCCACGTTCACGTCATGTACTGTCCTACTTGTTCAAAATTACACCATCTCTTGGACGATACGGAAGTTATTCATATCTGTATCTTTTGTAAGCTCAGACGATATATGTTTCAGATCTAGTATGAAAAGCCTGTAATTTATCAGATTTTTCGAGTCTGTTCTCCGGAGGATGAAGACTGAACAGTACACGGTAAAGTATCGGATATCGCTCCACAATATTGGCAACACATGATTCGCAAGCCATCTTGCGAAGTGTACACAAATGGTCCATGCCCTTGAGAGGAAACCAGAACCTTATTAGAGCATTTCCACAAAGTGGATGCTCTCATGTTTTCATGAGAAACGGCTCCGCCGGATCCGCTGCCGCGAATTTAAACGTGAATATCTCTGAAACCGTTTAATATTTTCGGGTCAGACTTGGTATGCTATCTCCTTAGGCCTGGGAAATTTGTCTGTTTGTGTTTTGATACTCGCTGCTCACCACTAGGTGGCGTTGTAATCAGAGCATAGGTAAACCTTTCTCTGACGATTTCGTCTGAACGGCTTATCTGATTTCTTTGAAATTTTATTACAATGGTCTTGAAGGATAGTCAATGTGCTGAAAAGATTTTGGTGTAGCTGGCATAATTATACGAGAGATCCTGAAGGATCTTGGCGCCCACCATTGTCTGATAATTGTAAGCTAATGACAAGAGGATCTTTTTGTCCAGTGTTATTAAGAACAAACGATTGATTTGTAATTTTGTTTGCAGAATTTCGAATTTGAGCGAAAAAGATCGAGAAAGGAACACTGGAAAACACCAAGATATTATTTATCTAAGGTTCAGGAGTTTCAAGATTACTAGAAACTGTACTTGATGTCGGTTGTTATAGTACAAGTGAAATGAGCAAAGTTGGTCTGAAAGTGAATGTCCGGAGGATCCTTCGTCTTCGTTTTGTAGTATTTTTTTTGTTTTTTTGCATGTGTCATTGGGTACTGGAAGCAAAGACTAATCTCTTTGACACTTTGGCATGAGCCCTGATTATCTCCCTTGGATCGAAACACGCAGTAGTCTACAGTTGTCGAGTTGTGACATTGTTTCACAAGAGTGACGTCCCTTCGGCAGACAAAACGGTGGGGCAGTTTACTTGCAACGGCATGGACTAAAGTAAACTAATTTAAAATTTGAAGAAATACATTTTAATTCGGAATCATTTGAACTCCTTGATATAGAACTTGAAAGTATGGATATTCTCTATAGTCAATATATAGAATATGCCCCATCGTTTGATAAGCTGACTCTTGTGATGCAATACAGTATTAATTTGAAGCGTAACTTGGATTTTCGAATCGGACCAAAAAGGTATCTTGCACAACTGGACCACAAGGGGAACCTGTATACCAATTTTGAGAAAGATCTATGCAGCACTCCCTGAGAAATCGAGATAAAATTTCTTGGGGAAATACAAAATGGTCGCCTGGTGTGTATATTGGATTTTCGAATCGGACCGAAAATGGTATCTTGCACAACTAGACCCCAAGGGGAACCTATGTACCAAATTTGAGGAAGATCCTTGAGGTACTTCCTGAGGAATCACGATAACAAAGTTTCATGGGGCAATCCAAGATGGCCGCCTGGAGGCCATATTGGATTTTCGAATCAGACCAGAAAAGGTGTCTTGCACAACTAGACACCAGGGGGAACCTGTGTACCAAATTTGAAAAAGATCCATGCAATAGTTCCTGAGAAATCGCAATAACAAAGTCTCATGGAGAAATCCAAGATGGCCACCTGGTGGCCATATTGGATTTTGGAATCGGACCAGAAAAGCTACCTCGCACAACTAGACCACAAGAGAAACCTGTGTACCAAATTTGACAAAGATCCATCCATCAGTTCCTGAGAATTCAAGATAAAATTTTATGGGGAAATTCAAAATGGCCGCCTGGTGGCCATATTGGATTTTCGAATCGGACCGAAAAAAGTATCTTGCACAACTGGACCACAAGGGGAACCTGTGAACCAAATTTGAGAGAGATCCAATGCAGTACTTCCTGAGAAATCACGATAAAGTTTCATGAGGAAATCCAAGATGGCTGCATGGTGGCCATATTGAATTTTCGAATCGGACCAGAGAAGGTATCTTGCACAACTAGACCCCAAGGGGAAGCTGTGTACCAAATTTGAGAAAGATCCATGCAGTACTTTCTGAGAATTCACGATAAAGTTTCATCGGGAAATCCAAGATGGCTGCCTCGTGGCTATATTGGATTTTCGAATCGGACCAGAAAAGGTATCTTGCACAACTAGATCCCAAGGGGAACCTGTGTACCAAATTTGAGAAAGATCCAAGCAGTAGTTCCTGAGAAATCACAATAACAAAGTTTCATTCGGAAATCCAAGATGGCGGCCTTGTCGCCATATTGGATTTTCGAATCGGACCAGAAAAGGTATCTTGCACAACTAAACCCCAAGGGGAACCTGTGTACCAAATTTGAGAAAGATCCATGCAGTAGTTCCCGAGAAATCGCGATAAAGTTTCATGAGGAAATCCAAGATGGCTGCCTGGTGGCCATATTGGATTTTCGAATCGGACCAGAAAAGGTATCTTGCACAATTAGACCCCAAGGGGAACCTGTGTACCAAATTTGAGAAAGATCCAAGCAGTAGTTCCTGAGAAATCACAATAACAAAGTTTCATTGGGAAATCCAAGATGGCGGCCTTGTGGCCATATTGGATTTTCAAATCGGACCGAAAAAGGTGTCATGCACAACTAGACCCCAAGGGAAAACTGTGTACCAAATTTGAGAAAGATCCATGTAGTACTTCCTGAGAAATGACGATAACTATGTTTCATGGGGAAATCCAAGATGGCTGCCTTGTGGCCATATTGGATTTTCGAATCGGACCAGAAAAAGTATCTTGCACAACTAAACCCCAAGGGGAACCTGTGTACCAAATTTGAGAAAGATCCATGCAGTAGTTCCTGAGAAATCGCGATAACAAAGTTTCATGGGGAAGTCCAAGATGGCCGCCTTGTGGCCATATTGGATTTTCGAATCGAACCAAAAAAGGTATCTTGCACAACTAGACCCCAAGGGGAACCTGTGTACCAAATTTGAGAAAGATCCATGAAGTAGTTCCTCAGAAATCGCGGTAACAAAGTTTCATGGGGAAATCCAAGATGGCCGCCTTGTGGCCATATTGGATTTTCGAATCGGACCAAAACAGGTATCTTGCACAACTAGACCCCAAGGGAAACCTGTGTACCAAATTTGAAAAAGATCCATGAAGTAGTTCCTGAGAAATCGCGGTAACAAAGTTTCATGGGGATATCTGAGATGGCCGCCTTGTGGCCATATAGTCCGGGATGTTAGGGTATAAAAGGGACTGTTTGGTTCAGATTCTTCCAAAAGCACCAAGGTGGGATGTTTTCCAGTGATCTGGTTGCAGTGGTGAAGAAGTGATGCTTGGCCTCATGGACACCGGCTGCACCACACCCCTTGCTGTACATTAGTACGATGAAGCGTTCTATAAACTCCATATGCACGGACTCGAGAGTGTCAGGATCGTGTGTGAGAGCCACTAGTGTGTCGGTGAGGTCCGATATGCTTGTACAGACTGTCCAGGCGGTCTTTTTGCCACACCCAAGAAACTGTGAAGTCGTCTTGCACACCGTTAAGCTGTGAAAGAGGGGTAGTGTCAAGGACTTTGACGGACCAAGATCGGAACAGATGGTTTGGACTGGAATGCCACAATACTTTTCCGGTACCCCTAAACTCCCGATGTATGAATGGATCAGCGGCTTCTTTAAAACATGAGAACAAAAAGCAGCCGTTCTCATTCATCAGCACACAGATCTTCAAGACTGACATGGGCGGAAAGCTCCTTCTGTGTACCCGTTTTGAGTCCGTGTTCTTCAACAGGCGTTGTGACCTCACAATACTTCAACCGTGTAACCATTCAGAGGCGGACACCAGGGTCCTCCTGCATCTAGTACATGTCACGGAGGAGGGTCATACAACAGCCTATGTTCGCACGATGGACAGCGATGTCCGGTCTTTGGAGACCCTCGGTCTATCGGAACTCTTGGTGGGCTTCGGTACTGGAAAAAAATATTGTGACATTCCAGTCCATACAATTTGTTCCGATCTCGGTCCGTCAAAATCCTTGGCACTACCCCTCTTCCACAGCCTTACTGGGTGCGACCCGATTTCACAGTTTCTTGAGAGCGCAAGCCAGAAGGTATAGGTATTAATAATGATTGGTATATTGTTGCTAAAGCGGTCTTTGTATTGTATTTCGAACATTTAAATACACACAGCGGCATAGCGGCATAGTTATAGCATTTTGTCAGCAGATGGCATCTCCGAAGTATTTTAATGAAACATGTTCCTGAATAATCTTCGTTCGATTGTTCTTAGTGGTAACTGTTGATCTTTGACCTTTGACCCCAAAATGGGATGACCTCAAATCTTCAAAATAAGATCAGAATCGGATTCTCCGAATGCCACAAACCCCTATGGTATTATTTGTGATCTTTTGGTGTTTTACCTACAACTGACCTCTGGTTCGGATGACCTCTATCGCGACTCTCAAATGAAATATTGCCCTGAATCGCCAAAATAAGGCCCGATTCGGGTTACTCAACCCCGGAAACCAGTAGAACGAGGCAGTTTATATATCATGCCCCAAAACCACTGATAATGGCGAATTTTTCTAGAAATGGGTACCATGTCTGAATTCCCCAAATCTCCTCGGCAGCTGTTCTACTGAATTGATTGGATACATAATTAAGCCTATAAAATGCATCGAAAAGGGTGAAATGGAGCGATGAAAATCTTTAGTCTTCTGGTCGATTTATTCCTTTTATTGAGAAGTTCAAACCATCTCTGAAGCTCTTTTGTCAGTTCTCGTTTGCATCTCTGAAATGTTGGACAAAGACCCCTGTTTATATAAGCTTGGCTATGTCAATTGGACTACATGGAGTACGTAGGATATTTGTTCCTGGTGTGAATCTTGTTTTGAAACCCTGCTAACACGAATGTGGTGCAGAAAGGGAAAGAGGGTCACAAAGTTGGAATTTTGGCAGACATTTGACGAAAGTCGCTCTGACTGAAGGCATAAGCTTACAGACAATATCCAACACACTCTTTGATGACAAGTTGTTCATAATACTGATGTTCAACACCAGTCACTTCAGCATTACTACCTTGCCAAGGTTTGCACAGTTGAACAATAATATGGAGTTCACTGCGATCAGTGATTCAAATATTGGATCATGTAGAGATTATCACATTCCTCTGATGGAATAGCTTTCGAAGCATTAGTGTACATGTAAATATCACCCTTGTCCTGTCCTTCACAATCCTCGTCTGTTAAACTCTGTAAGATGAATCTGTTTTAATTAGGCTATTATGTACAGTAATTAAATGTTCATATATTGTACATATCTCTTATGTACAGGTCATCTGTCCCATCATCATTTCTATGTATGTTCTCTTCTAAAGAGTTGTGTAATGTTATAAACGCATCAGCAGAGAACAAATAAGGAATGTTTATTTCTAATTTTTTTTTTTTTAATTTTACATCATATTTTCAATTAATTTTAGCATCCCTTGTACAATATTGAGATGGATATTTTATCCCTGGTACAAAAAACGTAAAACCCAGGGCTGTTGCCTTGTGGCATAGCCCTAACTAAATGACGCAAATCTTATCTGTACTTTTGATAATGGTGAGCCAAGCTAATGTGTGTTAAAGTCACAGCTGTGTGTGCTACTGTGCTGTGAACAGTTGTCTCCAGCAATGAATGTACATGCTGGGTGATGAACAGTGAAGTACTTTCTTCTCAAACTGCCATCTCAACATGGATATCATTAATAAATCTGTATAACACCTTGAACACAAACTCGTGCTTTCTGTTTTCTATCTGTGAATGGATGAGCCTCTGTAGTATGAACACGATTTCTGTTTGTCTATCCGTCTGTTAACTTTTCTTGTCTGTGCCCCAACCTGTTGTCTGTATCCATTTTTCGCCTACTTTCGGCAACTATATGAGCGAATTTCTCGAAATTAAAACCATGTGATGTCGCCAGACAATCAGATAAACTCTACCGACATAACTCGCCACGTTCACGTCATGTACTGTCCTACTTGTTCAAAATTACACCACCTCTTGGACGATACGGAAGTTATTCATATCTGTATCTTTTGTAAGCTCAGACGATATATGTTTCAGATCTAGTATGAAAAGCCTGTAATTTATCAGATTTTTCGAGTCTGTTCTCCGGAGGATGAAGACTGAACAGTACACGGTAAAGTATCGGATATCGCTCCACAATATTGGCAACACATGATTCGCAAGCCATCTTGCGAAGTGTACACAAATGGTCCATGCCCTTGAGAGGAAACCAGAACCTTATTAGAGCATTTCCACAAAGTGGATGCTCTCATGTTTTCATGAGAAACGGCTCCGCCGGATCCGCTGCCGCGAATTTAAACGTGAATATCTCTGAAACCGTTTAATATTTTCGGGTCAGACTTGGTATGCTATCTCCTTAGGCCTGGGAAATTTGTCTGTTTGTGTTTTGATACTCGCTGCTCACCACTAGGTGGCGTTGTAATCAGAGCATAGGTAAACCTTTCTCTGACGATTTCGTCTGAACGGCTTATCTGATTTCTTTGAAATTTTATTACAATGGTCTTGAAGGATAGTCAATGTGCTGAAAAGATTTTGGTGTAGCTGGCATAATTATACGAGAGATCCTGAAGGATCTTGGCGCCCACCATTGTCTGATAATTGTAAGCTAATGACAAGAGGATCTTTTTGTCCAGTGTTATTAAGAACAAACGATTGATTTGTAATTTTGTTTGCAGAATTTCGAATTTGAGCGAAAAAGATCGAGAAAGGAACACTGGAAAACACCAAGATATTATTTATCTAAGGTTCAGGAGTTTCAAGATTACTAGAAACTGTACTTGATGTCGGTTGTTATAGTACAAGTGAAATGAGCAAAGTTGGTCTGAAAGTGAATGTCCGGAGGATCCTTCGTCTTCGTTTTGTAGTATTTTTTTTGTTTTTTTGCATGTGTCATTGGGTACTGGAAGCGAAGACTAATCTCTTTGACACTTTGGCATGAGCCCTGATTATCTCCCTTGGATCGAAACACGCAGTAGTCTACAGTTGTCGAGTTGTGACATTGTTTCACAAGAGTGACGTCCCTTCGGCAGACAAAACGGTGGGGCAGTTTACTTGCAACGGCATGGACTAAAGTAAACTAATTTAAAATTTGAAGAAATACATTTTAATTCGGAATCATTTGAACTCCTTGATATAGAACTTGAAAGTATGGATATTCTCTATAGTCAATATATAGAATATGCCCCATCGTTTGATAAGCTGACTCTTGTGATGCAATACAGTATTAATTTGAAGCGTAACTTGGATTTTCGAATCGGACCAAAAAGGTATCTTGCACAACTGGACCACAAGGGGAACCTGTATACCAATTTTGAGAAAGATCTATGCAGCACTCCCTGAGAAATCGAAATAAAATTTCTTCGGGAAATACAAAATGGTCGCCTGGTGTGTATATTGGATTTTCGAATCGGACCGAAAATGGTATCTTGCACAACTAGACCCCAAGGGGAACCTATGTACCAAATTTGAGGAAGATCCTTGAGGTACTTCCTGAGGAATCACGATAACAAAGTTTCATGGGGCAATCCAAGATGGCCGCCTGGAGGCCATATTGGATTTTCGAATCAGACCAGAAAAGGTGTCTTGCACAACTAGACACCAGGGGGAACCTGTGTACCAAATTTGAAAAAGATCCATGCAATAGTTCCTGAGAAATCGCAATAACAAAGTCTCATGGAGAAATCCAAGATGGCCACCTGGTGGCCATATTGGATTTTGGAATCGGACCAGAAAAGCTACCTCGCACAACTAGACCACAAGAGAAACCTGTGTACCAAATTTGACAAAGATCCATCCATCAGTTCCTGAGAATTCAAGATAAAATTTTATGGGGAAATTCAAAATGGCCGCCTGGTGGCCATATTGGATTTTCGAATCGGACCGAAAAAAGTATCTTGCACAACTGGACCACAAGGGGAACCTGTGAACCAAATTTGAGAGAGATCCAATGCAGTACTTCCTGAGAAATCACGATAAAGTTTCATGAGGAAATCCAAGATGGCTGCATGGTGGCCATATTGAATTTTCGAATCGGACCAGAGAAGGTATCTTGCACAACTAGACCCCAAGGGGAAGCTGTGTACCAAATTTGAGAAAGATCCATGCAGTACTTTCTGAGAATTCACGATAAAGTTTCATCGGGAAATCCAAGATGGCTGCCTCGTGGCTATATTGGATTTTCGAATCGGACCAGAAAAGGTATCTTGCACAACTAGATCCCAAGGGGAACCTGTGTACCAAATTTGAGAAAGATCCAAGCAGTAGTTCCTGAGAAATCACAATAACAAAGTTTCATTCGGAAATCCAAGATGGCGGCCTTGTCGCCATATTGGATTTTCGAATCGGACCAGAAAAGGTATCTTGCACAACTAAACCCCAAGGGGAACCTGTGTACCAAATTTGAGAAAGATCCATGCAGTAGTTCCCGAGAAATCGCGATAAAGTTTCATGAGGAAATCCAAGATGGCTGCCTGGTGGCCATATTGGATTTTCGAATCGGACCAGAAAAGGTATCTTGCACAATTAGACCCCAAGGGGAACCTGTGTACCAAATTTGAGAAAGATCCAAGCAGTAGTTCCTGAGAAATCACAATAACAAAGTTTCATTGGGAAATCCAAGATGGCGGCCTTGTGGCCATATTGGATTTTCAAATCGGACCGAAAAAGGTGTCATGCACAACTAGACCCCAAGGGAAAACTGTGTACCAAATTTGAGAAAGATCCATGTAGTACTTCCTGAGAAATGACAATAACTATGTTTCATGGGGAAATCCAAGATGGCTGCCTTGTGGCCATATTGGATTTTCGAATCGGACCAGAAAAAGTATCTTGCACAACTAAACCCCAAGGGGAACCTGTGTACCAAATTTGAGAAAGATCCATGCAGTAGTTCCTGAGAAATCGCGATAACAAAGTTTCATGGGGAAGTCCAAGATGGCCGCCTTGTGGCCATATTGGATTTTCGAATCGAACCAAAAAAGGTATCTTGCACAACTAGACCCCAAGGGGAACCTGTGTACCAAATTTGAGAAAGATCCATGAAGTAGTTCCTCAGAAATCGCGGTAACAAAGTTTCATGGGGAAATCCAAGATGGCCGCCTTGTGGTCATATTGGATTTTCGAATCGGACCAAAACAGGTATCTTGCACAACTAGACCCCAAGGGAAACCTGTGTACCAAATTTGAAAAAGATCCATGAAGTAGTTCCTGAGAAATCGCGGTAACAAAGTTTCATGGGGATATCTGAGATGGCCGCCTTGTGGCCATATAGTCCGGGATGTTAGGGTATAAAAGGGACTGTTTGGTTCAGATTCTTCCAAAAGCACCAAGGTGGGATGTTTTCCAGTGATCTGGTTGCAGTGGTGAAGAAGTGATGCTTGGCCTCATGGACACCGGCTGCACCACACCCCTTGCTGTACATTAGTACGATGAAGCGTTCTATAAACTCCATATGCACGGACTCGAGAGTGTCAGGATCGTGTGTGAGAGCCACTAGTGTGTCGGTGAGGTCCGATATGCTTGTACAGACTGTCCAGGCGGTCTTTTTGCCACACCCAAGAAACTGTGAAGTCGTCTTGCACACCGTTAAGCTGTGAAAGAGGGGTAGTGTCAAGGACTTTGACGGACCAAGATCGGAACAGATGGTTTGGACTGGAATGCCACAATACTTTTCCGGTACCCCTAAACTCCCGATGTATGAATGGATCAGCGGCTTCTTTAAAACATGAGAACAAAAAGCAGCCGTTCTCATTCATCAGCACACAGATCTTCAAGACTGACATGGGCGGAAAGCTCCTTCTGTGTACCCGTTTTGAGTCCGTGTTCTTCAACAGGCGTTGTGACCTCACAATACTTCAACCGTGTAACCATTCAGAGGCGGACACCAGGGTCCTCCTGCATCTAGTACATGTCACGGAGGAGGGTCATACAACAGCCTATGTTCGCACGATGGACAGCGATGTCCGGTCTTTGGAGACCCTCGGTCTATCGGAACTCTTGGTGGGCTTCGGTACTGGAAAAAAATATTGTGACATTCCAGTCCATACAATTTGTTCCGATCTCGGTCCGTCAAAATCCTTGGCACTACCCCTCTTCCACAGCCTTACTGGGTGCGACCCGATTTCACAGTTTCTTGAGAGCGCAAGCCAGAAGGTATAGGTATTAATAATGATTGGTATATTGTTGCTAAAGCGGTCTTTGTATTGTATTTCGAACATTTAAATACACACAGCGGCATAGCGGCATAGTTATAGCATTTTGTCAGCAGATGGCATCTCCGAAGTATTTTAATGAAACATGTTCCTGAATAATCTTCGTTCGATTGTTCTTAGTGGTAACTGTTGATCTTTGACCTTTGACCCCAAAATGGGATGACCTCAAATCTTCAAAATAAGATCAGAATCGGATTCTCCGAATGCCACAAACCCCTATGGTATTATTTGTGATCTTTTGGTGTTTTACCTACAACTGACCTCTGGTTCGGATGACCTCTATCGCGACTCTCAAATGAAATATTGCCCTGAATCGCCAAAATAAGGCCCGATTCGGGTTACTCAACCCCGGAAACCAGTAGAACGAGGCAGTTTATATATCATGCCCCAAAACCACTGATAATGGCGAATTTGTCCCCAAAATGACGTTTATGGTGACCTTGAAGGGTGACCTTGACCTCAAATCGTTGAAATAAGATCACAATCAGATTCCCCGACCCCCAAAACCACTAAAAAGTGCTAGTATTCATATTTCTAGCCCTTTTAGTTATTTAACTACGATTGGCCTCTAATCCGGGTGGCGACCATATCGAATTTCGCCAATGTGGCGGCCCCAGGGGGCGCCCGTCTTGGCGTCCGTCAAAAATCGAAATAGTATGGTATGGGCGACATATGGGCCAAATTTGGTGCTTTTGGAAGAATGCGAACCAAAAAATCCCTAACAGCCCTGACTAATATTGGATTTTCGAATCGGACCAAAAAAGGTATCTTGCACAACTAGACCCTAAGGGGAACCTGTGTACCAAATTTGAGAAAGATCCATGAAGTAGTTCCTGAGAAATCGCGGTAACAAGAATTGTTTACGGACGGACTGACGACGGACGGACGGACGATGGACCACGGACGAAAAGTGATTTGAACAACCCACCATCTGGTGATGGTGGGCTAAAAAGCAAGTTTTTTGTGTCTCAAAAAAAAAAGTTTTCGTGAAATGAAAATTTACCAATTCGCTTGGAGAAATATTTAAAAACTGTTCTATTCTAGGTTGCCAAGCATAAATATAGGATTGCCGACATGGTAATTCTCTTTCGGTGCGAACCAAATTGTCATTTAAATGAAAAATCTCATTTATCTGACTTAACGTCAAAACCTCCATAATCATTAGTATGATTAAAGTTTTTTCCATTGAACTCTTTATGTGCCATCTCCCTAGGGCTTTAGATTTCACCCGCTTGTTTTCGTGGCATTTGGTCATCACTAGGTGGCGCTATAGACATGAATGCAGGTAAACATGTGTAACATCAAATCTTCTGAACAACGTGTTTGATTTCCATGAAATTTGGGTATAATCATCTTGCAAGATAGACAAAGAACTGACAAGATTTTGGTGGTGTTGGCGAATCATGGAGTTGCATTTTTGCATCTCAAAATAAGATTTTGTTTTCACAAAAATGGAAATTTGCTTCTTAATCAGGGAAAAGTAATTCTATTTTGCTGAACATGAATGTAAGATTCCCAGTGTTATAATTCACATCCCTTGTAAGCCAAATGGCCATTTTTTAAATATAGGAAATTCTCATGGCCACATCTGAGGAGTTTGCTTCATCATGTAGGTTCGTGATATTGTTCATCATTGGGTGGCACTATAGACAGTAAACTTGTATAGCACAATTTATTGGTATTTCATCTGTTCATGGAGTTTATTATTGTCAGGACAAAGGATTTCAAAGGACTGAATTTTTTTTGATTGAAATTGAAGGGCTACCTTTCATATGGATTTTGCAGCCCATCAACATAATGCTTGATTTATATCTCATTATACATTCTTTTTTACAATTACTAATTTTAATAACATTATGGTTTAAAAATGGATTGAAAGCACATTGGTGCTGTTAGCGCTGGCATACTCATGTAGCATAGGGTGAAGTCAGCTAAATATATCTAAATCTAGGCTACATCAACCCCTGCTTACACACATAACTAAAATGCAGTCAGAGAAAATATGCTGCCATCAGTGTATGGTCAGTATGAAAAATTGCAAGGATTCAAGTGAACTTGAAGTCGGGCCATTTTGGTCAAATAGACATACTGTAACACTGATATTCTGCTTTACCTTTCAGGCCTCATATTGTATGAGGCCTGTATGTTGACCATTCAGTTAATAAAACCTGTAATGGTTGACTTATTGCATAATGCACTTTACATAAGTGGACTACTAGACTGCTTGTGTCAACAAAGTAAACACTTCATTTCCGAATCAGTGCTTCAAAGATTTTTGAAGTGGAACTTATACATACCTGCTATATGGCACATCCCACCTGGGAAATTTTTACATGTATATCTAATTGAAGTAATCCATTGGAACCACTGATGATTTTCCAATAATAGAGAAGAAAAGCAACTCCGAGTAGGGATGACAATTTCATTCTGTATATTTCGCTATTAGTTATAGAATCTTCAGCAGTGAACAAAGTTACAAACTTGAAACTTGAAATGCACATAAATACATACGATATCGACATGGCCCACAGGGTGGGACGTAAACTGCTGACAATCCCCAGACCAATGATAGTCAAGTTTCTAAGGCGGAAACACAAAATAGAGGCAATAACCAAAAGGAGAGCATTAAAAGGGACCAAATTGGTAATCAGAGAAGATCTCACTCGGCGAAACCAGAGCCTGCTAATGAATGCCGTGTCACGAGAGGGTCTAGAGGCATGGTCGACCAACGGCAAGATCATGATAAAGCCACCAAACGGAGAAATCCAACAGGTCCGATCCATTACCGACATCGACAGAGTGGCGCATATATCACCTGGCGGCCGGACAGACACTTTGTCGTCCCGTGGAAGAGGACGCAGGCCATTCCAGAACCCTCGCGGCAGAGGAGGTCTTCGACTTTCCCAAGGAAGTTCCAGAGAAATTGACCATATCAATGACTATTAGTCTCCATGGTTTGCCTTTGAACACGCATACATAAATATTTTCTATCAACTCTGAAAATGTATATATCATAACCCACATAAATACTGACACCGCTAATAATACTATAGAAAAATCAAGTTGTGCATGCTTGTCGGTTTTTATCATACATACATTGATAGCGATACGATTTCAGAATGGCCTCATTTCAGGTTCATAATTCAGGTCAAATGTACACGAATGCTTGTACATTTCAGCCATTTGTTAATTGTCAGTCTAATTTCTGCACTATTGCCTGGGTCACTGAAACCTCTAATAGAGTACGTTGTGTGTATATTTCATGCCTACAGCAACGCCTACCAAATGGTCATGTCATTGTCTAACCAATGTTGTATTAATTTGTGTCAATTTCACCTCATTGAGTCAGATATATATGCTAATTTTATGCCAATGTCAGTTGCACTCCAGGGACCAGTTAACGTTCAAGCAAGTCTTGTGGATTTCAAACCAACGCGCCTAAATCCGGATGTAAGTGGCTTATTATTATGCTTGACTAACTGCTCGTCCGGGTATGTATGTCGATATATGGATCGTACTCGCATATTCAACTCGAATGCATGTTATTTGCTTGTTTGAATTGATTTAACTAATTGATCGATTTAATTAATTGTTCATGCTACTAAATGCATGCTAGCGACTATTAACCTGATCGACAGGAAATTTAGTATACCCAATGTTTTTATTCGTACTTCTGTTGTAATTGTATTCGTGTGTGAATTGTGTACATACCGTCATCGCATGGCTGCGTTTTCATCGTTGACAAAACAAGTATGATTCTTATTTCTAAGTGTATATTTACGGCATCTGTGTGTCTTGCGTGGGTATCTGTCTTTACCGCTATCGTATATTATTTTGGAGAATATCGATATATGATTGACCGTATAACTAGGTTTATATCTCCTTAAAAGTCTCAAGATATATTTTGAAAACTTTATAAACACCCGATCTCTACTAATATGAAAGTTATCACTATTTTTATTACTGTTAATATAATGCAAATTGTTATCAGAGCAAGCTTGTAGTAAGGCGGGGCAGCTGCCAAATTCCAATAACCCTATAAATGCCACCACTTTTTTTTTTCTCTGCGACACGCAGTCTTCTTTTTTCTTCCTATACTCCCCACACTACGATTAAAACCATTTTTCTCTGCGTACTCCACCATGTATCAATATTCAATAATGTACTCTGCTCACACCATTCAGTGACGTAACTATTTTATCCCTGAATGTCAGAGGACTCCACTCCGACAAGAAAAAGCGTGTCGATGTATTTCAGTGGCTAAAAAAGAAGAAATGTGCTATCATCTGTCTCCAGGAAACCCATGGCTCCGCAGAAACAGAGCTTTCATGGGAAGATGATTGGGGTCAAAGATATACACCCTTTTACAGTCACGGCAAAACGAACAGTACAGGTGTCGCTATTTTGTTCCGCGACAGCCTCGATGTGACATTTCATCAATCAAAACAAGACAACAATGGGAGGTATATCGTCCTAGATATAACGATTCAGGATACAAAACTAACGCTTGCTAACATATACGGATCCAATGTCGATGACCCCGATCTCTTTTTAAGTTTTTTCAGTGATATAGAGGAAATGGAAAACGAAACAATAATAACGTGCGGCGATTTTAACTTAGTTCAAAACTTTGCTCTAGACACAAGTAACTATGCACGAATCAACAACCCAAAAGCAAGACTAGCAGTCCTGGAAGCTAAGCTCCAACTTGGATCTTGTTGACATTTGGCGAGAACAAAACCCCCTCTCTCGACGTTTTACTTGGCGTCAGAACAATAGAACGGGCATAAAACAGAGACGGTTGGACTACTTTTTAATTTCCAACGATATCGCCATGCTAGGTGCAAAAGCAGATGTTGGCATATCCTACAGCTCTGACCACTCTTGTATCGCCATCTGTTATTGCTTTGCACGTCGTGAACGAGGTCGTGGCTATTGGAAATTCAATACTTCGCTTTTGAACGACCCTGCGTATATACAGCTTGTGAAAGGTTCAAGATACGCTTTTACAGTGCTATGCCTCAGGAAATATAGACGACCTACAAAGTGTTTGCCTTAATATTGATGATCAAAGTTATTTAGAATTCATCAAAACACGAATAAGAAGTGTAACAATCCCATATGCAGTTGCACGGAAAAAAGACAAACTTATGCACGAGAATAATATCGAAAAGAAAATATTAAAACTAGAGCAAGACATATGCATATCATCTACGGTGGACCAAAGTAAAATTAAAGAGGAACTTGAAAACCTGAAAAGTGAACTTGAAGAGGCGAGAAGTTGGAAGGTGGAAGGCTATATTATGAGGTCAAAAGCAAATTGGGTTGAAAACGGAGAAAAGAACTCTGCATATTTCTGCACATTAGAAAAGAAAAACTACATAGCGAAAAATATAACAGAAGTTGAAACTGAAACCGGAGTAGTTGTCGATGACTCCAGAGAAATTCTAAATGAACTAAAAAAATTCTATAGTAAATTATACTCTGAGAAAATAATTCTATCCGATTCAAATGACGATATTTTTCTGAATCATTCTGTGCATCTCCCAAATGAGAAAAAGATCTCCTGCGAAGGACAACTTTCTCTAGACGAAATTACTAAGGCGCTACAACAAATGAAGAATGGAAAATCTCCTGGATGTGACGGTTTACCAGTAGAATTCTACCGATGTTTTTGGGATGACATCGGAGTATTCATTCTACGGTCAGCCAGACATGCCTTCAGAACAGACACACTTTCGCCTTTTCAACAGCAAAGTTATATATCATGTCTGCCCAAAGAAGGAAAAAATAGAAAACTGATAAAAAAAACTGGCGCCCAATCTCTTTACTAAACGTGGACTACAAAAGTAGTTCAACTTGTATAGCAAACAGAATCAGGGAAGTTTTACGGTTAATAATTGACGAATCACAGAAAGGTTTTATGAAGGGACGCTTTATTGGAGAAATAACCAGACTTTTATTTGATATTTAACCTAAATCGGGGTTGTCGACAGGGGGACCCGATATCCCCATATCTATTTATCCTAGTCGCAGAGACTCTCGCCATCGCCGTAAAACAAGATGAAACTATCCAGGGGATTAAAATAGAAAATTCCGAGATCAAAATACAACAATATGCCGATGGCACGATTCTGATTTTGGATGGATCTCGTGAATCTCTCGCGAGAGCTATGGGTATCCTGGATGAGTTTTCTTCCGCGTCTGGCCTGTGCTTAAATGTTGAGAAGTCTATGGCTATATGGATTGGTAAAGAAAAAGGAAGCTCCGTAAAACTGTGTCCTCATTACAGGATAACTTGGGACCCAGGAGGTTATAAACAACTCGGAATCTGGTTTTACCCCACTATGAAAGAAACGGTTAACAAAAACTATAGTGACAAAATGGTATCTATAAAAAAAATTATAGGAAGTTGGGGTAGGAGAAATTTAACACCGATTGGGAAAATTACCGTTATTAAAACGTTTATTCTCCCACTTCTTGTGCATCTTTTTCAAGTACTACCTGATCCTGATGCTTCCTTCATAACTGAGCTTGAAAAAATCCTTTTTAACTTTATCTGGAATGGTAAGCATGACAAAATCAAACGTAAAACTGTGATCATACCAAAAGACGAGGGTGGATTAAATATGATTCATTTTCAGACTTTCACTTCGTATATGAAAATAAAATGGATAAAGAGAGTAGCGCAAAGTAAAGATATTCTTGGCATATTAGTTAATAGGACCCTTCAACCTGTCGGTCACAATATTTGGAACCTTGACTCATCAAGTGTACGGACCATGCAGAAAGAAATGAAAAATCTGTTTTGGCGTGATGTACTAAGGGCATGGGCGCAGTGTCTAGATGGAGATAGCTCGAGTAATATGGCAACAGATAACCTTTTGTTTGATCTTGCCCCTAATTCAGAATGGTGGCATCTTGCCAACTGCTCTGAGCGGGTGTCTCTACACTAAGTGACCTATTGAGCCAAGATGGCATGCGCTTCTTACAGTTCAAGGAGCTCCAGGATAAGTACGGAATTAAATCTTCCCAGTTTATCCTCCACTGCGCCTTAATACACAATATTCCAACTGAAAAACGTAGGTATATTAAAAATGGATATTTTGTCAAAAATACCATATTTGCTGAAGTGGAAATATATAGGAGACTTTTGGGGCAAAAGTGTTCGAAATTCTTATATAAAATATTATTGAACAACGTTGGAATAAAACCTTTGAATAATCACCAAAAGTGGGAGACAGAACTAGCAATCAATATGATATTGTTTGGTCTTCCGTATATAATAGTATCTACAGTGCAACGAAAGAAACAAATTTACAGTATTTTCAGTACCAAATTATTCATAGAATACTTGTTACAAACCATTTGTTAAACTTGTGGGGTAAGATAGATTCCGAGATGTGCTCCTTCTGTAACCAGGAGAGAGAAACCCTCGTACATTTATTTTATTACTCTATATACTCAAAACAAATATGGATAGAACTGCACACCTAGGCAAAGAATTTTGCGATTTCTATTACTGAACCATCGGTTTCTCAGGTTATTCTAAGTAATACCGTATCTGTTCAACCATTTGTTACTGTTAGTAAAGCGGTATATATATATTTGTAGATCTTGCAATATCAAACCAGTCTTTCAAGGAGCCCGACAATTGATTCTTAAGACCAGGGACATAGAGAAATATATAGCCATACGTAATATGTGTCAGACAAGTTTTGAAACGAAGTGGGGTCCTCTGACAGCAGCTAAGTAAGGTGACACTATACCACAACTCAGTCTGATCAGTAGGTCATTAATATCGACTGCTTAGTTGGAGACGAGTTTTCAATTGCATGGGAAATACCCCCACCCCAACACCTACCCCAACCTTGTCCCACCCCACCCTGTCCTTTCTCCCACTCTCCGTGTTCAATACCCTTCCCTATCCTATCCGCATACCTACCAGCCTACAAGAATTCTTTTCTCTTCCCCTGTTGCGGGGAAATAGTCAGTTAAATATGCTCTGGTTATCAGTCACGATATCATGGGACAATGCTCATATAATGGACAAGCGAATGATTTTATGTTATCCGAATGATTCTTTCTGTATTATTTCTGTTATTCTACCTTGAACGTGTGTTGTCCTTTATAGAGACCGGCCACGTCTTGGAAAAAACGTTATTCACAAAGAAACAGGATCATGAATATCAATTAATTAATTCATCCATCACCCCCAAACCCCAGACCACGTGGGAATTGTATGGGGTTTTTTTGTAAAGGCGTGGTCATTAACAGGCAATAAATGCCCAGTGGCATGTCCAGGGCTTAACTGAAAAAAAAAATAAATATTTTTTGGCAGAATATTTATACTTTGAAGATGATATTAAATGATGCTCCAAAATGAACTGAATTTTCCGTGTCTTCTGTCTGTCTGTCCGTCGGTCTCTCTGTCTGCCCATCTTTCTTGTTATACCACATATGCAGCTGGTGATGGATCAGAAGCCTAATTAATGAAATTGACTGACCTTCACCTGTTTTATCGAGGTCAAATTTAGCATTAGCAATAATTTGTAAAGGAGTGAAGATGAGCTCTCCAAATTCATCATACTTGTGCAGTTGCTGACTGACTAGAAGCCTATCCCAGTTGACTGAACCTATTTTCTCAAGGTTATATACTTTATATTATGATATAACATGAAATATAGCTAGGCATTCTAAATTGATACCACATAAGCAACTGATAATGGACCTGAAGTCTATGAATATGACTGACATTGACCTATTTTCTCCAGATCAAAAACTGTATGTTAAGTCACATATTAACTGCCAACATACACTCCAAATCTAACATTGTCATCATTTTGTTGTGGCTGTGGTTGTCTTCCAGAACAATCTAGCGAATTTTGCATGTGTTCCAACAGCCTCAGCTTTCAACAGTAACTTAAAACCATGCTGTAACAGACTCTGTTGAAACACCCTCCATTTCCTAGCTCTGACATACTGCATCACTGTCGAAATATGGGTACCATGACAGAGTGATAGATCACACAGCCAGTGAAGGTTCCTGATTTACATTGAATGTCGTTATTGCCTAAGTAGTATTAGCAGCATTTTACAACAAAAATTCGCTGACTTACAGTGAAAAATATAGTGAAAGGTATTTATTTTTTGTTGTTTTTCATTTTTAGCCCACCATCACCAGATGGTGGGCTGTTCAAATCGCTTTTCGTCCGTCGTCCGTCGTCCGTCCGTAAACAATTCTTGTTATCGTGATTTCTCAGGAACTACTGCATGGATCTTTCTCAAATTTGGTACACAGGTTCCCCTTGGGGTCTAGTTGTGCAAGATACCTTTTCTGGTTCGATTCGAAAATCCAATATGGCCACAAGGCGGCCATCTTGGATTTCCCCATGAACCTTTGTTATCGCGATTTCTCAGGAAGTACTACATGGATCTTTCTCAAATTTGGTACACAGGTTTCCCTTGTGGTCTAGTTGTGCAAGATACCTTTTCTGGTCCGATTCAAAAATCCAATCCGATTCGAAAATCCAATATGGCCACAAGGCGGCCATCTTGGATTTCCCCATGAAACCATGTTATCGCGATTTCTCAGGAACTGCTGCATGGATCTTTCTCAAATTTCGTACACAGGTTCCTCTTGGGGTCTAGTTCTGCAAGATACCTTTTCTGGTCCGATTCGAAAATCCAAGATGGCCACAAGGCGGCCATCTTGGATTTCCCCATGAACCTTTGTTATCGCGATTTCTCAGGAAGTACTACATGGATCTTTCTCAAATTTGGTACACAGGTTTCCCTTGTGGTCTAGTTGTGCAAGATACATTTTCTGGTCCGATTCAAAAATCCAATATGGCCACCAGGCAGCCATCTTGGATTTCCCCATGAACCTTTGTTATCGCGATTTCTCAGGAAGTACTGCATGGATCTTTCTCAAATTCGGTACACAAGTCTCCCATGGGGTCTAGTTGTGCAAGATACCTTTTTCGGTCCGATTCGAAAATCCAATATGGCCACCAGGCAGCCATCTTGGATTTCCCCATGAACCTTGGTTATCGTGATTTCTCAGGAAGCACTGCATGGATCTTTCTCAAATTTGGTACACAGGTTCCCCATAGGGTCTAGTTGTGCATGATGCCTTTTTGGCCCGATCCGAAAATCCAATATGGCCACCAGGCGACCATTTTGAATTTCCCCATGAAATTTTGTTATCGTGAATTCTCAGGAACTACTGCATGGATCTTTCTCAAATTTGGTACACAGGTTCCCCTTGTGGTCTACTTGTGCAAGATACCTTTCCTGATCCAATTCCAAAATCCAGTATGGCCACCAGGCGGCCATCTTGGATTTCCCCATGAAACTTTATCGTGATTTCTCCAGAAATACTGGGTGGATCTTTCTCAAATTTCTTACACAGGTTCTCCTTGGGGTCTAGTTGTGCAAGATACTATTTTCGGTCCGATTCGAAAATATAATATGCCCACCAGGTGGCCATTATGGATTTCCTCATGAAATTTTGTTATCGTGATTTCTCAGGAAGTACTGCATGGATATTTCTCCAATTTGGTACACAGGTTCCCCTTGTGGTCCAGTTGCGCAAGATACCTTTTTTGGTCCGATTCGAAAATCCAATATGGCCACAAGGCGGCCATCTTGTTATCGTGAATTCTCAGGAAATAATTCATGGATCTTTCTGAAATTTGGTACACAGGTCCCACATGGGGCCTAGTTGTGCAAGATAACTTTTTTGGTTACGCTTCAAATTAATACGGTATTTCAGAGTGGTGACGTTGCATCACAAGAGTAGGCGGATCAAACGGTGGGGCATATTCTATATATTGATTATAGAAAATATCCATACCTTCACCTTCTATACCAAGGAGTTCAAATGATTCCGAATTAAAATGTATTTCTTCAAATTTTAAATTAGTTTACTTTAGTCCATGCCATTGCAAGTGAACTGCCCCACCGTTTCGTCTGCCGACGGGTCGGCTACACGAAGAGACGTCACTCTTGTGACACAAAGTCACGACTCGACAACTGTAGACTACTGCGTGTTTCGATCCAAGAGAGATAATCAGGATTCAGACACTTTCAAAGTTTCAACATGACTGCACAGACCGGATCCCTTCAGTATTAAGTTTTGTGCCATCTTACTATTTTCGAGCATGGTATCTTAAAAGAGATAACTCAAACTAGCCCAGTAAACAGAACAGAAATAGCATTCGTTCCTCATTATAAAATCTTCAGTATGTTTCATAGCTCATGCGAAAGTGTCAAAGAGATTTGTCTTCGCTTCCAGTACCCAATGATGACACATCCGAAAAAAAAAATACTACAAAACGAAGATGAAGGATCCTGTGGACACTCACTTTCAGATTAACTTTGCTCATTTCACTTATACTATAACAACCGACATCAAGTACAGTTTCTAGAAATCTTGAAACTCCTGAAACTTAGAAAGATAATATCTTGGTGTTTTCCAGTGTCCCTTTTTCGATCTTTTTCGCTCAAATTTGAAATTATGCCAACAAAGTTACAAATCATTCGTTTGTTCTTAGTAACAATGGACAAAAAGATCCTCTTGTCATTAGCTTACAATTATCGGACAATGGTGGGCGCCAAGATCCTTCAGGATCTCTCCTTATTTGCTGGCATTGTTTCAGATAGAATACAACAGCCTAATTCATACAATCAGGAATAAAAATGGGGCTAAAGTCTTTATGTTCAAACTTTCATGGGAAATATAAAAGTGGCAATTCGAAATTTTATTTTTATTCGATTTTTTAATGTCGGTGGGCCCAAACGCAAAATAAAGTTGGTGTTGCCTCACACTGGATTTCGCTCATTGGTGAAGAAATCCCTTCTCAGAGGCACTTCTACCAGTGATGATTCCTGATTGCTCATCATCCAGGGGTATGTGCCCCACACTCTGTCTCATCCTGAAAAAAATTGCCACACCTAATAGGGGTGTGCCCAAATTGGGGAGATCTAAAGCCCTGTGAGTACCAAATTATGTGTTACAAAATTATCTGGGAAAATGCTCTTCGCCCGTTTTTCAAACGAGCTTTCATTTATGTCTAGGTCAAATGGTAGTACTAGTTCTAAGAGCAGATAAGCACTTGTTGATCTACTTTTGTGGAGGGAGGGAATTTGGCTTAATGTCACTCTCAAGTTGATTTCACTCATATGGTGAGTCAGTTTGGTTGGTGGAGGAAGCCGGAGTACCCGGAGAGAACCACCGCCCTTCGGCCAGTAACTGACAAACTTTCACACATGGACCAACTGGGCTCGAACCTGTGCCGGTTCAGCGGTGTGAGGCTAGCGGTCACCAGCGAAGCGCCTTAGACCACTCGGCCACATGAAGATCAAGGCTGCTATATTTCCGCTTTTAGTCGCATGACCAGAAATGATGACGGTGTATTCCTCCGCAGTGAGACGGTCACTTTCACTGGGGTTGTGCAGTGGTTTTCGGTTCCAGTGATAAGCCTCAGCAAACAAAGTAGTCTCATGACAATGACAGCGGCGTCGGAGCACGTTTGAAAGTGGGGGGCTGAATTCTATATCGGCCATGTTAAATGCTGGACTGGTACTTTCTTAGATAGGACTTATAACATTGCAGTCTCAAAAAGTGGGGGGGGGGGCGGGGGGCTGTAGCCCCCTCGACCCCCCGGTTCCGCGGCCCCTGCGTGAATGAGACACCAAATACACTTCATATCTCTGGGAATGTCCGGTAATATTCAGAGGTTCAAATGACCTTTGACCGTATAGGTCAATCCTACCTTGACTACACCCCAGTCACTTCAAGGTCCTACTATGTAGGGAGAATTCCCCCAGCAACTGACATACTTGTCCAGTTTAGTGTGACACCAAGCTTTCTTTTTAATATCCCTGGCTTGCATTGGCAGCTTATTCATACATACAATTCATATTATCTATGCGTTATAAATGACTCGACACTGGTCGTGATGAAGAATGGCCCACATTCTGTTTTAAAAATGTCTGCAGTCTTTGCCATGCGAGGACTTCATTCCGAGTGTGTGTTTTACCCAGTCCACCAAATAACACTAAACCTCCTGCAAATATACAAATGAAAACAAACGTATTGTTTATGGAAGTGAAACTTGTGGTAAATTCTCTGATCACTCGATCATCCTGATAGATCATATAAGGCGGCCATCTCTATCCCACACACAATTGTCCTAAATCAATACAGTTTTAAACGTCACAACATGAGCTGATTGGCTTCAATTTTCGCTCGTGCAACTTCAACGATCTCGAACAGATGGATCCTGAGCGGGTTCTGAACAATTACACTAGCGTCTGGTCCGTCATTCAGCCGTCGTCCATTAAAGAATATCCGCGTCCATAATCCGAAGACCTTTTCCATATTTCATATAACAGCATTAGCACCAAATTCAAAAAGACAATCATAGTATACATAAACTAAAGCCTCCCCCCCCCATCACATGCACATGTATACACACCAGTGTAAATTCGCACACTGTGCATAATAAAATACAGGTGTGCTAACTCGGCATGTGAACGCAACTGCACACTTGTGTATATTTGCATGGAGAGTAAATTTGCATCTGTTCCGGAGGTTGTGCAAAAGTATATTTACACATGTGTAAATTTGCACTGTGTGGATTCTCGTCATGTGAACGCGTAGCAAATATGCATACCATGTATTTGGAGTAAAACAGAGAAAATACTGTTCAATCTAGAAAAAAAAGTTCAGTGGAACATTTATGACCCATATCTCCATGAATTATTACCTTCGAACAGAAAAAAAAAATTGTGACCTGAAAAATTTGAAACATTTAACCTTCATTATTGTCACTGTTCTATAAATAGTCTTCATGAGGTAACTTGAATTAATGTATACGTAAAATGCTTATTCCCGTTTAATCCTTGGTGACCTTGACCTTTGAACTGATAGGTTCCTTTATGATTTGCATCTTGTTTTACTTATATCTTGCTATAACCATGTGAACGCTTAACAAATTATACATTTGCACGCATATGTAAATATGCACGCGTGCAAATAAACACACTTGAGTAAATGTGTTTGGGGCTATAGGCTAGTTTCCTGCAAGAGAGAAGCGGTCAACAGTTTCCAATGATGCCAACAAGACATCATGATGTTCCAAAAATATGAAATCCGTATCGCTGATCAATATTCTTAATCCATATGATATTCATCATCTAGAGAATGACGTATCTCAGTCACGCTTTGATGGTGGCTGTTCATGAGGATCCTGAAGTTCATGGGTTCATACGGCCCCTAGCCCCGGGTTATGCGGAAGTAGACAAGATACGAAACATAATCATGATAACGCCATAGATCTTGCACGCAACGCTCGTATTTTGCTATCAGCAGGAGATATGTATTACCAACTTTGAGAAACTTTGAATGGAGGCTCTTGATGGTACAGCCCTGTTTTATAAGTTTCTGCAATAATGTTTGTGACGTTGCTTAAAATCATCACACTTAAAACAGGATCTAGCAAATGATACTAGGCGATATATGAAAACACCTTATGCAGGTCCCACTGAAATTTTACTGTCCAGGAAGGGATAGTTTACGATGTCGAAATTGTAATCATCTCTTTTGTCATAAAGTCGACGAGAGAGAAGGCCCGCTTCATTTTTATAGAGATATAGGTATAAAAGAAGAAGAAGAAAAAAAAAATAGGTGGTCAGAAAATCGTGGCGAAACTTAACTCCGTTATATCGGCCAAATACAGTTTTTAAAATTCTTTCCCTCTTACAAAAATTCACGAAACTTTGAGATATTACATATGTCCAACAAACAGAACATGAAAGCATGGCATCGGATGGTATACCCCTTGCTGTCAGGTGTTACATCGACAGTGTAGGCGGTTATAAACTCTGACAATGGGAGAATGTGTTTGAGAAGATTTACAGTATCTCTCCATGTTAACCTATGGGAGCGTCCCCGACTTCCTACATCTTCACACCATCAAGGTTTATTTTTAGCCAATGAATATTTACAGATTGGCTGACGGCTAAACGTGCAGACAAACCTCAAAATCAATAGTCTTCCTTGATAATCCCGAATTTGAGGAATAGTACAGATGATAATCCAGATTTCCGAACTGGAATTATGAAATGAACAACACAATTTTCCATTTTCTTCGAAAATTTCTCGCATCAGCAGTGACCCTCATCTTTGACCTCAAAACACTTCTTCTTCGGGGATATGGGGAATCTTCATGAACCCATTCTCCATTGAATAATGCCTGATAGCAGGAGGGGAATCTTCATGAACCCATTCCTCCATTGTATAATGCCTGATAGCAGGAGGGGAATCTTCATGAACCCATTCTCCATTGAATAATGCCTGATAGCAGGAGGGGAATCTTCATGAACCCATTCCTCCATTGTATAATGCCTGATAGCAGGAGGGGAATCTTCATGAACCCATTCTCCATTGAATAATGCCTGATAGCAGGAGGGGAATCTTCATGAACCCATTCCTCCATTGAATAATGCCTGATAGCAGGAGGGGAATCTTCATGAACCCATTCCTCCATTGTATAATGCCTGATAGCAGGAGGGGAATCTTCATGAACCCATTCCTCCATTGTATAATGCCTGATAGCAGGAGGGGAATCTTCATGAACCCATTCCTCCATTGAATAATGCCTGATAGCAGGAGGGGAATCTTCATGAACCCATTCCTCCATTGAATAATGCCTGATAGCAGGAGGGGAATCTTCATGAACCCATTCCTCCATTGAATAATGCCTGATAGCAGGAGGGGAATCTTCATGAACCCATTCCTCCATTGAATAATGCCTGATAGCAGGAGGGGAATCTTCATGAACCCATTCCTCCATTGTATAATGCCTGATAGCAGGAGGGGAATCTTCATGAACCCATTCCTCCATTGTATAATGCCTGATAGCAGGAGGGGAATCTTCATGAACCCATTCCTCCATTGAATAATGCCTGATAGCAGGAGGGGAATCTTCATGAACCCATTCCTCCATTGAATAATGCCTGATAGCAGGAGGGGAATCTTCATGAACCCATTCCTTCATTGAATAATGCCTGATAGCAGGAGGGGAATCTTCATGAACCCATTCCTCCATTGAATAATGCCTGATAGCAGGAGGGGAATGTTCATGAACCCATTCCTCCATTGTATAATGGCTGATAGCAGGAGGGGAATCTTCATGAACCCATTCCTCCATTGTATAATGCCTGATAGCAGGAGGGGAATCTTCATGAACCCATTCCTCCATTGTATAATGCCTGATAGCAGGAGGGGAATCTTCATGAACCCATTCCTCCATTGAATAATGCCTGATAGCAGGAGGGGAATCTTCATGAACCCATTCCTCCATTGTATAATGCCTGATAGCAGGAGGGGAATCTTCATGAACCCATTCCTCCATTGTATAATGCCTGATAGCAGGAGGGGAATCTTCATGAACCCATTCCTCCATTGTATAATGCCTGATAGCAGGAGGGGAATCTTCATGAACCCATTCCTCCATTGTATAATGCCTGATAGCAGGAGGGGAATCTTCATGAACCCATTCCTCCATTGTATAATGCCTGATAGCAGGAGGGGAATCTTCATGAACCCATTCCTCCATTGAATAATGCCTGATAGCAGGAGGGGAATCTTCATGAACCCATTCCTCCATTGAATAATGCCTGATAGCAGGAGGGGAATCTTCATGAACCCATTCCTTCATTGTATAATGCCTGATAGCAGGAGGGGAATCTTCATGAACCCATTCCTCCATTGAATAATGCCTGATAGCAGGAGGGGAATCTTCATGAACCCATTCCTCCATTGAATAATGCCTGATAGCAGGAGGGGAATCTTCATGAACCCATTCCTCCATTGAATAATGCCTGATAGCAGGAGGGGAATCTTCATGAACCCATTCCTCCATTGTATAATGCCTGATAGCAGGAGGGGAATCTTCATGAACCCATTCCTCCATTGTATAATGCCTGATAGCAGGAGGGGAATCTTCATGAACCCATTCCTCCATTGTATAATGCCTGATAGCAGGAGGGGAATCTTCATGAACCCATTCCTCCATTGTATAATGCCTGATAGCAGGAGGGGAATCTTCATGAACCCATTCCTCCATTGTATAATGCCTGATAGCAGGAGGGGAATCTTCATGAACCCATTCCTCCATTGTATAATGGCTGATAGCAGGAGGGGAATCTTCATGAACCCATTCCTCCATTGAATAATGCCTGATAGCAGGAGGGGAATCTTCATGAACCCATTCCTCCATTGAATAATGCCTGATAGCAGGAGGGGAATCTTCATGAACCCATTCCTCCATTGAATAATGCCTGATAGCAGGAGGGGAATCTTCATGAACCCATTCCTCCATTGTATAATGGCTGATAGCAGGAGGGGAATCTTCATGAACCCATTCCTGCATTGTATAATGGCTGATAGCAGGAGGGGAATCTTCATGAACCCATTCCTCCATTGTATAATGCCTGATAGCAGGAGGGGAATCTTCATGAACCCATTCCTCCATTGTATAATGCCTGATAGCAGGAGGGGAATCTTCATGAACCCATTCCTCCATTGTATAATGCCTGATAGCAGGAGGGGAATCTTCATGAACCCATTCCTCCATTGAATAATGCCTGATAGCAGGAGGGGAATCTTCATGAACCCATTCCTCCATTGTATAATGCCTGATAGCAGGAGGGGAATCTTCATGAACCCATTCCTCCATTGTATAATGCCTGATAGCAGGAGGGGAATCTTCATGAACCCATTCCTCCATTGTATAATGCCTGATAGCAGGAGGGGAATCTTCATGAACCCATTCCTCCATTGTATAATGCCTGATAGCAGGAGGGGAATCTTCATGAACCCATTCCTCCATTGAATAATGCCTGATAGCAGGAGGGGAATCTTCATGAACCCATTCCTCCATTGAATAATGCCTGATAGCAGGAGGGGAATCTTCATGAACCCATTCCTCCATTGTATAATGCCTGATAGCAGGAGGGGAATCTTCATGAACCCATTCCTCCATTGTATAATGGCTGATAGCAGGAGGGGAATCTTCATGAACCCATTCCTCCATTGTATAATGCCTGATAGCAGGAGGGGAATCTTCATGAACCCATTCCTCCATTGTATAATGTCTGATAGCAGGAGGGGAATCTTCATGAACCCATTCCTCCATTGAATAATGCCTGATAGCAGGAGGGGAATCTTCATGAACCCATTACCCCATTGAATAATGCCTGATAGCAGGAGGGGAATCTTCATGAACCCATTCCTCCATTGAATAATGCCTGATAGCAGGAGGGGAATCTTCATGAACCCATTCCTCCATTGAATAATGCCTGATAGCAGGAGGGGAATCTTCATGAACCCATTCCTCCAATGAATAATGGCTGATAGCAGGAGGAATGGTGAATAGTGCCTGATAGCAGGAGGGAATCTTCATGAACCCATTCCTCCATTGTATAATGCCTGATAGCAGGAGGGGAATCTTCATGAACCCATTCCTCCATTGAATAATGCCTGATAGCAGGAGGGGAATCTTCATGAACCCATTCCTCCATTGTATAATGCCTGATAGCAGGAGGGGAATCTTCATGAACCCATTCCTCCATTGTATAATGCCTGATAGCAGGAGGGGAATCTTCATGAACCCATTCCTCCATTGTATAATGCCTGATAGCAGGAGGGGAATCTTCATGAACCCATTCCTCCATTGAATAATGCCTGATAGCAGGAGGGGAATCTTCATGAACCCATTCCTCCATTGAATAATGCCTGATAGCAGGAGGGGAATCTTCATGAACCCATTCCTCCATTGAATAATGCCTGATAGCAGGAGGGGAATCTTCATGAACCCATTCCTCCATTGTATAATGCCTGATAGCAGGAGGGGAATCTTCATGAACCCATTCCTCCATTGTATAATGCCTGATAGCAGGAGGGGAATCTTCATGAACCCATTCCTCCATTGAATAATGCCTGATAGCAGGAGGGGAATCTTCATGAACCCATTCCTCCATTGAATAATGCCTGATAGCAGGAGGGGAATCTTCATGAACCCATTCCTCCATTGTATAATGCCTGATAGCAGGAGGGGAATCTTCATGAACCCATTCCTCCATTGTATAATGCCTGATAGCAGGAGGGGAATCTTCATGAACCCATTCCTCCATTGTATAATGCCTGATAGCAGGAGGGGAATCTTCATGAACCCATCCCTCCATTGAATAATGCCTGATAGCAGGAGGGGAATCTTCATGAACCCATTACACCATTGAATAATGCCTGATAGCAGGAGGGGAATCTTCATGAACCCATTCCTCCATTGAATAATGCCTGGTAGCAGGAGGGGAATCTTCATGAACCCATTACCCCATTGAATAATGGCTGATAGCAGGAGGGGAATCTTCATGAACCCATTCCTCCATTGTATAATGCCTGATAGCAGGAGGGGAATCTTCATGAACCCATTCCTCCATTGTATAATGTCTGATAGCAGGAGGGGAATCTTCATGAACCCATTCCTCCATTGAATAATGCCTGATAGCAGGAGGGGAATCTTCATGAACCCATTACCCCATTGAATAATGCCTGATAGCAGGAGGGGAATCTTCATGAACCCATTCCTCCATTGAATAATGCCTGATAGCAGGAGGGGAATCTTCATGAACCCATTCCTCCATTGAATAATGCCTGATAGCAGGAGGGGAATCTTCATGAACCCATTCCTCCAATGAATAATGGCTGATAGCAGGAGGGGAATCTTCATGAACTCATTCCTCCATTGTATAATGCCTGATAGCAGGAGGGGAATCTTCATGAACCCATTCCTCCATTGAATAATGCCTGATAGCAGGAGGGGAATCTTCATGAACCCATTCCTCCATTGAATAATGCCTGATAGCAGGAGGGGAATCTTCATGAACCCATTCCTCCATTGAATAATGGCTGATAGCAGGAGGGGAATCTTCATGAACCCATTCCTCCATTGAATAATGCCTGATAGCAGGAGGGGAATCTTCATGAACCCATTCCTCCATTGAATAATGCCTGATAGCAGGAGGGGAATCTTCATGAACCCATTCCTCCATTGTATAATGCCTGATAGCAGGAGGGGAATCTTCATGAACCCATTCCTCCATTGTATAATGCCTGATAGCAGGAGGGGAATCTTCATGAACCCATTCCTCCATGGAATAATGGCTGATAGCAGGAGGGGAATCTTCATGAACCCATTCCTCCATTGAATAATGCCTGATAGCAGGAGGGGAATCTTCATGAACCCATTCCTCCATTGTATAATGCCTGATAGCAGGAGGGGAATCTTCATGAACCCATTCCTCCATTGAATAATGGCTGATAGCAGGAGTGGAATCTTCATGAACCTATTCCTCCATTGTATAATGCCTGATAGCAGGAGGGGAATCTTCATGAACCCATTCCTCCATTGTATAATGGCTGATAGCAGGAGGGGAATCTTCATGAACCCATTCCTCCATTGTATAATGCCTGATAGCAGGAGGGGAATCATCATGAACCCATTCCTCCATTGTATAATACCTGATAGCAGGAGGGGAATCTTCATGAACCCATTCCTCCATTGTATAATGGCTGATAGCAGGAGGGGAATCTTCATGAACCCATTCCTGCATTGTATAATGGCTGATAGCAGGAGGGGAATCTTCATGAACCCATTCCTCCATTGTATAATGGCTGATAGCAGGAGGGGAATCTTCATGAACCCATTCCTGCATTGTATAATGGCTGATAGCAGGAGGGGAATCTTCATGAACCCATTCCTCCATTGAATAATGCCTGATAGCAGGAGGGGAATCTTCATGAACCCATTCCTGCATTGTATAATGGCTGATAGCAGGAGGGGAATCTTCATGAACCCATTCCTCCATTGTATAATGGCTGATAGCAGGAGGGGAATCTTCATGAACCCATTCCTCCATTGTATAATGGCTGATAGCAGGAGGGGAATCTTCATGAACCCATTCCTCCATTGTATAATGGCTGATAGCAGGAGGGGAATCTTCATGAACCCATTCCTCCATTGTATAATGGCTGATAGCAGGAGGGGAATCTTCATGAACCCATTCCTCCATTGTATAATGCCTGATAGCAGGAGGGGAATCTTCATGAACCCATTCCTCCATTGTATAATGGCTGATAGCAGGAGGGGAATCTTCATGAACCCATTCCTCCATTGTATAATGGCTGATAGCAGGAGGGGAATCTTCATGAACCCATTCCTCCATTGTATAATGCCTGATAGCAGGAGGGGAATCTTCATGAACCCATTCCTCCATTGTATAATGCCTGATAGCAGGAGGGGAATCTTCATGAACCCATTCCTCCATTGTATAATGCCTGATAGCAGGAGGGGAATCTTCATGAACCCATTCCTCCATTCCTTCCATTGTATAATGCCTGATAGCAGGAGGGGAATCTTCATGAACCCATTCCTCCATTGTATAATGCCTGATAGCAGGAGGGGAATCTTCATGAACCCATTCCTCCATTGTATAATGCCTGATAGCAGGAGGGGAATCTTCATGAACCCATCCCTCCATTGAATAATGCCTGATAGCAGGAGGGGAATCTTCATGAACCCATTACACCATTGAATAATGCCTGATAGCAGGAGGGGAATCTTCATGAACCCATTCCTCCATTGAATAATGCCTGGTAGCAGGAGGGGAATCTTCATGAACCCATTACCCCATTGAATAATGGCTGATAGCAGGAGGGGAATCTTCATGAACCCATTCCTCCATTGAATAATGCCTGATAGCAGGAGGGGAATATTCATGAACCCATTCCTCCATTGAATAATGCCTGATAGCAGGAGGGGAATCTTCATGAACCCATTACCCCATTGAATAATGCCTGATAGCAGGAGGGGAATCTTCATGAACCCATTCCTCCATTGAATAATGCCTGATAGCAGGAGGGGAATCTTCATGAACCCATTCCTCCATTGAATAATGCCTGATAGCAGGAGGGGAATCTTCATGAACCCATTCCTCCATTGAATAATGGCTGATAGGAGGGGAATCTTCATGAACCCATTCCTCCATTGAATAATGGCTGATAGCAGGAGGGGAATCTTCATGAACCCATTCCCCCATTGAGTAATGACTGATAGCAGGAGGGGAATGTTCATGAACCCATTCCTCCATTGAATAATGACTGATAGCAGGAGGGGAATGTTCATGAACCCATTCCTCCATTGAATAATGCCTGATAGCAGGAAGGGAATCTTCATGAACCCATTCCTCCATTGAATAATGCCTGATAGCAGGAGGTATACCATCTGATGCCAAGAAAATTCATATACCCAACGTTTTGAACCAATTCATAACTTGAAACGGTTTCCCCCTTTTTTTGAAGATTTTCTGACCATGTCAACTTGACCTCGGAATAAATTAGAGTTCTTCTCTGTTCTCTCAGTTATACCAAAAGATTGGTACAAATCCGTAACCTGGAATTAGAGATTTTCCTTCTTTTGTAAATTTTCTGGTCCAAGTGACCTCGACATATGGCATCAAAATAAAAGAAGTTCATCATCTTACAGACAAGTTGGGTAGCAATCCATAACTTAGAACAGGATATACCACAACGACAATGCAAGTTTACATAGTCTGTGCTAACTGATAACGGAAAACTGTGATCGCAATATCTGACCACGTCTATATCGACGGGCGTAGAAAAATGAAATAAAAACTGAGGGGTCACCACATCAACCGTCCTCGTCTCAGATTAACACACAAATGATAGGGAAATAGAGAAAATACCATACAGTTAGATGCGATCTCTACCTGAGTATAAGTCATATCACGATGGCATAACAAACGAATAATCACTCATATCTGAGTTGAATTTGGTCAGCCGACCTAATGAATTTGGATACCCTTTAAATTTTTGAGAAATTAAATGAACACTGTACTGTACATATAATATAGTTGTCCAGTGTTTGTTCAATAAATGTATCATCCCAATATTTCTGGTTGTCAAAATTCCCATGATTGTACCAATAAATACAACCCACATTCAAATAGAATAATACAATAACTTCCACAAGTATTCGAGGACCTACGTTCGAAAACGATCGCTGTTCTCGCGGTCAGTATCTTCATACGAATACTCATGATGTGCACGCTGATACAGTACTGTTATTGTAAGCATAATAATGATCAGAAGGTTAAAGGGATTATTTTAGGCACCCTTTATTCTATTACCTACCGGAGCGAATACCTTTGATATTCAATGAGATTCATTCGCATTTTAAGCGATTCATTATTGAAAACTAATCGTATTGAGGGTGCTTGATAACAATCCGTTTCATGCTAGCAATATAAATATGTTGAATGCATAAATAGTAATGCCAGGTGTACTTAGCTAAAACTCTTTGATTCATTAAACTAGAGACTATTTTCGGAAAAGGTGTCATGAAAAAGTGTCTAGCTTCCCGTTCCAATTGTTATGAAAGGCTAGTCAATCGAAGGGGTGTCCAATTTTGACCGAAATTGCTTTATAGAAATTCTCCTGAAACTTACTGAATAGTATGTGGAAACACGCTCTAGAGAATGGATAAAAGGGTGGCTCAATAAGATGTCCAGTATCTGGGTAGATAATCAACTCCATGTCCCGTTTCTTCCACTCCGGCAGCCAGTCCATGTAATATTTGTGGTAGTCTGACCGCCCAAGCTGGTCATCTTCTCCCACTAACGTCAATACTTTGGCACGAGACTTCTGAATCTGGATTATCAATGACAAGTTTTTAACATATTTTAACCAGGTTTCATTGAATATGACAACTCCTCATCCTATAGCAAATGCCACTTAGATGGACAGAACTCCTGGTGATGATCAAAAATCGCCATCTCTACCTTCTTGTCGGGAAGTGGCAGACCTTAAGGGTAAACTGGATGATCATGATGTGATTTTCCAGAACAGCTTTAGCCAATACCGTCAACATTACGGTACTGCTGTTACAATGGTTACAATGGCTAAATGCTACATAATTATAAAATATAGTTAGACGAAACAATTTAATTCGTTTTTGAATTAGCAGGAACGCAACTTGGCCGGGTGGTGCTTTGTTGTTTCGTCGCGATATGATTGAAATAATGTTGACGACGTTAAATCATATTCACTCACTCACTCATTCATGGGGTATACCAAGTACTAGTAACCATTTCAAAGGAGGTGTTCGCTTTAATTTTTTTTCCTTTCAGCGTCGCTCTCTGTTGCTCTATTGTCTCGCTCTGAGCCGGCCGGTAAATTGTGACGTAATGCTCAGGTATTCCCCAACTCTTTATCAGCTCGACGAGGCCAGTCTAATGGGAAGTTTTGGTTCATATCCCCATACAGTTACCATATATATTTTCATGAACGATCCAACTATTTACGAACAATAGTCAGTGGTATATAATATATAAATCTACTCAAAAACTGACAACTCCCTGCCAAAAGTTCTGCGAACAATAAATACGGGAAGTAACTGCAAAAAAAACATATTAGCACAAGCATGGTCACTTGGGAAAGCAAGCGTCACTACTTGTTGAGGATCATTTCCTAAATAAATATAGAATATGTTTAAGTTGCAAAACTGAACACCTACATCTACGGAAAATGAGAAATGAATATAGCCATATTGTAGTGACGAAACATTGAAGAATAACTGTAACTGCTGTGAATCTGGAATTTTCCTTTTTTTTTTGACCCAGCAGGCCTTCATATTGGAAATCTTTTACATTTTAACTTTTCCGTTCATAGTTACAACTTTTATCTTTTCGTTGCCCTCAGACGAAATACTCTTGTGTGGAAGTTAAATGTATGTTGAACAATTATTTTTTGCTCTATTGGATCGTCACAATATTCAACCACTGACCAAGTGCATGGTGTGACTGTGTGTGCGTGCAACTCTATGGTCACGAATTATAATAACATAAGCGATTAATTGCGATAGCGGTTCGTTGTCTTTATTTCACGTCATTATTGCACTTAAAGTCCAAATCAAGATGGGGAAAAAGGATAAAAATGACTTGGAGTTTCGAACCCAAAAGTTGGCGTTCCTTTGATTTGTAGTCCGACACTCTAACCATTCGGCCACGAAGCAGCTACAATTTTTGTTTGGAGGAATCACGTTCCGAATGGCGGTGAACTTCACCCCTACAGAGCATTCCAAGCGTTTTGATATATTTCTATATTAATAAAATATGACACCTTTAACCAAAACGATTTTTCAGTATATTTAGAATCAAACCCACCGAATATGGATATTTATGACTCGTTTTGGTTAAAGGTGTCATATTTTGCATACGAAGGGAATTCCCTCTAAGAATATCACCAAAAATTGCAAAAACAAACAAATGCGTATTTTCTAATACTCGTAATATTTTTTTGATACATCTCTTGTCGGTGAAAAGTCAGAATACAAAATTTCAGTGTCTTCTCTCTCAAGCTAATAACATTTGAAGTTAACACGAGAAAATTATATTTTCGGTTATAAACGCAACACACTAAGGAAAAAAATACAGTCAAACCGAACACCTCCTTTCACTTTTTCCCCAGTGGTTTCAGTGCACTAGGAATTACAAGCGTCTAGTCCGTCATTCATAATTCAGCCGTCGTCCATTAAAGAATATCCGCGTCCATAATCCAAAGACCTATTCCATATAACAGCAATAGCACCAAATTCAAAAGGACAATCATAGTATACATAAACATAGGCTAGTTTCATGCGGTCAACAGTTTTCAATGATGCCGACAAGACATCATGATGTTCCAAAAATATAATATCCGTAAACACAGACGAACTGGGAGACGCATAGACAGAGCTCCTGACAATAGTTGAGATAATTTTGAGACTCAATATCGAGAAAATGAGGCAAATAACAGTTTTTCCTTAACCTAGAGATGCATTACTTATCCAATTCTACATGGTAAATCTGCACATTTGAAGCAACGGTAAAGATATCTAAATATAATTGTAGGGGCAAACTTACGGGAATAAAGCACTTAATTGTAAGGGCAAACTTACGGACATAAAGCACTTAATTGTAAGGGTAAACTTACGGGAATAAAGCACTTAATTGTAAGAGCAAACTTACGGGAATAAAGCACTTAATTGTAAGGGCAAACTTACGGGAATAAAACATGTAATTGTAAGGGCAAACTTACGGGAATAAAGCACGTAATGATGGTAAGGGCAAACTTACGGGAATAAAGCACTTAATTGTAAGGGCAAAATTACTGGAATAAAGCACTTAATTGTAAGGGCAAACTTACGGGAATAATGCGCTTAATTGTCAGGGCAAACTTACGGGAATACAACACTTAAATGTAATTGCAAACTTACGGGAATAAAACACTTTTCATCAAATGTTAGTGCATCCTTGAACACTGTTCCCTCCGGTAACGTTACAACTTTGGAGAAATCATAGCTGTAAATACAAACACATAGTCGTGGTCACCTGTTGGTCAGTGCTGGATAAAGGAAACTATTTCTAAAAAAAAAACACCTACAATTTCATATAGTCTAATTAAAATATGATCTTACTGACTCCCCGGGTGAAAGTTTCAAATTGAAAAGTTTTTTTTATTTCCAAAATACAGTATTGAACATTCTTGAAGTGAAATGAGTACTTATTTTATATTTCTGCTGTCAAAAGTACATTCGAAAAGAATGGCTTATCAAGTACTCAGCGCTAATGGAAATAATCTCTCCCTTTGTGTAGCTGGCAGTCTCCTACATTGTATTGTGCTATGTACCGGTAATCCACAGTTAATCCTGGTGGACCGGCTGATTGCTCAGGTTTTTTCTCCGTTTTCTCTGCAATATATTACACAGATTGTACATTTTCTATTTCTATTAAGGTGCACGCTTTCCATCTGGTTGTTTTGAATTTTAAATTTTTATTTATACCTTATATTTTTGCTATCAAATCCATAACATGGAACTAGGATATCGCATGGATTACAAACGTTAACAGCTGCAGACGGTCAGGTGAATATAACTCGATATCACAATATATGATCTGGTCCCACGTCGGGCGTATGAAAACCTTTATTGCTCTCAATAACCATACTCACCCAAGGCCGGGGAGTTCCCCTCCACCAAACTTCATACTGCACACGGCCATGAATGGGGATCCATTTATGTTGACTACAGCAGAGACCTGCAGAAATAACGTACTCTTTGTTTGGCAGACCCGTCATTTAAGACAAACTTCAATCGGCAACACTTTGCGTGCAATATACTTGGTCCTTTTCACTCCTTGGTTCAATGCACAGGCCCGCAAAACAAGAGTTTTGGGGTGGTGTGGGCGGTGGTATTAGGGAGAAGTGTCGAAATATGAGGTCTCTATTTATAACCCCATGCTTTATATAAATCCACATCAAGGTGTGAAACGCACTTTGGGTGAATCGAGAAATAAACGGTTTACCGTCAAACAAAATACATCAGCATATTCTACAAGTATCACTTTATATATTCCCGTCGTCAAATTAGTAAATTTGTGCAATTTTTTACCTTTGCCGGGCGATTCAAAATACAACGTAACGTCCATCTGGGAACAGTGAGATGATGACGGGCTTCGTTCTCAATTCTGAATGGTCAGTCGCAACACGCCTCCGGCAAGAGAGGTCAAACACTGATCAGCTGTCGCGACGGACCAATCAGAATTGAGAACGAAGCCCGCCATAATCTCACTGTTCCTAGATGGATGGACAGTTACGTTGGATTTTGAATCGCCCGGCAAAGGTAAAAAATTGCACAAATTTACTAATTTAACGACGGGAATATATAAAGTGATACTTGTAGAATATGCTGATGTATTTTGTTTGGCGGTAAACCGTTTATTTCTCGATTCACCAAAAGTGCGTTTCACACCTTGATGTGGATTTATATAAAGCATGGGGTTATAAATAGAGACCCCATATTTCGACACTTCTCCCTAATACCACCGCCCACAACCCCCAAAACTCTTGTTTTGCTGGCCTGTGGTTGAATGGTTGCCCACATGTTGTCACCTATTGTATGTGTCTTACATGACGGATTTGCCCCCCTTTGTTTGATCAACGTGTACATCTGCATCGAAAATATTACCATTTCAATTCCATCACCACAGCGTTAGCAACCTTACTGTTGTCATGATTCACGGATCATTATTTTACACACATTTTGTGCTTCATGCCAAAATATGGCATTCCTCGAATGGACTAGTATTTCACCAGACTTCAAAATCTCACCGAGTTTTCATCAGCTGATAGTCTCGAAAGTTAACCATTCATGGACAAACAGCAACAGGCAAATTTGGCAAAACTTTATTCATCTCGAACACAATCACTGACATTGAGAGCATAAAATATATAAATGGGTTTAATCCCGAAATCTGTTGCAAACATTCAATAATCGTGATGCATATATCTTGCCAATGTAATTCCTCCGTCAATGTGATAGTGAAAGAGAGCTGATCCGGTTAGAAACAACATTGGGAATGGCTTGGCTTCATCATATTCATCCGTGACAACCTTCACTGGAGCATCAAATTCAGCATATGCGACGGATAAAACAACATTGTATTCATCAGGAACTTTTTGTCCAATGCCAGCATGATGCAAGCACGTGTCCGTCAATATTCTATGTATCGACTGCTTTCTTCAGTTCTGTCTCTCTCTACTTCTTTACCTACAGGGTCGGGTACATTTAAGGATTGACTTTCGCATTTTGCAGGTTCATCGGGGTATAAATTGTCAAATGATGTGGTTCAAACTGTGTAAACTTCATGGGCGGCGGAACCGCCCCGACCACCCCGACCATGGTCGGGGCAATAATTCCAGGGCCGTTGATTACCGTCTACTGGAGTCGGAAATATCTATACCTACAACTTTTCAGAGCACAGTGAATCATAATTCGTACCGTGTGTATTGTAACTTACATATATTTGGGCCATCGACTGTACACTTATTAAATGTCCAGATGGCGCTACTGACCTGTAATATTTAACCGTCAGCATTATTATTAAAATGTGCAGATGGCGCTGCTGACCTGTAATATTTAACCGTCAGCAGCGCCATCTGTACATTTTAAGTGTACAGTCGAAGAAATCAATAGGTCAATCATCATTTAGTCTTGGAATCTCGTCGATAAATCTTGGGCGTTATCTTCTCTCCAACGTTCACGAGCGCTTTCCCGGGCGTTTCAGTGTCTCGTCGAAATTTTTAAAATTCTGTTCACAGTCTGATCTCTTCTGATCTTTTTCTTCTGTCTTCAGTCTGACAATGTCAATTCTGAAAGATTTTTCTCGTCAATCTCGCTAACTCACTGTCGGCGGTGATGAGGAAAATCTTTTTGTGGAACCTGATTTTCAGTGATAAATAGACTTTGTAAATGTTTTATTTGAACCCATATTTTCAACATTTTATCGAGCATTAATATGGTATTTTGTGTGCCGGAAATAGCTCAGAATGCATCTCCTGCAATCTAGGACCCCGGAGCTTCCGGGGCCTGGGCGGCCCCTCGCCTAATTGTGCTATGATCGTTGGTCGGGGAAATCTGAAATTGCTTCCGCCGCCCCTGAACTTGCAAGCACAGTTTACACGTAGTTTGAACCACAGCATTTGACAGTTTATACCCCGATGAACCTGCAAAATGCGAAAAGTCAATTCTTATAATTCTTCAATCTCATTTATCAGTTGATCAATGCATATTTTTATTGAAAGGAAGACGTTTACAGATATCTTTAGAGATTAATTTGACCCAGTCACCCGTATAACAGCTGACATGCAAGTGCCCTCTTCACTGACTTCTGAATATATATCTCTGCGCTTGTTCAGTATAACGAAGCCGAATACAGATTTTTTTTTAAATGAAAAGATTTATTCCTCATGAACATATCATTTGATGAATATATAATTATTCATTTTATTCAGAATTGTTCAAACATGAAAATTAGAAATAAATTGAACTAGAACTATTTTCTATAGCGGACTGCAGCAAGAGAGTCAACTTTAAACTTGTTCAACAGTTAGCGAAGGCGCACGTGACATTTCTATTTTTGTACAAGCCGATGCTATAAACGAAGAAGGGTATACGCTTCAACAGTTGGAATAAATTCATAATTTAGGGACAAAAGAATTTACCGGATTAGCCATCACCAGGACAAAGATGAATCTGAATGAAAATATTTTGGATAGTTGAAGACGACTGGATATAATAATCAACAAATGAATCGTGTGAGGCTATCAAACGTCAACGCGAATGTTTGTACCAGTCTCTTTTCACTGGGTCAACGTAGCTGCACTCCGTTAGTACTCCGACGTGTTCATTTCATATTCCCACTCACGGTCACCAAGCGTTCGGTTGTAAATAAATTGTGTAACTGTTCATTCTTTATCTGCGAGGTGTTTAATAAATTACGACGTTAGTGTCAGGAATTTGTCGGCGTGAACTGAACTGAATTTCATAGGTCAAAACCAGTCGGAACGAGAAACCTCATAGTCTGCTACAAAAGTAGTTCGTCAAGAAACGTGTAAACTTCGAAATCCAAAGTTTATCGAGTTGTAAACTTTTCAATTTCACATCACGTGATGCTGTTTTGGCCAATGGGAAAAGAGATATGGTCAACGATTTCAGAGTGTAGAATTATGAACTTGTGTATCCACCTCCTCCAGATCACGTGGTTTCTTTGTTCTCTTGAATTATTGGCAGATGATTTACCTCGTCTTTGCTGTGTAAGTCACTGGATAGGATTTAACGTCCCCTTTAACACCCCTACATCCGCCCGTCGCCAGCCGGCGAAACGGTGGTCAGCCGGTGGGGATATTTTCGCCATACAGGCGAGGTGGCGTTATCAATTTGGATTTCTTTGCCATGTCTTGAGAGTTTATGAGCAATATTAATGGATATTCATTCACTGGAAATAACCGATATTCGTTCGGTTATGTAGCAGAACGCAGTGTACTTAAAGATATCATACGAACACAGAGAGCGATGATGTTTTCGAGCGAAGTTTCGTTTTAAAGTTGTTTATATCGCTAATAACTTACACTAATCGGTACAGATTATCATGCGTAATTATTTCTTATTCAGTGCTCTTTGCATGTCACCCAAACTTTAATGAATTTAATTCGTGTAAGTACTGATACTATTGGAAAAAGTCACACCATATGCATCTATCCAGGCTACGGTGAACAGCATCAAGAAAAGTGCGTAACATGCTCGTGCTGTTCACCGTAGCCTGAATAGACGCACACGGACTTTTTAACTAATATCAATGCTTACGCGAATTAAATCCATCGAAGTTTGGGTGACGTACAAAGAGCAGTGCATAGGAAATAATTACGCATGATAATATGTATCAATAAGTGTCAGAAATTAGCGATAGGAACAGTTTGAAAACGAAACTTCGTACGATATCTTTAAGTACATGGCGCTATGATATGTAACGGAACGATTGAAATGACGACTATTATTTCCCATGAATGAATACCCATTAATATTGCCCATAACCTCAGAAGAAATGTGAAAGAAATCCAAATCCACTATCTCAGCTGTGTTGCGAAAATAGCCTCACCGGCTGACCGCCGTTTCACCGGCTGCCGACGGTCGGATGTAGGGGGTGTTACATCACGATGGTGTACCTACATGCAACAGAGTGGTTCCAATGCCGCCATTTTATAATCCTGCCAGTGCCTCACTGAAGTACAGTATGGTAGGCAGACATGGTACTTCACCAAGTCGCATTATACTGACACCGGGACAACCAGTAATTGATCTAATATCTACATTACCGAAGTTCTAGCGAGGAAGCAACACATTCTGTTTTGTAAGTCTCGAGCCAGGATCGATCCGTCTCTGTTCTATAGTGTATATTTTTACCTGCGCCACGCAGGTCTACGGAAGGCTCGCGTTGTTGTTCTTCTTGTTGTTGTTGTTCTTCTTCTTGTGACTTGTTGAAATACGCATGCGCTAAAAGAGTGTGATCTCTGCCACACTTTTCTTTTCAACCTCCGATCTCACATGACAACCCTGTCTTCAGGCACATTTGAATTCATTTGCAACTGTATTCGGTGATGTGAATTATTGCTTCGTTGAATTCCGTTCAGACTTCAATTCTCTTACGTCAAGACATGGGACTGCTTATATACCAAAGAAGATGAGCCGCAACCTTGTCAGAGGTTCGGCTAATTTGCATAGTCATAGGTGACTTTCTTAGAAAGTAGAAAAATAAGTTCACTACTTCTAGTAATCATTTTATCTATCCAATCTAGATAATTCACAAATTGGTGAAGAAGTAGAAATGTTTCTTATTTGTAGAATATTTTTTTTAATGAAATTACTAAAATTAGCAACCTTCGAAAAGGCTTGGCCAAACGTGTCAGATGAGATATTTCCTAAGAATGAAATAGTTAATCTTTTATATAGAAGGAGTAGACCATGTCTTGGTATTGACTTGCTGCGCGGAAAAGAGTGTCAAGGTATTTAGTTTGCAGATGATAACACACGTAAATGCAGAAACTTAATTATTTATTCTAAATGAATATCAAGACTGTTACAGGCCTCAATTTGAACAATGAAAGGTGTAATTATTCCTCTTGGACAGTTCGATAAAGCCTTCAACCACATTTCATAGTTTCACAGATCAAAGTGATAGAGCTAGCTTTATACTAAATCCATTGAAAATTAAATTTGAAGGAAATATAAATTTTCAATTTTGCTCAGCAAAGTAAGCGAGAAGGGAGACTGAAGAGCGTAGTTATTCGCGCTATGAATAAATCATTGAAATTTGTTAGGATTTTCAAATATTTGAAAGCCTTTTTGATTTGCAAAAATCAACGGCTGAACCGAATGTTTTGAAACTTAGCATACACGATACTTGTACCAAGACATTGCCAAAGCGATTTGTGACTTCGTCTCGCAATTCAGTATAGATGGCACGGGCCAGTCCAAATCGTCGGATTTTGAACGAGGAAAGTGAATATATATACACATGGTATCAGACCTATTACGCAATTCCTACAATTGTGGGTTAGAAGTTGAAAATTACTTCCCTTGTCATGAAAACACTGGCAGATGGCGCTTTTTTTTCTACAACTACCACCACCTCCGCTGATATGTCTTTCACTGTATTATTGTCACTGCCGCAGGTTTTGACTACAATGTAGTCATTTCTCACTTGTTATTCCACTCTAAGAATACCACAACATCCTTGACACGAGATTTGCTTACAAACTGATACTGATAATTATCTTTGTATGTAATCTTAGTCTGCAACTTATAAGACACTTGTCTGATTCGTGTTTTTCTAAATATTGGTTGGAACGTAAACAGCTGATCCCCAGCCGCCATGTTGTGTGCCTTTTGGGAGTGCCAACATTTTCATGAATGGGATATGGAGCGCAATCAAGTGTTGTTTGTTCTACGGGCTTGGGCAGGCTTCCAAAATTCGAAAATATTTGTTCTTAGGTTGTTTATTGTTATAGTCTTTTAAAACGAGCTGTCAGACAAGACGTCTGGAGCAGACGGTTTAAAATTGTATTCGTCAGCGAGTACTGCAGTTGAACCACGCATGTTTTTAACACATGGTGATCAATCGATCAAGCTATAAATTTACTTTCTCCAAACCTTTTAACAAATAACATTGAAAATTAAGTAAGATTTAGCCTAGGTTAGAAGTCATTTAACTTGGTTGATCAAACTATGGGTCATAAATTAAAGAAAATCACACTTCGACCAATTTCTCTTACTTTTTCGTTAACAGTTTCACCACATTTTTCAGGCTAGCCGTCTCATAAATTCTACGCTATCGAGTGTAAAGTCACGAAATATGGACTAATTTTGTTTGTATGTGTTTCAAAGTTATCCATGGTTCAGTGGGAGAGGGCATGTTTTCAGATTTGTCAAATTTAAAGTACTTTCACCTCTAGAATATAGCACTGGTGTGGGAATCGCCCATACCTGTCAGATAACTTCCCTCGATCTTTCCGGTTATGGCTTACGTCTCTACAATAATTTGAGACTGGGTACTGCTGTAAGAGTACACAGGATTTTCTAATTTCCGGGCAAAATGGCATAGTCGCACATGATTGGCAGACTAGTGACGCAGCCGTTATTAACATCAGGAGATCCTATACCCACTAGCCTAGTTTACTAAGGGTGGCCCGCCAGGATTAACGATAGCTATTTACTCATGACACCTTACTGAACTTTGAACGCAGTCAGTATGTCGGCACCTCTTCCCACTTCCCTTATATGTGTTGTATTTTTTTCCTGTATATGGCGAGATTCTGCTGGTGGACGTTTCGTCCCCGAGGCCCGCCCCCTGTACAGACCTTTTGGTCTTTGATATATGTTGGCATTTTGTGGGAAGTTGATGCTGGGTCGACATCGGGCCTTACAGACTAGTCTTTCGTGTTAAATGCCGTCATTTACATCTGACGACGATACAGCTCACCAATCTCCAATGTACGAGTTGTCACAGCGAAACAGCTAACCAATTACCGGTATACGAGTTGTCAGAGCATTTCCATCATAGCTCTCTAGATTTGTATCTAATACCGCTTTATGCCGGTGCTAGGGGCCGTGTGGTCATATCATCCAAGTTGCCACATGAACAGGTACAATAAAAGCGTACCTGAGATACAACACATATCACGAATCGTTAGATTCTTGGTATGTGCTTTAGAATAGGTTAACGAGAAGACTATTCTGTGAAGTCATGTGACGCAGTCAGTATGTCGGCACCTCTTCCCACTTCCCTTATATGTGTTGTAATTCAACTGATTTCCAGGACGAAATTGAAACAAGACCCAAAATTTACTTCAATATATGCCCGGAAAACAAGCAGATTTTAATTGTGGAGTGTAACAACTAGCTTTCCCGGATTTCAACATTCTTAGCTATTTTTCCACCGTCGGGTCCTTGTCCTTTATACTTTGCTACTCAACATCTAGTATCTCCCCCTAATGTATCCACTCGCTAAAACTAGCACTTTTCAATGCAGTCCTGATTTTTTGGCCAGAGTGATCTTGACCTCAATTTTCGTATGCGACACACTGCCTTCCCACAATGTATCCATTTGAATTGCGATTTCTACTGATTATCTGCTTTTGTGGTCACAGTGATTTGGACCTTTGACCTGTGAAGTCATGTGACGCAGTCAGTATGTCGGCACCTCTTCCCACTTCCCTTATATGTGTTGTAATTCAACGGATTTCCAGGACGAAATTGAAACAAGACCCAAAATTTACTTCAATATATGCCCGAAAAACAAGCAGATTTTAATTGTGGAGTGTAACAACTAGCTTTCCCGGATTTCAACATTCTTACCTATTTTTCCACCTTCGGGTCCTTGTCCTTTATACTTTGCTACTGAACATCTAGTATCTCCCCCTAATGTATCCACTCGCTAAAACATTAAACATTTATAAGCAATGTTTCTATTTGTTACTAAATCAAACCTGCTTGAATTCAATGCCTATTAATCTCCGTCAGGAAGATGATACAACGTAGATAAACGGAAGTTAAAAGAAAAATTAACTCCCCTAGGAGAGAGTTGTCCGCCCCTAGGAGAGCTCTCCCACTCAATCCAGCGTGGTTACTATAAAGGACAATGCAAGCCTTATTCCAATCCTCTTTCTCAAACCGAGACCAGCATATAGCAAGGCCGCGGAATGAGGGGACGGACGGGAGGGACAATTAAATTCAAGCAGGTTTGATTTAGTAACAAATAGAAACATTGCTTATAAATGTTTAATATTTGCTTCCTAAATCGTAAACCTGCTTGAATTCAATGCCTCAGTACCAACATATGGAGGTGGGAACCTCGGCCTTGTTGTAGTTCTAAAAACAGGCTTAGTAACCGCTGGAATGACACAGACATGGATATAATAATGAGACATCAAACATCAACAAATGTAACCCTGGTCAAGGACGAAAGGTTAAAACATGGATAAGATACAATAGTACTTATCTTGAATGTCTCCATCCATGTTATCTGTGCTCGTGGTGTGGTATACACTTTCTGCCAAGAAGTTTGAATCCTCTGCTCTTAGGGCTGATAGGTTATCTTGGCAGGAGTGTATGTCAATTGGGGCAAAGCCGACTTTAGCACATACATGCAGAAACTTGGCTGGACCTAAGTTTGGGTGATCCGTAATCTGTCCGGGCTTAGAGAGCGCCAAGCCACACCATTCTCAGTCCACAAGTCGTCTTACGTCAACTCCTCAGCCTGTTTCTTGAAGCTGAGTAGGTCTTGTAGGATGCCTAGAAGTCGACTGCGTGTGTTCTCTGAGCCAACTCTACGCACTGTCAACTCTCTGTACTTTACTTGAAGTTGCTGACACTAGCAACCTGAAATAAAAGCAATATTAATAATACTCACAAGTGTCAGTTCTTCTTTCTTGTGAGTTGAGCGTAGGTGACGCAGCTGAGATCATGTAGAAGGAAGTCAGATATAACCTGAAAGACACAAGTAAAACCGCAGTTAGGGTAAAGGTTAACTCACCATAGTGTCAGGTCTCCTAGATTGATGAATAGGGAGTCCCTGGTCGTCCATCTGACATATTTCTTCCCTCCTAGATGACTCATATTGCATGTGGATATCATTGAGAAAAATGAGATGAGATGATACAGCAAGTAGCAGATTTGCTGTTATGATACAAAATGCCGCCCCCCCCCCCTTTTTTTTTTGAAAATTTACTGGACCACGTGTTGGGCGGCTACCAAAGGCCCAAGCGTGGTCACACTATCTGATTGGACTGACATATCTCTCAGATAGAAATTGGTGAACGTGGAGTTCGCCGTCCAGACAAGACTGGACAATGTCAAGGAGGGGCAGGTTCTTCCATAAATCTCAACAAAAAGAACCTGGCCGGTAAAGCCGAGGGTAATTATGGAGTAGTAATAGAAGATACTAATCTAACCTATCTAGTGTCTTCCTCCATGTAGCTGGGATGACACAGATAAGGGAATAAACATGACGAAAAGGGCAAATCATGAATATGATACAGATATACTTATTCTTGAGTGCCTCCATCCATGTAGCTGTGCTCGTGGTGTGATATGCAAACTCTACCAAGATGTAAGGATCCTCTACCACTCGGGTTGTTAGGTCTTCTTGGTCTTAGAGGGCGCTAGGCCACGCCATTCTCAGTCCACCAACGACTTACGTCCAACTTGTCTTGTGAGTTGAGCGTAGGAGACACAGCTGAGATCATCCAGAAGAAAGTCAGTTTCAAGCTGAAAGACACAAGCAAAACCGTAGTTAAGGTAAAGATTAAAACTCTCAAAGTGTCAGACCTCTTAGATTGATGATTAGAGAGTCCATGGTCGACTATCCGACTTATTCCTTCCTTCAAAGACGATCATGATGAAGAGCAAGATGGCTGCCTTGCTGCAATGGTGACAAATTCTGCCCCCCCCCTCTCTTCCTGAAAGCTCTAACCACGTGCTAGGTAGCCCTTAGTGGTCCAAGCGTGGTCACACTATCTGACTGCACTGACATATCACACAGATAGAAATTTGTGAACGAGGAATTTGCTGTCCAGACAAGACTGGACAATGTCAAGGAGGGATAAGATCTTCCATAAAGTCCATGTGTAGCGATGGGACGAAACACATTAGAAGAAGCAGAAGCCAGTAGTGGGAGCGTCAATAGTATATCTACCTTCTGCCAATTGATAAGACTATTCTATGGTCTTCTTCAACCACACGGCTTTTTAAAATATCAAGCCTTGCTGACAGGCGAAGGGATATGATAACCGTAGCCGAAAGCCGCGAACGAAATCGGTACGAGAAAGATAGTGGCGAATGGCTCGAAGAGGATCTAGCAGAAGATCGTCCACGAGGCCATGTACTCTCAACATAATGTTTGTGTGTAAAAGTCAACATGGTACTGTGTTAATACAACACTGTGCTGAATTCAATTAAAGGCGACTAGTCCGTCATTCACAATCCCGCCGTCGTCCTCAGAGAATATCCACGTCCATAATTGAAAGACCTATTCCATATAACAGTATTTGCCAAATACTGTTGATTCCAAAACAATTTTGATAATCTGCACTCCAGACTGGAAACAACAAGGTCTGAACAGAACTCTCTTCGTAGCGTAACGACGATCGTAAGTAAATCACAATGCGAAAAACCCGAGAGGAATTGATACCAGTGGATGGTTGACGCCAAAGGAACGGAGTTCCCCTCCCACAGACGACCGACGATAGAAAATCAAAGGAAGTGCCGATGAATGGATATAAAATATGCATCTCGCCAATGAAGAAATGACGTGACAAACGGCGTTATGGCGTACCGGAAAAAACGTCTAACCGATGTAATAGAACGACGCACAGGTGTATGAGAGACACATGACGGCGTAATGAACATGTCGTCAAGGTGTAATAGGAAAGCGTAATGTGAAAAATGCGAGAAACGTTGTATATGATAAACAACGTAGTGATTTCCTCATTCACAACAACTTAATGTATATACATGCTCATCATGGAGCAGGATACAAACTTATAAAAGTACACGACGTAACAGAAGGGCGTTGCAAACAGTAACCCCGAAGTCGATTGTAATAATTTTCCTTCTCTTTAAACGTAGTAGAGATGAACATATTAAATGTTTGTAGCGTTAATCACCAAATGTAAGCTCAATGAGATAAATGGGATTATGGATCTTTGTGTCAGTGAACATGAATAATGTGTCAATGAACATGGTTACATTATTACCTCTCCCGATGTAATTTGTCTCCAGTACCTGAAATTCAGTACTGGAATTTTATATGGAGAGAATATAAAACATTTACAACAATGTTACTATTAATAACCAAATAGTCACACAACCGACATCCAGAACAAAGATTTTCCAGGTAACCAAGAAAGATCCTTAAAGAATTTTAAATTCCCGAAGAGAGGAAATAGATTTAAGTCTCTCGCCGGCAGGAAAGTGAGGTTATTCAAAAATTTATAATTTGAAATGACCTAGCACGAACAATTTGTCGAGAAGAACAGTAAGAACATTACTAAAAAAGCAGTTTGATGCTCTAGTAGACTGTACCGGTAATACATACCTGGTAGAAAGAAACCATAGAAGACTTCAAGACTCACGTGTCACTAGGCTTGATCCTTGGCCGGCCAATACCTTCCCACTCACGCTAGTAATTTTAAATTTTCTCATATGGAAGAAATTAAAATTAGTGCATAACTCCATCTGAATTATAAGCGTAATACAGTATACAGATGGAACCAACATGGTGTGAAATAAAACAAGCAATGTAATAATCAGACAATTGTGTTTCAAGAAAATCACACTTTCACATAGTGGGTGAATAGGTTTACTCACTCACGTAAACCAGCATAAGTGGGTGAATAGGTTTACTCACTCACGTAAACCAGCACGTGATCTCATTGTTGTTCGACACACCCTTAATTACATAAAGAGATCAGTAAAGAAGCTCATTAAGATGCGACACAGGGTCGAAGTAAATAGGGTTGAGTTATGGTTACGTAACACAAACGCAACAATCATGCTTCATATTCATGTCAGTATGAAAGACATAAAACCTCTGTCAGGACTCTCTTGAATACAGGATATCAAATATCACGAAATAATACCTGATATAACAAGAGATTACATTTTGGTAGGGCCAAGGTGAACCAACCAAAACTGCAAGTCCGAACAGACACAACAACAACAACATGAAAATTTGACGGCTGCAAATAAAGTATCAGATCTCTCCGGCGGGAAGAAACGAAAAACCCCCGCCGATGAGGATACTATTTACAACCCTACTTGAGATATACACAAACTCAATGCATAAAAATTCATGAATCAACGAAACCAAACCTGATCGTTTATTGTAGAGATCACCATCGGCCTTCAAATCTCAGTACTAAAAGGCAGACTTACAGAAATGCCGGGAACTAAGTACGAATCTGTCACCAATTGAGCAATAAAAACGAGGTCGCGAGAGCCCGTAAAAACCCACACCAAACACAGCGGGTCGAACTCATTGTTCGTGTGAAGACGTGATATTGAATACACATTGTCTCCATCACGCAGGACTGTGTTATCAGATAAGCCCGAGATTAATTTTGACTTTAGAAAATATATCGGGTAATAATTTCAAGATATAAGAATTTTGAAAACTCCGACAAGAGCCAATTTATTTCGCGACGTACGTCCGAAGACAATAAACACATGGCAGATGGAAAAACAGACCATGTGAAGTCTACAAATTTGCCAAAACAAAATTTTGACAAGACAGAAATGTGAAAGAAAAACTATCCCCAAAATATTAATTTAATCACCATCGAACCATTGACAAAAATGACATAGGTGAGACAACATACGGCGAGGAAGTATTCCTTCGTCTGACATTTAATACGAGGATTATTCGAAGTAGACGGCATATCCGGCCGCAACGCTAAAAGCGCATCAAAAATATCCGAAAAACCATCATTGACGTATGTTCCTAACTTTACACTGAAGAAAAAGGAATCACAGATGAACTCGACGAGACCGGTGTAGGAAAACGTCGAGTCGAAGTACGAGAACGGCATACCGGAGAACGGGAGGGCCGAAAAATAGAACTAGAATTTCCGGTCTAATTCTCACCGATTTCGTAAGCAGTATGCACTATTTTAATAAGCAATAATCGTCGACAGATTGGATATTTAACGATGGAAATTGATTGAAATATCAAACATTTATAAACAATGTTTCTATCTGTTACCAAATCAACCTGTCTCAATCTACCATTATATCAGTTTGACCTCATACCTGATAATAGTCTAGTTGAGAATATTTGATGAGATGAAAATAATGGTTTGTCTTTTAGATCATCACTTGTGACCATCCTCGTCAATGTGAATACTTTCAGTATATTTCCAATACAAATTAAACATTTATAAACAATGTTTCTATTTGTCACCCCAACTCAATCCTAATTGAAGTCCCGTAACATGTCATTTCGCTATTATAGAATCGCTGATTCATCGATAAACGAAACCGCAAGAGCAATTTTGACACTCAATGGTAGGTCTGAATAACCCACCATAAAACGAGAAACGGATTTAGAACTGCTAACCCGCAAAGGAGAAACAGACAAGACACGTTTATTCCGTTTAGGTAACGGAGTGTGAAAACAAAAAGACAAAGGAGAGGTCGAGCATGATATGCGAACCCACTGCATTTCATTGTCCGACGAGAACAATGGATTGCTAAGGCACGACAGGTTAGAGAAGTCTTTGTCGAAATAGACAAAGGAACCGGTTTGACTGCATACATAGCCAAACCTAGACATGTAGGCTGTCTAACTAGACGTAGAACCGTCCCGCTAGTATATTTATAGAGGCGGGCGAGTTCTGATTACTAAGACAATGGGAAACATTTATATAATTGCAACGATAACTTCGATAGCATTCAGGTCAATTACAAGCAATTCCCAACAGACGTCTGTCGACTTCCGAAAGAAACGGGTCGCCAGACGCCTGCAAAGGTAAGCCCGACTAGCCTGGGCGAAATTTCCCCACGCTAACGGGTCTCTAATATACACTCGGCGAACTTCGCCGATAACACAACTCTTTACAAGAAAACCAAACCGTGTGGGCGTCCAAACTGGACCACCATTTCACACACGAATTACATGCATTAGATATCGGAATCTCAGACATAACTAATGAAAGAATTTCCGACAATAATGAAAGACTTTCCGACAAGAAATAACACAAGTCAAAACCGATAAGGATACTGCGGGTCGTTACAACAACAACCCAGGTTGTATAAACACTTCCTTGATGTGTACTGGTCGAGGTACAACAGAGAAAGAGGATTGGAATAAGGCTTGCATTGTCCTTTATAGTAACCACGCTGGATTGAGTGGGAGAGCTCTCCTAGGGGCGGACAACTCTCTCCTAGGGGAGTTAATTTTTCTTTTAACTTCCGTTTATCTACGTTGTATCATCTTCCTGACGGAGATTAATAGGCATTGAATTCAAGCAGGTTTACGATTTAGGAAGCAAATTAGCACTTTTCAATGCAGTCCTGATTTGTTGTCCAGAGTGATCTTGACCTCAATTTTCGTATGCGACACACTGCCTTCCCACAATGTATCCATTTGAATTGCGATTTCTAATGATTATCTGCTTTTGTGGTCACAGTGATTTGGACCTTTGACCTCAATTTTAGTAAGCGACATACTTCTACCCCTAATGTATAATGTCCCTGAGAATAGAAAGTTTTGGGACAAAGTGATCTAGATATTTGACCTATATTTTAACCTTGACCTAAATTTCAGTAAGCGAAAAATTGCAATTATTAATGATTTCTTGCCTTAGTGGTCACAGACACGAAATGACGATGGGAAGGACGGAAATCATCGTCACCATCAGATGAGGTTTTCCCAGCGATATTGTCGTTGTATGTTCAAGATAAAACGTTTCTTTCTCCATAAACCTTGTCCTTTTTCTCCCACACATTGGAATTGTCCAATTTTCAAATAGTCCCCCAGACTATTCCGTACATGGTTAGCGCTGATGCAAATTAGTAAACAAATTAAAACTGACCTGCGGACAATATACTGCCATCCACATTGCCACTTCACCTCCCTTAGACAGACCTACAACTCCAATACCTCCAGGCTGGACATGTGGCAAGGTGGTAAACCAGTCCACGGCTTTCTGGACAATCAAAATACACTTTTCTTAGCGGTGCACATCAGATATTGAATAACAATTTTATCTTCATTATCAAATCCATAGAGATAATTATTAAACTTTAATTTAGTGACATTCATTTATTGATCACAGATTGGTGCGTTTTTGGCTTTTCTTTGTATTTACATAAGGTTCTTTACAGCAATCTCCCTCGACAGTCTGTATGTTCATAAGATTGCTACCAGCAGATGTAAATACTATAGCGTCTAGCCCGTCGTTCATACATACGCAAGTTTCCCGCAAGAGAGAAGGGGTAAACAGTTTCCAATGATGCCGGCAAGACAGCATGATCTTCCAATTATCAAATCCGTTTCGATGATCAGTATTTCTAATCCATACGACTTTCGCTATGAAGGTCGTTAAATACAAAAAAAATACAAATACAAAAAAAACTAGAAAATGATGAAAAGAACTGTTCATATGAACCCCATGGAGGTCTTCAAAGTATATGGGGATCATACGGCATCTATCCCCGGGTTAAGCGGAATAGACACAAGTTAAGAAACGTAAAGTCAAAGATCTTACACGCAACGCTCGTATTGTGCTATCAGCCTGCAATATGTATCGCCATAATTTGATAAACTTTGACATGATGCATTTGTGACATTGACTAAAATCGTCATATTTCATACAGGATCTAGCAAATGCTGCTGGGCAAGACATGTTTACGTCATATGGTCCCTCTTCACAGAAAGACCCTTCCCCAAGCAAAACAAGTACTAAGAAACCTCAATTCGCAAAAAGTTCTATCAAATCTCCAGAGTAAACTTGTCATACATCCGGAAAAAACCCCAAACAAATAATATAATATTTATATGGAATAGTACTATTACCAAGTGCTGGTTAAGGAATTGTCTAATTACTTCCAAACTGCAGTCACAAATCAAAAAACTTTTCTCAATGAAAGATTTATTTCTCTTCCAACTGCTCATAAAAATTATACCAAAAGTGTCCTGGAATCCCAAAATTACAACCCCAACACCTTACAAATCTAGATTCAAAGCTGGTTCTAGATGCGGCACCACCAAGCCTCTTTCAACCATGTTGAGGACACTTCAGGAGGTAAAAACATTTTGGGCCACCAATCCCAAATGTTCTGGCATATAATTCGTGTCAATGTGACTTACGGAAAAACTTGATGAAAATGGATACATACCATGTATCCACCTGGGATTTCCTGACAATCCATAATACAATTCCTCATCAGAACCTAATTGACCGATTTAGTTCATAACTAATAAAAATATTGGTGTTCAAGAAAACGTAGCACCGATATATATTAATGTTAGAAGCTAAAAGACATTCAATAGCTCTGCTACATACAAGGGACATTCATGGGATGTTTCTTTGTTTATAGAGTTGCTTGAATGTCTTATAATGATAATTCTTTAACAATATCCATGTGAAATTTGGTAAGATAATTGAGTATTTAAATCGGTTCTAATTGTGCACACCTTTTGGCGGACATTTATCTGTTCTCTTCAGCATTATGCTATCAAAAATTGACCATTTCAAAGCCCGTTCTTTCTCAATCACAAAACGGTACATAGGCGATCTTGCTGCTGTGGATAGTCGCTATATATATATGAAACCGTGAAGGATACACATCCATCATCACTGGATTCGAAGGAAACTACATATAACCCTAATGCCACATCATATTTAGACCTAAATAAAATGAAAAATAAAATCCCAGAGGATCCTGGGTATGCCGTATAGATATCTCGACGAGTAGCATTTGATAGATCCTATGTAAAATGTGACCAGTTTAATCAACGTCACAAACCATCTCCCTAGTCTAATCCGTGGCATGTCCTACTCCTCCTCCACTTTTACTCACTGCACAGTGACTCCTCCTCCTCCTCCTCCTCCACTTTACTCACTGCACAGCGGGTTGCATAGGTGTGGCACGGGATACGATTGGGCGAGAGACCTGGGGTTTTCGCTACCTGAGATTCCATGGGCCAGGCTTTCACCCTACAGTAGAATGGGTCGACTGCGCATGCGCGATGAGTAGTAGTATAGAAAGGGCACGAGATCTCCCTATCCATATAGGTGTGGCGCGGGATAGGGTGGGCCGAGAGACCTGGGGTTTTCGCCACCTGAGATTCCATGGGCCAGGCTTGCACCCTACAGTAGAATGGGTCGACTGCGCATGCGCGATGAGTAGTGCGCGATGAGTAGTATAGAAAGGGCACACGATCTCTCTATCCCTATAAACTAACCCATGGGGGTGAATGAACCCATGGGGTGAATGTGCCATGGGGTGAAATCCGTGGCGTATGAGGGTCGGCTCATGTGGGTTTCACTTCTTAAGGGTCAGCTCATGTGGGTTTCACTTCTTAATCCGTGGCGTATGAGGGTCGGTTCAGATCCCCTGGGGTGGGGACATGCCCCTGAGGGCAGTGGGTGGGTTCAATGAAAGCTCGTAATTGTAAAACAGGGCTATACCACTAAGCGCCTGCACTCAACAGAGATAGCAGACTACGAGCGTATCGTGGAAGATCTTCGGCGTTACGTTTCATCACTTGTGTCTAATTCCGCTTAACCCGGGGCTGAATATTGAATGACAGATTAACTAGATGCTTGTGGTCAACAGCACCTTATAGACCTAGTATGTAGTTCTGAACTAAATTTGGATGCATATCACAACTGATAACAGGAGTAAATGTAAGTTCCTGAAAAAGATGTGCTATTGATACATTAATAAGCGTGACTGAGATACATCATTCTTTACATGACGACTTTACAACGAATATTATGGATTAAGAATACTGATCAGCGATACGGATTTGATATTTTTGGAACATCATGATGTCTTGCCGGCATCATTGAAAACTGCTGACCGCTTCTCTCTTGCAGGAAACAAGCCTATGTTTATGTATACTATGATTGTCTTCTTGAATTTGGTGCTAATACTGTTATATGGAATATGGAATAGGTCTTTGGATTATGGACGCGGATATTCTCTAATGGACGACGGCTGAATTATGAATGACGGATCAGACGCTTGTTATTACAATAAAGTTCGTGCTAATTTATAGAATATACGAGAAGTCATACCGGAAAGTACGCAAAATCAATTTTCAGAAGATTTTCAGGAAGATCTTTGAAGTTGAAGTACGGTAAGGCCAGGACGACAAACCCTTTAGATGCCAGAAGAGATGCCCTGTATTCGATATTCCCTCCTGCAGTCCCGAACATGTCTATTACCCCAGGGAAGGGACCAGTTCCTGAAATGTAACCAAATTGTCATCTTATTAGCCTTTGTCATATTATATTCCTAAGATTCCACATATCGTGTTGTGTGTTTCGATATTAAAGTGTTTTATTTTCACATACACTGACTTCACATAGAGTTTCTCGACTTGGCTTGTACTTGCTTGATTGAAGCGATATGCAAAAGGTGGAAAAATTGACTTAGTCTGGCGACTAAAAAGCAACCATATGACTCTACAGGAAAGAATTCGTCAACAGCCAACATTCAGACCCGAGAATACGGAGGAATGTCGGACGTAGCCTTAGTATCACAGCCGCGCTGTTATTGCAGCTGTTCATGTGGAGACTATGAAGTATCCACACGACCCCTTGCACCGGCTTTAGCGGAATTATATATCCTAGCTCGGGAGCTGTGATGACAGATCAGCTCAAACAAGTCAACTGATGTTAATGGATGAGCACCATGGATGTCTGATGGAGTAAACGCATTAACATGGGGAAACCTGGTAAATACAAGAATACCTAGGAAAACTAACCTGTAAATTCCCACGTCGTACGGCTTAAATTTCCCACCGAAACAATAAACCTACATATATTTGTCAAGTGACATGTACAGAGGGCGGGCATCGGGACTGACAGTCCACCAGCAGAATCCTACCATATACAGGTAATAAATTGGAGCGATAGGCAAGAGGCGAGAAAAATTGATGACGCCTGGCGACTAAAAAGCAACCATACGACACCCAACATTCACACCAGATAATACGGAGGAATCTCGGACGTAGCCTTAGTATCTCAGCCGCGTTTTTATTGCAGCTGTTCATGTGGAGACTATGAAGTATCCACACGGCCCCTAGCACCGGCTTAAGCGGAATTAGATATGCTAGCTCGGGAGCTGTGATGACAGATCAGCTCAAACAACCTCAACTGATGTTAATGGATGAGCATCATGGACGTCTGATGGAGTAAACGCCTTAACATGGGGAAAGCTGGTAACCTGTAAATTCCGACGTTGTACGGCTTAAATGTTCGAACGAAACAATAAACCTACATATATTTGTCGAGTGACATGTACAGAGGGCGGGAGTCGAGGACTAACAGTCCACCAGCAGAATCCTGCCATATACAGGTAATAAATTGGAGCGATATGGAATAATTGACGTCTGGCGACTAGAAAGCAACTCTAAAGGAAAGGCCAAACCCGTCTGTTTCTTCTCCATGCATGCTTTTCAGCTTTGAAATAGTGTGTGTATATGAATGTTCAAGGTTCTGGACAGGACATGTATTTATAAATCAGAGATTTCTAGAGCAGAACAAAACGAGAAAAAGCCGCGTCTCCAAAGAGGACGCCCGTGTGAACTCGATAGATAGTACTAGTATACACCAGGTAGCAAACATAAGGAGGAAGTCGCCTTCATTATTCCAGGCAGATTGAGAAATGATTCCCAAATTCTGTTGTTTCTGATCCTGATCCTGTAAAACGAAGGTGGCACAGAAGACTTAAATCTATTTGCATGAAAGCCATGTCACAAACGTTTACTTATTATACACTATATTATATAGATAACAGCTTTACTGACACTAAAACAAATTCAGGAAAGATGACTCTTTGTCAAAAGAAGAATTTTGCAAGATAGAATAACTGCACATTCAACCAGAAACAGACGGTATCTTATGACCTAAAGATATTTTAATAACTGAGGTCGATTTTGCAAAATATTATAGCTAGCAGTTTTTCCTGAACGAAAATATCATGCAATTACCTCGCTGAATATAAAATCTTAACTCTTCATGGCAACCTAACACATACCTGGAGGTATGAAAAGTGTTCCCCGTATATCTCCCTCGTGGATTTCTGTCCGAGTCACATGTTTGTGTAGATACCACCGTGACACGGTCAAACTACCCAGAGGACTGACGGTCTGGTTGTGTATTTGCTCGACTAATTGATGGTTAGGGTGTAAGGAGATATCGACAAGAACGGGTGTTGTAACGTCCTTTTTCATAAACCGAAGTCCAGGTTTTTGCCCAGGGGTCTGCTTCATACTCCAAAACAGTCCCATTGGTTCAACACCTTGGATGGAGAATACAAATTACCCATGATAAAGTAGGTTCTACTGTTATTTACTTTGTAGCAAGACCTACAATGTAATATGTCTCATTGTTTTCTATGTGGTATTACAGATAAGGCGATACGGCTTCTAAATCTGGAGAAGAATTTTTACCAGTAGAGGTTCCTTCTAAATATTTAATCACCCTAATAGAATTCTGACAAAGCCTTAATTCGCCATTGAAAGAATATTAATGCTGCTGTTATGGCTCTTTCTTCCCAAAGTGTAGTTATGACGATTCGGTTGTGGCATGCCTTGAATTCTTAATAATATTTCCCTTCAATTATCTGTTATATGTTTTTTCCATACCTGTATATGTCCCTCCCAATGAAGAGGCCTGGTTGACATCTATTTCACCAGAACTGTTGGCCACATAGTGTCCACACGAAGCAAACGTCATCTTGTTTTCTGTCAGTGTAGCATACAGGGTGACCTTCTGGGCCTTGGTGAGTCCTGATACAGACAGACGAACAGGGGAGTCCACAAGGTCCTCAAGGGGATCGACACTGATAGTGATCATGGTTCTCAGGATGGGGGCCCGCAGCATACACCTATCCAAACCCACATGTCCAACTTTTGTGCCCACTGAGAAGATGAAAAGGTAATTATTATGAAGAACAAGACTCGAAAACTCCCAGCCCATTATAGTTAGGATAGAGAAGTTTCTCACCCACGACTTCAGCGAGAACTAAAGCTGTGAAATATTGGTGTAAGCTTGTAACCTTCCTGCAGAGGAGACTTACCAAAATCTGCTTAAAGAGATCGGGGAAATTTTGAGCTTCCGCAGAATTCATTATGTTCGGTTGTATCTGCATGGTTTCACGGTTATTCTCATAAACCGTTGAAGGAATTAACTTAACGAGTCCAGTACGAATGGAACCTTGCGATCTGATTATCATTTTTCGCAGTTCATCGGGCTCTACTTCCATTAAATTATATACTGCAGCTATACTGAATTATTGCACATTTGACTGTTCCAATTGTTGTTGCGGGAAGGGGGTATTTTCCCCCGTCTCGATTTTCCCCAAGATTTAATAAATTGGAGCGATACGCAAAACAGAGCAGTCCACCGGTGATGCCAAATTACAACGCATATAAGGGAAGTGGGAAGAGGTGCCGACATACTGACAGAGCCACATGAATTCACAGTATAGTCTTCTGGTTAACCTATTCTAAAGCACATACCAAGAATCTAACGATTCCTGATATGTGACTGTGTTGTATCTCAGGTACGCTTTTGTTGTACCTGTTCATGTGGCAACTTGGATGACATGACCACACGGCCCCTAGCACCGGCATAAGCGGTATTAGATACAAATCTAGAGAGCTATGATGGAAATGCTCTGACAACTCGTATTTTGGTAATTGGGGCCCGCAGATGAAAAAACATTCAACTAGCATGGTTTGTATTCGGCTAAGCCAACTTAAAATCCCCTAGCTTCGAGGTGCCCTTCGATCCAAGCGAATGAGATCACAACATTGGTGGATGCTCGGTTAATACAAGATGGTAAGATCCTGTAGCGACATATACAATTAATTTACTGATTTATAAAATCATTCCAGCTGATGTCAAGTCGAACAAACCCCGAATTATTACTAAACCCGAATTAATACAATTTTAAATGTTCTATCATACCTTTTTTGTCATTTACTCGTAGTTATATTTAGTACAGTATAGTTCGGCAGGGAATTGTTTTCAAAATGAATGGCCATTTATATCAGAAAAAGGTCATAGGGCTTCAGGGACAACACCAACAGTATTTATGAATTATATTTCAGACAACGATGACATTAAAGTCTGTCCATTTTAATTAGTCGTCTACTTTGGAGCTTGTCAAAAATCACTAGTTAAATCTGCATATATGTTTTTTGCAACGTGTAGTCTGTTGTCATGTAGGAGGTAGGGGGAGGGGTGGAGTAAATGTTCTCTTCGTATATGGGGTTAGAAGACGTGAGGCCACTTCCTGTCTGAGGATGGTCCGAGGGCGATCAACACCCACCACCCTTATTATATTTTTCCCCTTTATTTTCCAGTTTTGATGCAGTTCCTCAGTTCCTTATCCTCCCTTCTTTCAAGTTGTTTTAACATGCAATTTTTCATCCTCGTTCTGCATAATAATCCCAATGGGACTTCCTCTCTCACTAGCACTAACATCTTTGACGGGGATTCCTTGTCGCTGATCTTCTTGGGAAGTGATTCAATTCCAATGGAGTCAACAATCTCAACTGCAACATCCATGTCTGTAACACCGTGAATTTCTGGTAATCCCCTTATTACAATGTTATTCTTTCTTCGGCTCTTTTCGTCAGCCTCACTTCGAACTAACTTAATTTCGTCATGTAATTTGGAAGTGTCTGAGTTGGTTACTTCCGTACACAGGTTATCCACTACAGCCTGTCTGCTAGTAGTTCAGTAAGGTGAAATTCGTACTCATTGACCTTTGTGCACTTCAAGAGCAAATTGAGGCCCCTTGATCTTTGACCGGCCGGCCAAGTGACCGGAAGTGACCTTTTACCCCTGCAGATCCGGATAATAATGGCGCGCAGGGGTCAAAGGTCACTTCCGGTCACGTGATCGGTCTCAGAGATCAAAGCTCGAGGGGGCTCAATTTGCTCTTCAAGTGCACAAAGGTCAGTGGATACGAATTTAGCCGTACGGATAAAAATGGTGCACAGAGTTCAAAGGTCACTTCCGGTGACGTGACCGGACTCAGAGTTCAAACGTCAAGGGGCCTCAATTTGCTCTCTAACTGCACAAATTTCAATAGACTCGAATTTAGCCTTACGGATAATAATGGTGCGCAGAGGTCAAAGATAGTACGCAGTATTAGTGTATTACAATGTACTGTTCAACTCCTCGATTAGGGTGATCTATAAATAGAACTGACGTCATGATGTATAAATAGAACAGGGTTTCCCAAAGGAGAATCCCCGTGTCCCGATGTTGAGCAATGACGTCATCGCGGACCAGCAACTCTCAACATGTTGTCTTCCGTGGTATGAATGCATTAGTTTTATATAATATAGCATGGTACAATCGCTCGCAAAAGGTACAAAAAAACCATCCGTGCAGGTCCGTTTGTGTAAGATCATGAAAAATGGCGTCCAGTGGGGGCAAATTCCCCGATACCCGTATGATAAGAAAATTAAGATCGTAGCGCCATCTATACGCTCTGGACGCAAGAGCGACAACTCTGACGGGCCAATAACTGTTGGCAGCTGTCCCAAGGAGTATTAAGTAGGAGTATTGGGGTGGTCATTTTGTTTTCTTGTGGATTTTACTTTGGTGGTGGCACCTTGTTTTCGTTGTCTCGCGATGTAGAATACGATGGGAGGAGTCTCGAGGCCATGGGTTGAATTTCGCTTCAGGGAAGTCTGGGATGGCCATGTTAGGCCCATTCCGGCGTGGTGGACAATGGTAGTCCCAATGGGGAACTCACTCATGGACATTTGCGGTATGGGATGTGGCACCTTGTTTTCTTTATCTCGAGCTGTAGAACACGATGGAAGGGGTCTCGAGGCCATGCGTTGAATTTTCTAGAAAAGTGCTGATGACGCATGCGCAGTAGGCAGGCAGATCGAGGTGGACGTTTTGGGGTTTAGATGAACCCATAGCGGTCCGATTTGGACGTGCGAGGTGTCATGGCGAAGCAGTCGTGAGGGAGCGTCCAACTGGATGAGTGTGGGGTAGGAATAGCGTTTATCTGTACATGCGCAGTAGAAAAAGTCTATTTGAGTGGACGTTTTGGTGTCGAGATGGGCCACTATTGGTCCCAATGGGTCGTGTGAGGTGTCAATATGTAGCACTCATGGCCTAGAGACAGACTGGGAGTGATATGCGCCTGCGCACTCGGGGAGTAGTAGAGAAAGGGGGAGATTAGGAAGTGCAAATAAGCGCGTTTGGGGGGAGATGGCCATGTTCGCTCTCGCTACCTGGTAAAGTTACCTTAGCGTATGTGTAAGTGTAGGTGTGTCTGTGGAGGTGGAGGAGGAGGAGGAGGAGGAGGGAGAAAAGGAGGAGGAGGTGGAAGAAGAGGAGGAACCAAGTTGAGTGAGTGAGTGAGTGAGTGGTCATATACGTGAGTGGTCATATACCATTAGCCTCAGTCTGTAATCACGCTCTGACCGGGTACCATGTCGAGTACATATACGTTCTGTCAGAGAACCTTCTCTCGTCATGACAATATGCTCAGACATATTCAATGTAAACACAACCAAGAGACACCACCGAGTCCCGCTGTGGGTCCGCCAAGTGGAGTAGAGCACCCTTATACCACGACGGTCAGCGCCCCTACGGGATGTGGCAAGACGTCATGGGTGTAACTGTTGAAATTTCTTAGAGGAAGGGCCCCTCAGCTATACCCGTATAGTTTGGTGCGACAGCCAGTGGCAGCCCGCCTACGAAACTACAGAATGTGAGCTTCGTCCCAGGGATTCCTCACGAATATCAATCAAGCGTATTACTTCGACCCCGAGCAGACCAACGTGGTAGTTCTAGATGATCTGATGAGTGCGGCCACTGACAATTCACACGTTGCAAACTTGTTTTTCAAAGAATCCCATCCTCGGAATCTGTTCGTCATCTATTTGACTCAGAATCTCTTTCCTCAAGGGAAGGCGTCCAGAGATATTGTCTTGAACTCTCAATACTTCGTGTTGTTCACCAATCCCATCGACAGAGCGCAAATCCGTGTGTTTGGTAGTCGAATTTATTCTCAGAACATCGATCATTTCATGCAGGCGTTTCAAGCCACAACAAGTCGTCCGTACGGCTACCTGTTCGCAGACTTGAAAGCTCATACCCCCAAAGATCGCCGATTGACGACCCACCTGTTACCCGGATTTGAAGGAAACTACAGATAGCCCTACAGGCACATCTTATTTAGATCTCTACCTCTATAAAAATGAAGCGGGCATTCTCTCTCGTCGACTTTATGACAAAAGAGATGATTACAATTTCGACATCGTAAACTATCCCTTTCTGGATAGTAATATTCCAGTGGACCTGCATATGGCGTATACATATCTCGCTATAGCATTTGCTAGATCCTGTGTTAAATGCGATGATTTTTTTAATCACCCTGTCACAAACATTGTTGCAGAAACTTATAAACAGGGCTATTCCACCAAGCGCCTCCACTCAAAGCCTCTCAAATTTGGCGATACATATCGCATGCTGATAGCAAAATACGAGCGTAGCGTGCAAGATCTATGGCGCTACGTTTCGTAACATGTGTCTAATTCCGCTTAACCCGGGGCTAGGGGCCGTATGAACCCATGTACTTTAAGATCCTCACGGTACTCATATGAACAGTCACAATCAAAGCGTGACTGAGGTACATCATTTTTAGATGACGACTCTATAACGAATATTATGGATTAAGAATACTGATCAACGATACGGATTTGATATTTTGGAACATCATGATGTCTTGCCGGCATCATTGAAAATTGTTGACCGCTTCTCTCTTGCTGGAAACAAGCCTACATGTATGTTTATGTATACTTTTGTCTTTTTGAATTTGGTGCTAATACTGTTATATGGAAATGGAATAGGTCTTTGGATTATGGACGCGGATATTCTCTAATGGACGACGGCTGGATTATGAATGACGGACTAGACGCTTGTAATCATATGAAATTGCTGGACAAAGACCCAGTCCATAATGAAATCGAAACGATAGCGTCGATGTTGAAAACCTCAGGCATGAGCTGGACAGCGGCGTTTGTCAAAGCGATGGCTCAAAAGAAACATTTGTTTAAACGCATCATAAAGATCAAAAGCGTTCCACTATAAATAGCCCACACAACATCATTTTCCTCATTTCACCATGAGCACTATATCACCATGGGCACTATAGAGTCCACGTTACGTGATGTAAACTTTGAACCCAACAACGAGATATTCTAACCGAAGCAAGCCGACGTTCAAGTCGATGCTATTATTGATACAGCTCAAGGTGGGACCACCGAGACTGTTCAGCACCAACGCATGCTTTGTCATCTTATCACGCTCATAGATGACGTCCATTGGGTGGCCCGGGTATGTCTTCTGCTGCATAAGAAACAGATAGAACCCGAAGAGGATACCAACGCAACTACCCGTGTCTAGAATCTGCTGACCCTGCATGAGGCATTTCAAACCTTCATGGAGACGCAGCTGAAGACGGGAAATTATCTTCAACAACCCCAAACATAATGATGCCCGTCCATAGATGATCGGCAATGCATAAGGCGTTGGGATAGGACGTTAAGGTGTTGAGACGGGCGTTAAGGCGTAACGACGGGCGTCATCGCATTTCGATGAATTAGTGTCAATTCCAAGGAATGTCTAGAAAAATCAGAGCTTCTGAGCTATTTCACCAGGGCGTTGAAGCGTTAAGCTGGGCGTTGGCGGGCGTTACTGTCTATAAAAGCAAGCGTATTCCAAAAACGCGCACAGTCGACGTTCAGCCATCAACATGGGTTATACATGCTCTGAGTGCGAACGCACGTTCACCAGACATTACAATATGATGCGACACCAGAAGAATATACATGGGATTGAAGACTCCGAGGAGTCCACCGACTGATACCGAAACAGAGACTGCTGAGATACAAGCGTCTAGTCCGTCATTCATAATTCAGCCGTCGTCCATTAAAGAATATCCGCGTCCATAATCTAAAGACCTATTCCATATCCATATAGCAGTATTAGCACCAAATTCAAAAAGACAATCATAGTATACATAAACATAGGCTAGTTTCCTTCAAGAGAGAAGCGGTCAACAGTTTTCAATGATGCCGACAAGACATCATGATGTTTCAAAAATATAAAATCCGTATCGCTGATCAGTATTCTTAATCCATAATAATCGTTGTAAAGTCGTTATCTAGAGAATGATGTATCTCAGACACGCTTTGATTGTGACTGTTCATATGAGCACCATGAGGATCTAGAAGTACATGAGTTCATACGGCCCCTAGCCCCGGGTTAAGCAGAATTAGACACAAGTTACGAAACGTAACGCCATAGATCTTGCACGCTACGTTCGTATTTTGATATCAGCGTGCGATATTGAGAATTTGAGATTACAAGCGTCTGGTCCGTCATTCATAATTCAGCCGTCGTCCATCAGAGAATATCCGCGTCCATAATCCAAAGACCTATTCCATATTCCATATAACAGTATTAGCACCAAGTTCAAAAAGACAATCATAGTATACATAAACATAGGCTTGTTTCCTGCAAGAGAGAAGCGGTCAACAGTTTTCAATCATGCCGGCAAGACATGATGTTCCAAAAATATCAAATCCGTATCGCTGATCAGTATTCTTAATCCATAATATTCGTTGTAAAGTCGTCATCTAAAGAATGATGTATCTCAGTCACGCTTTGATTGTGGCTGTTTATATGAGTACCATGAGGATCTTGAAGTACATGGGTTCATACGGCCCCTAGCTCCGGGTTAAGCGGAATTAGACACAAGTTACGAAATGTAACGCCATAGATCTTGCACGCTACGCTCGTATTTTGCTATCAGCATGCAATATGTATCGCCAAATTTGAGAAACTTTGGGTGGAGGCGCTTGGTGGTGTAGCCCTGTTTTATAAGTTTCTGCAACAATGTTTTGTGACGTTGATAACAATCGTAACATTTAACAGGATCTAGCAAATGCTACTAGGCGAGATATGTATATGCCATATGCAGGTCCCACTGGAATATTACTATCCAGAAAGGGATAGTTTACGATGTCGAAATCTCTTTTGTCATAAAGTCGACGAGAGAGAATGCCCGCTTCATTTTTGTAGAGATATAGATCTAAATATGATGTGCCTGTAGGGCTATCTGTAGTTTCCTTCAAATCCAGCAAAGGTGGATATATATCCTTCACTGCGTCATTTATATAGCGATTATCCACAGCGAGAAGATCGTCTATATTGCGTTGGTGAATGAGAAGGAACGGGCTTTGAATGTATCGGTTTTTGAAAGCGCCTGCATAGAGAAACATTCATAAGAGAACAGATACAGGTCAGCCAACAGGGGTGCACAATTAGTAAGGAATACCTATATGCAGCTGATATATTGTGTTGCCAAATTTCACATAGATATTTTTAATGAGAAATTCAAGCAACTCTATAAACATAGAAACATCCCATGAATGATATCTCTTGTATGTAGTAGAGCTATAGAATGCTTTATGGCTACCGACATTAATATCTCTACGATCAGTTTTCTTGAACACAGATACTATTAATGAAATTAGACGGTCAATAAGGTCCTGATGAGGGATTGTAGTATAGAGAGTCGAGAAATCCCATGTGGATACATGTCTGTACGGTATGTGACCTTTAGCATCAAGTTCTTCCGTAAGACATTTTGAGTTTTTCAATATCCACATACATTCAACGCCAGAGTTCTTAGAAATAGTGGCGCAATACCTTTCCCAAAATGCTTTTACCTCCTGAAGGGCCCTCGTCAATAAGGTTGAAAGAAGCTTGGTGGTGCAGCTTCTAGAACCAGCTATGAATCTAGCTTTGTATGGTGATTTATGCATTTTGGGAGTCCAGTATACTTTTGCTATGTCGTTATGATTGGTTGGAATCAGTCTATCTACTGATACGGAGAGCTTGACCTCAGATAGTCAACCTACATCCCAGGCAAGTGAGGCAGAACCTACCTTCTGGGATCGTATTGTACCTGAAGCTATTAATACCCATGCTGCGGGGATCGAAGACGCCGGACAGGATAACTTATCAAAATGCGCCCCTGCATCAGGAAATCAGCCATGGCCATCTATGAACGGTATAGTCTGCTACCGTTTGAAATGAAAGGCGACCCCAGGCATTGGTCCATCATGAAGATCAAGAGTCACTTGGAGGAGGATATGGCGCTACCACCCACCCAGGCCCTGGAAAATGCGATCAAAATGCGCAAACAACTGTTTGAGAATATGTTGCCTCAATGGTATCCTGGCCTGCCAGACGACGATTACAACAAACGGATCAGAGCGAACATGGCCGAAGATTAGACTTTCTGAAATAGCGTCTTCTGATTGGACTAGAGCAGCCGAGACTACATCTAACGGGCAAGAACTAATAGGACAGATGCAGCACCAAATGGCGGCCTCTGAGTACTTGAATTGTAAACATATCCAACGCGGCTCCCCCAGCTTGGGAATGATGTAACTATATAAAAACTTGTGAACGAGTTGATCTTTCTTTCTCTCATTTGTCTGCATCATGGCGTTGGCGGGCGTTACGATAAGGCGTTAAGATCATGACGTCAAGGCGTTATGCTAGGGTGTTAAACCGTAAAGATAGGGCGTACGGGCGTTGACGGGTGTCACTGCATTGCGATGAATTAGTGGCAATTTCATGAAATATCTAGAAAATTATAGCTTCTGAGCTAGTTTCAACACGTTAGTTTTAAGCGTGTATGCTGATTGTTAAACATACGTCTCCCCCAACCTCCCACCTTCCCTTATGAGGTGCGTATCGGGTACCAACTGGGGGGGCCAATAAACATAGCTTAATCAAATTATATCAAACACTCATCAGATCCAAAATAGACTATGGTTCAATCGCTTACCAATCAGCATGCATTTAAGACGAGAAGAGCTGTCAATGAAATATGCAGGGAAAACAATAGCCAAGGGCGAAAACCACCCATGCCACAACATTTTTGGCCCAAAAACCGAATACGAATTCCTAAAAAGGAAATGGGAAAAAGACTCCGCACCATTCGGTTACACGATAGAACGACTATTCCAAGAACACGACATCCCTATCTCTTGTATCTCTGACACTGACAAGGTCAATAGACCACCATGGCAACTAATCACACCACACGTGGACACGAATATACATAGCTACATCACCAAACAGGACAACCCAGAGCATATAAGGGTCACTGCCCTCGAATATATTGACACACATTGGAAAAATCGCTTGAAAATATATACAGACGGCTCCAAAAACACAAGTCACAATACAGGTTCTGCATTCGTTATACCAGAACTTGACATTCACGAAGGTTTCAAACTACCAGACAATATGTCTGTATACACCACTGAATTAGTCGCCATAATCAAGGCTCTCGAATGGGTTCTTCAGAACCGACCTGTTTCCACCGTTATTCTTAGCGATTCCTTAAGCGGACTGGTATCTATAAAGAACTCCAAATCCGACAGCAGACCTGACCTCATACACGAAATAGAAATTTTATGTACACAAATACGAGACAATGACATTGACGCCATTTTAGCTTGGATACCCGCCCACGTGGACGTTAGGGGAAATGAAGCCGCCGATAGGACAGCCAAAGACAGCCTCACCAAAACTGCACCTGACGTGCATATAGGACTAGGAACCAAAGAACTGAATTCTATCATTAAAACCAGAATAGATAGTAAATGGGAGAAGGAATGGAACGAAGAAAACCGAGGTAGATGGCTACATAGTATTCTAGATAAGGGGAAAAGAAGGAGTTCTGGATTCCAGCTAGACAGTAAACGTGACGACCGCATCATCACAAGATTAAGACTAGGCAAAACAGGACTAAAATCTCACTTATCTAAGCTAATAAAAAACACATCACCACTATGCACTTCATGCAACAACGAAGAAGAAACGATAGAACATTTTATACTCAAATGCCCAAAACATGACCTCTATCGCCGAACACTGGAAAACGAACTCAAAAACTTAAATGTCCCTCTGTCGTTGGCTTCTATATTAAATCCTAAACCACCTCTTACAAACAAAGTATACTCCACCTTACTAGCTTACATCAAATCGACTGACTATCACTCTACCATTTAATACTATATGGTTACACCAAGACACCAATAAACCTAGGACCAAATTTGAATAAATGTAGCACGCTTAGAGTCAAAACTATTTTACAGGGGCGGAAATAAGGGTCAGTGATCAGAAATGACTGATCAAATTTGGACACTAACCAATCAAAATGCCATAGCAATAACATAGACAAATTCACTGATCAAATTAAAAGCTCCTAATAACGAGCTCTGACCAAATTGTGTTCCCTTATTTCCAACCCTCGTTAACGAATGTTAACCGTCCGGTTTTCATGCAGGGGCAGAAGACTGGAGGTTATATCAAACATTCACAATCGGCTTTAACTATAATAATATTTTTATTTATAATATTTAGTACCTAATTATTTATTGCTATTGATCACGTGTGACTTAGATCACGATAGTGCCAGTCGATGGCAAAAAATAACACCAGAAAACAAGAAACTACAAACTCTTCTATTCTTTGTAATACAGGCACAGCACACTGAAGACAACACACGAGTAAGACCAGCCATGAAACAGAACACCTATGACGACAAATATTATGAAACAGCACCAAATGGAGATGAACATGATGAAGATCATCATCGTCGGTCCACAAGAACGTCCAGAATACTCGACCCTGTACCACGCCAGACACGCTACCCCACCGAACTGAGCAACCAGAATACCAAATCCTAAACCACACAGACACGCTATATATGACACCGAAATGACGCCACAACACAGAATATCATCCTTTGACTTTCACACAATATAGGACGTAGACCTGCCGTCCTGTGCCCCAATACACACTCCAAGCAATTGTTACAGGCACAGATTTCTGGAAGAACCCACCCTGTTCCCAAGGGCGTCGTTAGGGAAGTCGATTAGAAAAATCCTGAAGACGCCCATGGTTCTCCCAGTTTTTTCTGGACGGCTTTGTGCGTACAAAGGGGTACCAAGACAAAGGAATCATCCACGCGATTAGACCTACAGTGAACTCATATTTACTAGTATAGCTTAACCAAAAAAACCCGAAAGAGACTTACGAACTTGTACATAGCGACTCTTATTTACTTCTATTTATATCTCCTGCTAATCTATCATTGTTATCTATCATTATTTATTTATTTATTCATTTATTTATTTATATATTTAGCGCTGGAAAAGATATTAAAAGAAAACAAAGAAATGTACCGCGAAATCCAAATAAAACATTGAGTTGATGGGCCGCGAAATCCGAATGGGAAGCGGCCCTTAAACTACAATTTCAATCAAAAAACCACCTTCCCTTGAGTGGGCACATTATTTAAGGGAAAGTGCTATAAAATGAATGTAGCAATAAGTATCCTAAACAAAGTTGCACAACATCTGAAAATATTAATTGTGAAGAGGCGATTTTCATTGTTGCAGTAGCCCAGTGAGGAGTCGAGATTTATTTCACAATGAGTGGATTTCCGACACCTACAGCGCCCGACCAAAGTGAAATACATGTAATTGTAAAACATCAATCATTTCTAAACGGATCACATTATAGGAAAGATGCAGAACATACAAGAGGAACACGTATAAAATACATGATGTACTGTATAGAAGTTTCATGCATCTGCCTTTAGTGGTTTCCAAGATATGGAGTGAACGAAAATTTGAGAGATAGACAGAAGCACATTTTGCATGGAACCACGCAAGCACTCACACCAAAACCTAATAAGATCACAAGGCCATTCCAATGAAGCTTCCATCCAAGTTTGTTGAAAGGAGATGGTACGATAAAGCGGGATTTTGGCCTATACGTGGTGCGGTTGAAATCGAAAAAATAAAATTCGGTCAAAATAATAGTCTTTTAATTTAACGACAAGATAAAATATATGTACACAATATGTAAAAGTTCTAGATCGATTGCGTTATCATTGTAATGATGACATGAAATTGAAATCCGTAGCATGTGCTATTTCGTGAAAAAAGAGTCTAAATCGAGTAATTTAAACACATATTTAGACACGAAGGACCCCTTGGATCAAAAAGATTTTCCAGCTGTGGAGATATAATGCCATCGCACATCACCAGGTTGAATGGCGTTTTGGTCCAAGGGGTCCTTCGTGTCTAAATGTGCATTTAAATGACTCGAGTTAGACTCATTTTTCACAAAATAGGACATGCTGCAGATTTCAGTTTCATGTCATAACAACAATCATGAAGCAATCGTGCTAGAACTTTCTCATATTGTGTACATATATTTTCTCTTGCCGTTATATTAAAACAAAATTATTTGTAGGAAATTTTATTTTTTCGATTTCAACCGCACCACGTATAGGCCAAAATCCCGCCTCATCGTAACATCTCCTTTAATAGTTATCCACATATTTTGTAGACAAAAGTAGACCTGTATATACATGTGAAAAAGACGGACATCAGAAACGGATAGATACACGCATAAAATCTTATCAGATGAGGAGGCCATCACGATGAAGCTTTCATTCAAGTTTCGAGAAATTCCGACCAGTAGTTCTCCAGATATCTTGAGGACAAGCCTATATATGTACAAGTAAACAGACGGACGGACACCAAGCACACACGCACATCAAATCAGATGTGGAGGCCATTTCAATGAAGATTCCATACAAGGTAGGTGAAATTCAGTAGACAAGGCTTGTATATACATGCACGAGTAGATGGACGGACGGGCAGACACGGACAAAAGCATGCATGCGTACTAAAACCTAATTAAATGAGGCCATTCCAATGAAGCTTCCATCCAAGTTTGGTGAAATTCCGTCCAGTAGTTCTCCAGATATCTTGCAGACAAGGCCTGTCTATACATGTATGTAAAGTTCTACAGGAAGGACGGACAGACAACGGACACGGGTGAACTCACGCACACACACCAAAACCTAATCAGATGAGGGGGCTATCCCAACGAAGCTTCCATCCAAGTTTGGTGAAATTCCGTCCAGTAGTTCTCCAGATATCTTGCAGACAAGATCTGTATATACATGTACAACTAGATGGACGGACGAACGCACGCACACACAACAAACCCTAATCAGATGAGGGGGCTATCCCAATGAAGCTTCCATCCAAGTTTGGTGAACTTTTGTCCAGTAGTTCTCCAGATATCTTGCAGAAAGGCCTGTATATCCACGTACAAGTAGATGGACGGACGGACACCGTACACGGAAGAACGCACGCACACACCAAAACCTAATCAGACGAGGAGGCTATTCCAATAAAGCTTCCATCCAAGTTAGGTGAAATTCCGTCCAGTAGACCAGGCTTGTATATACATGCACAAGTAAATGAACGGGTGGACAGACACAGACAAATGCATGCATGCGTACCAAAACCTAACTAAATGAGGGGGCCATTCCAATGAAGCTTCCATCCAAGTTTGGTAAAATTCCGTCCAGTAGTTCTCCAGATATCTTGCGGACAAGATCTGTATATACAACATGTACAAGAAGATGGATGCACGGACGGACAACAGACACGGATGAATGCAGGCACACACATCAAAACCTAATTAGATGAGGGGGCTATCCCAATGAAGCTTCCATCCACGTTTGGTGAACTTCTGTCCAGTAGTTCTCCAGATATCTTGCAGAAAGGCCTGTATATACACGTACAAGTAGCTGGACGGACGGACACCGAACACGGAAGAACGCACGCACACACACCAAAACCTAATCAGACGAGGGGGCTATCCTAATGTAGCTTCCATCCAAGTTTGGTGAAATTCCGTCCAGTAGTTCTCCAGATAGCTTGCAGATAAGATCTGTATATACAACATGCACAAGAAGATGGATGCACGGACGGACAACAGACACGGATGAATGCAGGCACACACATCAAAACCTAATCAGATGAGGGGGCTATCCCATTGAAGCTTCCATCCAAGTTTGGTGAACTTCTGTCCAGTAGTTCTCCAGATATCTTGCAGAAAGGCCTGTATATATACGTACAAGTAGATGGACGGACGGACACCGGACACGGAAGAACGTACGCACACACCAAAACCTAATCAGACGAGAAGGCTATTCCAATGAGGCTTCCAGCCAAGTTAGGTGAAATTCCGTCCAGTAGACCAGGCTTGTATATACATGCACAAGTAAATGGACGGGCGGACAGACACAGACAAATGCATGCATGCGTAGCAAAACCTAAATAAATGAGGGGGCCATTCAAATGAAGCTTCCATCCAAGTTTGGTAAAATTCCGTCCAGCAGTTCTCCAGATATCTTGCGGACAAGATCTGTATATACAACATGCACAAGAAGATGGATGCACGGACGGAAAACAGACACGGATGAATGCAGGCACACACGTCAAAACCTAATCAGATGAAGGGGCTATCCCAATGAAGCTTCCATCCAAGTTAGGTGAAATTTCGTCCAGTAGTTCTCCAGATATCTTGCAGACAAGGCCTGTTAGCTGTATATACATGTAAAACTAGATGGACGAACGGACGGACATCAGACACGGATGAACGCACACACACACACACACACACACCAAAACCCAATCAGATGAGGGGGCTATCCCAATGAAGCTTCCATCCAAGTTTGGTGAACTTCTGTGCAGTAGTTTTCCAGATATCTTGCAGACAAGGCCTATATATACATGGACAAGTAGATGGACGGACGGACGAACAACTGACACGGATGAACACACGCACACACACGAAAACCTAAGCAGATGAGGGGGCTATCCCAATAAAGTTTCCATCCAAGTTTGGTGAACTTCTGTACAATAGTTCTCCAGATATCTTGCAGACAAGGTCTGTATATACATGAACAAGTAGATGGACGGACGGACACCGGACACGGATGAACGCACGGACACACACCAAAACCTAATCAGATGAGGGGGCTACCCCACTGAAGCTTCCATCCAAGTTTGGTGAACTTCTGTCCAGTAGTTCTCCAGATATCTTGCAGAAAGGCCTGTATATATACGTACAAGTAGATGGACGGACGGACATTGGACACGGAAGAACGCACGCACACACCAAAACCTAATCAGACGAGGAGGCTATTCCAATGAAGCTTCCATCCAAGTTAGGTGAAATTCCGTCCAGTAGACCAGGCTTGTATATACATGCACAAGTAAATGGACGGGCGGACAGACACAGACAAATGCATGCATGCGAACCAAAACCTAATTAAATGAGGGGGCCATTCCAATGAAGCTTCCATCCAAGTTTGGTAAAATTCCGTCCAGCAGTTCTCCAGATATCATGCGGACAAGATCTGTATATACAACATGCACAAGAAGATGGATGCACGGACGGACAACAGACACGGATGAATGCAGGCACACACATCAAAACCTAATCAGATGAAGGGGCTATCCCAATGAAGCTTCCATCCAAGTTTGGTGAAATTCCGTCCAGTAGTTCTCCAGATATCTCGCAGACAAGGCCTGTATATACATGTACAAATAGATGGACGAACGGACGGAGACCAGATACGGATGAACGCACACACACACACACCAAAACCCAATCAGATGAGGGGGCTATCCCAATGAAGCTTCCATCCAAGTTTGGTGAACTTCTGTGCAGTAGTTTTCCAGATATCTTGCAGACAAGGCCTATATACACATGGACAAGTAGATGGACGGACGAACAACGGGCACAGATGAACCCACGCACACACACCAAAACCTAAGCAGATGAGGGGGCTATCCCAATAAAGTTTCCATCCAAGTTTGGTGAACTTCTGCACAATAGTTCTCCAGGTATCTTGCAGACAAGGTCTGTATATACATGAACAAGTAGATGGACGGACGGACACCGGACACGGATGAACGCACGGACACACACCAAAACCTAATCAGATGAGGGGGCTATACCAATGAAGCTTCTATCCAAGTTTGGTAAAAATCCGTCCCGTAGTTCTCCAGATATCTTGCAGACAAGGCATGTATATACATGTACAAGTAGATGGACGGACGGACGGACACCGGACACGGGACGAACGCAAGCACACACACCAAAACCTAATCAAATGAGGGGGCTATCCCAATGAAACTTCCACCCAAGTTTGGTGAAATTCCGTCCAGTAGTTCTCTTGCAGACAAGGAAAGGGGACAGACAGACGTACAGACAGCACAAACACTAGATGTCTCCCCCCAACTATGTTGGGGAGACATAATAACGTCAACCTCAGTAGAAAATTTATTCGTATTTACAGACGAAAGTATACGGCCGGAAACTAGATAGATCCTCTGGTCACGTGTCAGTTGTGCATGGGCAATTGGAGCGATATGGAAGAGGTGGGAAAAACTGACGTATGGCGACTAAAAAGCAACCATATGACTTCACACTGAGGAAAGCATTCCTCGGCACCTAACATTCAGACCCGAGAATACGGGGGATTTTTGGACGTTGCCTTAGTATCCCAGCCGCGCTTTTATTGCAGCTTTTCATGTGGAGACTATGAAGTATCCACACGGCCCCTGGAACCGGCTTAAGCGGAATTGGATACGCTAGCAAGTCACACAATTGACGCGAACAGGCGAATTCCTGGTTAGGCTTACCAAGTACTTCTGCAATACATATCCGATCAACAGGTTAATCGGCAGTCAGCAGGGCACCATAACCCCGTTCCGTTTAATTTTCAGACTTCTGTAAATGGTCAAAACAGGGATATTAGAAAAATAGATTCAAAACTGAATTTACACTATTTAGAATTGTAGTTTCAAATTGCTTTTTTTTTTACATTTAAGTAAGGAAGGTCTGTTGATACTGGGTAATAAAAAAAATGATTATTTTCTTCTGTCAGGAGGGCTCGATTTCAGCGTTACGAAATTACAAGGTGGCTTGCCCATGTTTTCATTTTTTTCTGAACCCCTGGTAATACTCGTCCGTGGAAACATCTGTTATGTAATATGATTTTCCTGGCCCTATTATAAAGAGCTGTTGGACGAGAGAAAAAAAAGGTGAAATAAAATTGATCACCTGACCTTCAAATACCGCGTTACGGAATACAGTATTCAGATTCAGATTCGTTTATTGGCGCAAACACAAATCACATTGGTTGAGGCCTTTAACAGTATACATGAACAAGTGTAGGATTTTACATGGCTCAACACTACAGAGGCTCGAATTGTTTTCAATTATTTGAAAACTGGTACATGTCAAGTGAAGTGAAGTAACCCTCATATGAAGACATGTAGGTTACATGAATATTCCATCAACACTCGAATGCTTCTCATTCCAGATGATTGACTTCCGTCAAGGACAGACCCAAACACATGAAATATATTGACAATGTGTCTGGCAATGCGCACAGGCTCAACGGTTACGAGCCCATACAGGCTGCGTACAATCGGCTGGATTTGAAAAGGCGATAATGACTGGTCAACACCATGGGAAAAAAGTTTCATGAATGAGATAATCGAAATTAATACGGTAACAATTTCGTGAAATTGATGAAAACCGATGGGTGTTTATAATTTATGGTGCTATAAAAATCACATGGTATATCCGCCAAATGTTGTTTGCTCAAATATGCTTGACACATGTAGATCTAGATCTGAATGCGGCGGGCAGCCAGCGTACAGAGCACTAGAGTAAATACTGAACACTCCCCAAGTTGCCTGCGAAGACTGTGACTGACATGACATTGGACAAACACCTCTAACTTCAGAAGAAGAGTTTACCGAAGCTGTTTACCTCTGCTGTGCGTCATCACGCGATGCACGTTAGCAATAATCCCGTACCTCATTGGATTGTTGTATAATCTCGTACCTCTTTTGATTGTTGAGTGTGTTGACACTTGCGATGTACTGCTATTACGACGCACTGTGCAAGAGACTACGAGTGAAAGTAGGTATTTGCTCGGGCCTCAACTATTGGGTCAGTAGTGGGGGTCTTTGTTTGCTTCTAGAGTACGTTTCCAGCCACGGAAGCTGGTTATCGTTGTTAATTGGCTAACTATGTTGATTTTGGGGGCGGGAAGTTTCTTCACAACCTCACCCTCTCCGCCATCAACATAATTAATCAATTAACAACGGAAACCAGGTAACAAAGCCCAGCCCTGTGTTTCCAGCACTAACCGATTTGTGAATGAAGGAATGGGGTCAGTAATGTTGAGCCAAAAGTGTAATACACTTAACAAATAAATAAATAAATATATATATATAAAAAAATAAACTGTATCATTACGCGCGAGCTTCTTACACAGGTCACAATATAGGGAAGGGCGGACCGTAACTGCCGGCCGGACTTTGGCCTCCCTTGTCGAGATTTGCAGTTGATCTCTAACCCAGGAGTGAATGGGACTGATGAGATATTTTGCTACTATCTTTTGATATACCGCACAAACGACATTATGAAAAAAGACCCCTCTACTGGCCCAATAGTTGAGACTCGATCTAGCCCGAAAACATCGGCTAAGGAGTCTATTTTTGTTGTTGTTGTTGTTGCCGAACCGGACTCACAAACTGAAGGCCATGCACGCCCCCTAGTATATTCACCTATCACAGCTAGAGTTTCTCAGTTAAGGCTCGAGCAAATACCTACTAATGTTCGTAGTCTCTTCCACGGTGCGTTGAAATGGAAGAATTTCAAGTGTCGCAACACACTCAAAAATCCGATGAGGTACGGGATTTTTGCTGAAATGCATCGCTTGGTGACATACAGCAAAGGTAAACAGCTTCGGTAAACTATTCTTCTTAAGTTCGAGGTGTTTGTCCAAAGTCATGTCAGTCTTCGCAGCCAACTTTGGCAGTGTTCAATTTATTCCGGTGATATGTATATTGCCCGCTGCTACACGTGTCGAGCATTTGTGCAAACACCATTTGGGGGAAATTTATCACCATGTGAATTTTATAAAGCTCACCAGTTATAAATACCGATCGGTTTTCATCAAATCCACGAAATTGTTAACCAAATGTGATTCCGTAACACAATAACAAAATCCCAATTATCTCATTCATGAAAAGAATTACTCATGTTGTTGACCAGTCTCTCACTGCCTTTTCATCTTCAGTCGATTACACGTCATGTGCACTGTCGGTCACATGGCAATATATTTCATGTATTTGCGTCTGTCCTCAGAATATTTTGGGTGTAGGACAAAAGACCCAGCGGACATAAGGCCCAGGGACAAAAAGCCCAGCGGATAAGACCCATATGGTATTAAGCTTCTATTAAGTATTCAATAAAAATATTTTTTTTATCTATTTTTTTTATTCTATTATATACAATTTAGCACAAAGTAGCACAAGTCATTCACATTTACAATTTACATCTCCAATCTCCTTTGATTAAGGTCAAAGGATTAAAGCCTCTTTGATGAAAATTGATAAATCACTCTCTTTTAGTCATGATCTTAAGGATTAAAGCCTCTTTGATCAACATTGATAACCACTCTGTTTTAGTCAGGAACAAAAAAAAAGAGAAACAAAACAACAAATATGTCCATATTTAAAAAAAAATATTTTAGGGAGGTTTTGTTAATCAATTTCAATAAAAACAATAAACTTAAAACATTTTCAAACAAACAAGTATGTCCATATTTAAGATTTAGGGAGTTTTTGAATGAATTTCAATAAAAAACGACAAACTTCAAAAATTCTCCCTAAAATATCTTTTTGAATATGGACTGGGTCTTTTGTCCATTTTTGCTGTTTTGGGTGTTTTGACCGTGGACCTTTCGTCTGTGGGCCTATTTTCCGGGGGCTGAATATTTTAGATCTAAATAATATGAAATGTATAAAATATGAAATATTGCCACCTATTAAAAAATAAACGAAAATTTAAGGGGGTGATATATGTTTAACTACCTTTTTTTTCATAGAATCACAGGTGATCTGATTACTAAATAGGCAATACAGTTGGTTGCCAGTATCAATGTTCCCCAAACCTTGCTGAATGTGAATATGACACCCCTTTGAACAAATATAATGTAAATTGGGGAATATAATTACAGAAACAAAGCATCTCGGCACTGCCTGCAGAAGTCAATAAAGAATAAAACACATGCACACTCTTGAAAGATCGTCCTAAAAATTGTATGAAATCACCGCTACAACAAAGAATATGTCAGAAAAGAAAATCCCATTGGAAAGTATTTTTAATAGATTTTTTTAATTATTTAATATATATCAACATAATTGTTCAAGGCATTCGTGTAAGTCTATATGAAGGGCAGTCCAAATCTGTGTGGAGTTATCCAAGACAGACCTGTGTGTCACAACCCTGTCAAAAACCTGTGTTATTTTGAAAAGCTAATGCATCTGATCCATGCAGTTTGTGCAGTCAGTGAGGGAAATGTACGGTGACCCATTAGGGCCATTGTCATTTTCTTTCGATTGCCTAAGATTTTCTTCTATTTCCGAAGAAACCAACTTAATTTTCTAGGTTTTCCTTGTATTTTTCAAGAAATCAACTGAATTTTCAGGGAATTCATAGCAATATTCTGCCAATTGTCCGTTCAAGGACGTAAAAACAGAGGCAAAGTCGAAGAAAAACCTACGAAATTCTTGAAAAACGCCAAATATAATTTCATTCGCGGATATAATATTTTCTCCGCGCATATGATATTTTCTCCGCGGATATATAATCATTTCCTCCCCAGATATATTTTCTCTGCGGATATTATGAGTTATCCAGTGTAGGGGGTAGGATACGGGAATTTATCCTGTTTTCTGGCGAAAATACCCCACGACCGCGAAGCGGGAGTGGGGTATTCGCCAGGAAACAGGATAAATTCCCGTATCCTACTCCCCGACACTGGATAACGAATTTATTTCTACGAGCAGCCTTTTAAACTCTGGAAAGTGACGTGATAAACTGAGTCTAAAACTTGCTAACCAAATACGAAAAAAGTGAGATGGAAAACGGCTGGAGACGCGTCAAATATTTTGAAATATTCGGAATCAGCATGGTATATTTGGTCATGCAAATATAAGAAATCTTGACTTTTGCTCGAAATTATAAGCCAAAAGACCGTACAGCGCTAGAGTTTGATCGCCGACTCTTCGGCTGATCGGCCGAGCCGGAGTCGAGCCGGCGAAAAACACTGCACAGTTCGCTAATCAAAAAAGTCTGAAAATGGTATAATCTTGAATTAAACAGCGTGTATTAAAAATGCTTACTATATGCTAACAGTATTTTGATTCATATAACCTAGAATTGTACACGTCAAATTCATGTGTGCTCGATTATCAGCGGTAAACTTTCCACACCATGCACATTGTACCGAGGTCGATCGTCGAAGACCAAAACTGAGTCAAGCGTCGGCCAGATTTCGTTACCGTTAGCTGTTCAAAATCATCAGTCTCTACTCACAGTCACAGTACACTATCTTTTCCAGATTTTTCCAGTAACTGTCGGACATTTTATCGGTCAGATTTACGGAGTTGATATCCGGCATATTCTTTATTTCCAGTTCTGTCACTGGCAGAACACTCCAGCAGCCATGTTTGTTTACACTGAACACGGTGGCTAGCCCTGCCTGGAGGTCAGTCAGTGCAGTAGATTCAAGATTCAAGAATTTTATTGTACGAGACACTCAATGCTAAGCAAAGTACGACGAACGACAAAACATTGTCAACAATTAAATTTTAAATAAAGGACAATAAAGTATACATAACAAAGGATACATAAACCATTTAGCTATATCGTGTTATTGGTATACAGAGTAGAGTAGGAGACGAATATTTATCCTCACTTCACGTGACCGCTCTCGGCCAATGAAGACCCAGGATCTACTGGGAGTAGAAATAAAATCATTTCCCCCGCGGATATAATATTTCCTCTGCGGATATAATATTTCCCCCGCGGATGTAATCATTTCCTCCACGGATAAAATATTTCCTCTGCGGATATAATATTTCCTTCGTGTATATAATCATTTTCTCTGCGGATATAATATATCCTCCTCGGATATAATCATTTCTTCTGCGGATATAATGTTTCCTCCGCGGATATAATATTTCCTCCGTGGATATAATCATTTCCTCCGCGGGTATAATATTTCCTCCGAGGATATAATATTTCCTCCGTGGATATAATTAATCCACGTGAATTGAGTACTAGGAAAACGGCAAATTCATTAACATGTTTTTAGGCTGAGGAGTGAGGCCGATGCGGAGGTGACGTCACGATGACGTCACATCCGGTGACATGCGGATCAAAGGTCACATCCGGTCATGTGACATCCGGGTCACTTCCGGTCACTTGACGGCCCAGCAAGAGTTATCTGCCCCAACATAAGACCCCAGTGACTTCCAATGTTAAATCTCATGCATGTATGGGATAAGAGTAGTATATAAACAGCAAATTGGACCGGATTGACCTACTTATTTGTTCCCCCCGGGGGAGGATTGAGGAGGAACTTGATCACGTGACGATCATGTGATCGATGGGGGAAACTACCTCCAACACAGAAGAGTTCCAATCTAGGGGGAGGTAACTGTGGGTCACTATAGTTCCGCTAACCTTTGACCTTGTATTCTTCCGCGGTGATGCGGTCCTGGCGGTGATGCGGTCGCGGCAAAAAGCTTCCGCGGAGAAAAAGTAGTCCCTAGATAAAATGGTCCGATTGGGTCGAGTGAGGTATCAAAGTGAAGCATTCGTGAAGGGGCATCTGATGGGCTGGGTGTGGGGTTGAAATATCGGCATTCTGCGCATGCGCGGTGGCCGAAGGCTATGAAAATAGACGTTTTGTGACCTAGGGGAGCTACTAATGGTCCAATGGGGTCGAATGAGGTATCAAAGTGAAGCATTCGTGAAGAGGCATCTAATGGGCTGGGTGCGGGGTTGAAATATCGGCATTCTGCGCATGCGCGGTGGCCAAAGGGTATGGAAATAGACGTTTTGGAGCTAGGGGAGCCCCTAGTGGACCAATGGGGTCGAGTGAGGTATCAAAGTGAAGCATTCGTGAAGGGGCATCTGATGGGTTGGGTGTGCGTTAGGAATATCATTCTGCGCATGCACAGAGGCAATGCGGAGCTCTCGTCCAATCAGAAGCGAGTATTTCAAATCCGTCACAGAGCTCTCAGCCAATCAGAAGCGAGTATTTTGACCCGGTGCAGTATGGGACATATCCAAGATGGCGGCACATCCGGTGTCGAAAACTGGCCATTTCGTCGGGATGTGGTCACCTAGTGTCGAAAACTGGGCCCTGTATGGGTCCCACTAGACGTTTTGGAGCTAGGGGAGCCACTAATGGTCCAATGGAGTTGTATGAGGTATCAATGTGAAGCCTATGTGAAGGGGCATCCAGTCATGGGTGGGTGCATGTAAAATTTTTCCTGAAAAAAAAAACGGAACACGGACTTTATCGAAATATCCGGGTTGGTGTAGAGAGGGACCATCCTTGGTCCGAATGCGTCGTATGAGGTGTCATATTGTAGCAACGCCCGCCAACGCCAAGCTTAACGCTTCAACGCCCTGGTGAAATAGCTCAGAAGTTCTGATTTTCTAGATATTCCATGGAATTGTCACTAATTCTTCGAAATGCAGTGACGCCCGTCAACGCTTGTAGTTACGCTTTAACGCTCTAACATAACGCCTTGACACCATGATATAGACCTGAGACAGAACAACAACAACAACAAGGATGACACTTGAGATAACAACAGCAACAAAAAATTTTTTTTTTTTTTTTTTCATATAGTTTATTTTCCCCAAGGCTACATCATACCCACGCTGGGGGAGCCGCGTTGGGTATGTTTACAACTCAAAAAGACTCTTGCCCAATCAGAGGCCACCATTTGCATCTGTCCTATTCGTTCCTGTCCGTTAGATTCTTGTCCAATCAGAAGTCTCCATTTCAGAAAGTTCCATCTTCGGCCATGTTCGCTCTGAACCTAATCATCGTCGGACAGGCCTGGATATTCTTCGGGCAGCATGTCCTGAAACAGTTGTTTGCGCATTCTGATCGCATTTTCCAGGGCCTCGGTGGGTGGTAGTCCCATAGTCTCTTCCAAGTGACGCTTGGTCTTCATGATGGACCTGTGCGTGGGGTCGCCTTTCATTTCAAGCGGTAGTAAGGTATACTGTTCATAGATCGCCATGGCTGTTTTCCCGATGCGGGGTCTCATTTGGGTGTACGTCTGTTGTAAATTACCCTCTCCGGTGTCCTCGATCGCTGCAGCGTAAGTATTGATAGCTGCTGTCACAATACGATCCCAGAAGGTAGGTTCTGCCTCACTTTCCACGGACGTATGCTGACTATCTGAGGTCAAGCTCTCCGTATCACTAGATAGACTCTCAGCAATCTCTGTTTCGGTATCAGTCGATACACTCTCAGCAGTCTCTGTATCAGCATCCCCTCAACGGACTCCTCGGTGTCTTCAATCCCATGTATAGTTTTCTGGTGTCGCATCATATCGTAATGTCTGGTGAACGTGCGTTCGCACTCAGAGCAAGTATAAACCATGTTGACGGTTGAACGTCGACTGTGCGTGTTTTTGGAAATACGCTCGCTTTTATAGACAGTAACGCCCGTCAACGCTTAGCTTAACGCTTCAACGCCCTGGCGAATTAGCTCAGAAGCTCTGATTTCCATGCAATTGACACCAATTCCTCGAAATGCAGCGACGCCCGTCAACGCCTGTCGTTACGCCTTAACGCCCGTCTCAACGCCTTAACACACTTTCTAGACGCTTTAACGTCGTTTAATGATGCGTTCAAACAAATGTTGCTTTTGTGCTATTGCTCTGACATACGCCGCTTTCCAGTTCGTGCCCGAGGTTTTCAACTTCGGCGCTGTTCTTTCGATTTCCATATGGACTGGGTCCTTGTCCAACAATCTCATATGGGTCACGAGGATGTGTGCTTGCCAACACCACCACCAACGCCACCACCAACGCCACCAACGCCACCACCAACGCCACCAACGCCACCACCGGGCGTTGACGGGCGTCAACGCCCGGTGGTGGTGGTGGTAGCCCCCGTGTGGCATAGCTCTTGGATCGGAGCTCTCGGAGCTCAAAGCTTGCGGAGCTCAGAGCTCGGAAATGACGTCATCGCAGGCATGCGCAGCGTGTGTATGTGTGTGTGTATGTATGCCTCTGTGAGTGTGTGTGTATGTGTGTGCTTGCGAGTGTGTTTCTTGGATCGGAGCTTTTGGAGCTCAAAGCCTGTGGAGCTCAGAGCTGACCTCCGGCGCGCGCGGTGTAAAGGTTTCCGTCAACGGCCGGTGGTGGCGTTGGTGGCGTTGGTGGCGTTGGTGGTGGCGTTGGTGGCGTTGGTGGTGGCGTTGGTGGCGTTGGTGGTGGTGTTGGCAAGCACACATCCTCGTGACCCATATGAAATTGTTGGACAAGGACCCAGCCCATATGGAAATCGAAAGAACAGCGCCGATGTTGAAAACCTCGGGCACGAACTGGAAAGCGGCGTATGTCAGAGCAATAGCACAAAAGCAACATTTGTTTGAACGCATCATTAAACGACGTTAAAGCGTCAAGAAAGTGTGTTAAGGCGTTGAGACGGGCGTTAAGGCGTAACGACGGGCGTTGACGGGCGTCGCTGCATTTCGTTGAATTGGTGTCAATTCCATGGAAATCAGAGCTTCTGAGCTAATTCACCAGGGCGTTGAAGCGTTAAGCTAAGCGTTGACGGGCGTTACTGTCTATAAAAGCGAGCGTATTTCCAAAAACACGCACAGTCGACGTTCAACCGTCAACATGACTTATACTTGCTCTGAGTGCGAATGCACGTTCACCAGACATTACGATATGATGCGACACCAGAAAACTATACATGGGATTGAAGACTCTGAGGAGTCCGTTGAGGCGGATGCTGATACAGATACTGCTGAGAGTGTACCGACTGATAACGAAACAGAGATTGCCGAGAGTCTATCTAGTGATGCGGAGAGCTTGACCTCAGATAGTCAGCATACGTCCGTGGAAAGTGAGGCAGAACCTACCTTCTGGGATCGTATTGTGACAGCAGCTATCAATACTTACGCTGCAGCGATCGAGGACGCCAGAGAGGATAATTTACAACAGACGTACACCCAAATGCGCCCCCCCCCCCATCAGGAAAACAGCCATGGCGATCTATGAACAGTATACCTTACTACCGCTTGAAATGAAAGGCGACCCCACGCACAGGTCCATCATGAAGACCAAGCGTCACTTGAAAGAGGCTATGGGGCTACCACCCACCGAGGCCCTGGAAAATGCGATCAGAATGCGCAAACAACTGTTTCAGGACATGCTGCCCGAAGAATATCCAGGCCTGTCCGACGATGATTAGAATAAACGGTTCGGAGCGAACATGGCCGAAGATGGAACTTGCTGAAATGGCGACTTCTGATTGGGCAAGAATACATCTAACGAATATGATAGATGCAAATGGTGGTCTCTGATTGGGCAAGAGTCTTTTTGAGTTGTAAACATACCCAACGCGGCTCCCCCAGCGTGGGTATGATGTAACATTGGGGGAAATAAACTATATGAAAAAACTTCTTGTTGTTGTTGTTCTCTCATGTGTCATCCTTGTTGTTGTTGTTGTTCTCTCTTCGGTCTATATCATGGCGTCAAGGCGTTATGTTAGAGCGTTAAGGCATAACTACAAGCGTTGACGGGCGTCACTGCATTTCGAAGAATTAGTGACAATTCCGTGGAATATCTAGAAAATCAGAACTTCTGAGCTATTTCTCCAGGGCGTTGAAGGCATAACTACAAGCGTTGACGGGCGTCACTGCATTTCGAAGAATTAGTGACAATTCCATGGAATATCTAGAAAATCAGAACTTCTGAGCTATTTCTCCAGGGCGTTGAAGCGTTAAGCTTGGCGTTGACGGACGTTGCTACAATATGACACCTCATACGACGCATTCGGACCAAGGATGGTCCCTCTCTACACCAAATACCTTCCTTTCACTGCCCCAAAATGTCCACTTTGGCTACTACTCGTACTGATGACGTCACCAATGACGTCACATCCCTCAAATCGGGCTCTACACCCCAAGGGCTACAAAATGACACCTCACACGACGCATTCGGACCAAGGATGGTCCCTCTCTACGCCAAATACCTTCCTTCACTGCCCCAAAATGGCCACTTTACTTACTACAACCAACTGCGCATGCGCAGATTGACGCGGCTTGCATTTAAAACCACGCCATTCTGACTCTACCCCACACAAGCTTCACTTTGACACCTTCCACGACCCATTCGGACCCATAGCGGTGCATCTCTACCCCAAACACACACCCACATACCCCCAAAAATGCCTGCTTTCTATACTACGGCCAGGCTGCGCATGCGCAGAGTATTGACAACGTACGAACCATTAGTGTAGTCAAGTACTCCTGCATGAGAGCTTCGAAATAAGACCTCATACGACACCATTGGACCACCAGGGACTCACCTAGACTCCAACATGTCCACTCCGTATGGATTTATACATACATTGGGCTTATACCCCAGTATGGGACTATATGGGTCTATATGGGTCTCGGTGACTTTTTTCAAAAATTTCACCGTTTCGCTCCGGGACACTTCCTATCGTGTTCTAAATGACGAGACTAAGAAAACAAATCCAAACAACCATACCGCAAATGTATAGAAGTAGGTTTCCCAGTAGGACAAACATTGGTCCTATACCCCAGTATGGGACTATATGGGTCTGTATGGGTCTCGGTGACTTTTTTCAAAAATTTCACCGTTTCGCTCCGCGACACTTCCTATCAAGTTTGTCTTGACGAGACTAAGAAAACGAGACCCCACAACCTATACCGCAAATGTCGAGAAGTAGGTTTCCCAGGATGGTCCTATACCCCCCATACCCCATATATGCATTGTCCCGGATTTTTCGATAAAGTCCGTGTTCCGTATTTTTTTTTTCAGGAAAAAGTTTTACATGCACCCACCCATGACTGGATGCCCCTTCACATAGGCTTCACATTGATACCTCATACAACTCCATTGGACCATTAGTGGCTCCCCTAACTCCAAAACGTCTAGCGGGACCCATACAGGGTCCAGTTTCGACACTAGGTGACCACATCCCGACGAAATGGCCAGTTTTCGACACCGGATGTGCCGCCATCTTGAACATACGTGCCGCCATCTTGGATATGTCCCATAATGCACCGGTCAAAATACTCGCTTCTGATTGGCTGAGAGCTCTGTGACGGATTTGAAATACTCGCTTCTGATTGGACGAGAGCTCCGCATTGCGTCTGCGCATGCGCAGAATGATATTCCTACCGCACACCCAACCCATCAGATGCCCCTTCACGAATGCTTCACTTGGTACCTCACTCGACCCCATTGGTGCACTAGGGGCTCCCCTAGCTCCAAAACGTCTATTTCCATACCCTTTGACCACCGCGCATGCGCAGAATGCCGATATTTCAACCCCGCACCCAGCCCATCAGATGCCCCTTCACGAATGCTTCACTTTGATACCTCACTCGACCCCATTGGACCATTAGTGGCTCCCCTAGCTCCAAAACGTCTATTTTTATACCCTTCGGCCACCGCGCATGCGCAGAATTCCGATATTTCAATCCCACGCCCAGCCCATCAGATGCCCCTTCACGAATGCTTCACTTTGATGCCTCACTCGACCCAATCGGACCATGCAGCGTATTTCAAGTCTAGGGACTACTTTTTCTCCGCGGAAGCTTTCTTCCGCGACCGCATCACCGCCAGACCACATCACCGCGGAAGAATACATGCCCAGAGGCCCTTTGGCGGAACTATAGTGACCCGGAGTTACCTCCCTCTAGATTGGAACTCTTCTGTGTTGGAGGTAGTTTCCCCCCAACGATCACGTGATTGTCACGTGATCAAGTTCCTCCTTAAATTTTACCCGGGGGAACAAATAAGTAGGTCAATACTAAGCAATCGGTGTTTTATATACTACTATTGGGACAATTACACGGACGAACATGATGTGGATATATGGTGTCAGTGTGTTACTTCAAATATTAACAATGCGACTTCAACAGCCATTTCTAACAAATATGTAACTATATACCCAAACGATTACAAGCGTCTAGTCCGTCATTCATAATCCAGCCGTCGCCCATTAGAGAATATCCGCGTCCATAATCCAAAGGCCTATTCCATTTTCCATATAACAGTAAATTTCCATGGATCACCAGTAAAGTTGAACACGAGATAATAATCTGATGTCATGATCAAATTGTTCAAGAAATAAAGAAAAAACTCAGATGGCGACATTAAACGACAGAGGAATTGTGTAAATCCACTTGTTCACTCTGCAAAAAAAGAAGCGAATTCAAAGTCGCAGCGATTGAAAAATTTGAGACTGGGCGGGTTAAGTAAGTAAATCCTTACTCAAAGAAAATAACCCTAATTTTAATGGCATTCAGCTTCTGAAAGGAACTAACGGCTCTTTCGCTTATGACAGCAATGAATACAAACATAACAAATTTTAAAGATTCGAATGCACAGCTACACATCTGTCTCTATATACCGAAAACAACCCAGATGGATTAACATGTAAGTAACAACGAAGTGTTCGATACCCTGTACAACTTGGACACCACAAAAGTAGTCGAATCAGAAAAAATTAGTCCAAAATGTCTTTTTGAAGCAAAGTGTATTCTCGCTCCAATCTTTGCTCGTTCGTGTAGTCATTCACTGCAAACAACTAAATTCCAACTGACTGGACACGCTAACGTATTTTTACTGAGACTAACTATAGTCCTGGAGAGAGTCTTTTTCAAGTAACTTTTTAATTTCATTAGGCATGGTATAACGCCTCATCAGTCGGGCTTTCTTTCATGCCACTCAACTATAATCCAGCGACTAGAGATTTATTTTAACGTCGTTAAGGTGCTAGATGAACAAGAAGAGGTCCTTTTTTCTAATTTTCAATATTTCACAGACCTTTGTCCGAGCGTCGCACCGTGGTATGCATATAAAATTACAGCAGTTTGGCATATCCGGTAGTTTACTAAAATGGTTCGAAATGTGTTTGCTCAATCGTTGTGCGTCTGTCACGGACAGGTTTTTTTTTACCTGTAATCGTCTGCGATGCAGACAATGACAATTTGAATATGTGGGTCCCCACCTTAATCTCAGATAGTTGTCACCCACCAAATCTAACTCCTTAGGAATTCTATAAATGTTAGGTCACAATTATTGGTGCCTGTTACATGCCCCCAATGATTCGATCACCCATTCGTTCATTTATTCATTCATTCCTGCGTTCATTCATTCACATTCCCGCACGTCAATTTACATGCGTGTTCTCTCCGCCTAATTTATTTTGCGTATGTATTCCTCGTGAGTACGGTGCGGCACGCACGCACCCGACGGTTCGTCATGCAATTGTAGGCCCTTATGGAAAGCCATCAGTGTCTTAACCTCTGGTTTTCCACACGTGGTAATTCGATTTTCCACGCGTGGAATATCCAGCCAATGGTTTGACTTGTAATTACCACGTGTGGGTATTTCGACCAATTTCTTAACTTGGAAATACCACACGTGGAAATCATTTACCACGTGTGGAAAATATCCACCAATGATAGATCTGGGAATACCACGTGTGGAAATTATTTTCCACACGTCGTATTTATCACCCAATCATTGAATTCGGAAATACGACGCGTGGTAAATAATTTCCACGCGTGGTATTTCACTGGGTTTTTCACACGTGGTAATTCTCTTTTCCACACGTGGTAATTCTATTTTCGAATTTACCAATCAAAACAATCGTTACAGAAAGCAGATACACGCACTTTTGACCCTGTCTTATCTGTCGTATGGTCGTCGACCTATACGGCTCAGCCTCAGGTGGAACTCCTGCACTGCTCAACAAAAAACTTATTAAAGTTTGCTACACGTACCTGTATTTTATGAAATTGACAGTGTCCTGTTGCAGATTGTCTGTTCCAGCTATATGAACACATTCGGAGGACTGATACTTGTACCGCCGCAAACTGTGAAGGGACCAGCTTTCTTTGTTAAGCTCTCATTTATTGGCTGGATAAAATAAAATTTCGACGCGTGGATAAATGGGAATACCACGTGTGGAAATTATTTACCACGCGTCGTATTCCCGAATTCAATGATTGGGTGATAAATACGACGTGTGGTAAATAATTTCCACACGTGGTATTCCCAGTTCTATCATTGGTGGATATTTTCCACACGTGGTAAATAATTTCCACGTGTGGTATTTCCAAGTTGAGTAATTGGTCGAAATATTCACACGTGGTAATTACAAGTCAAACCATTGGCTGGATTTTCCACGCGTGGATAATAGAATTTCCACGCGTGGAAAATCGAATTACCACGTGTGGAAAACCAGAGGTTATGACACTGATGGCTTTCCATAGGCCCTTCTCGGGTATAAAACTGACATACCGTTACGATTCTAATATTCGCCTACTCGGTGTAATCGTGGTCGAACTGATAACAATCTTCTCGATTGTTCTTTACTCTTCAGTTATGTTATTCCTACAGTTTTCTCGTTTATGGAATGGTCAATATAATTGATAGCTGCTTTAACGTGACTCAAAGGTAATATTTGGATTGATTGTGTATTCTGATTGCTATATTCGGGGTTCATTTATCATTGTTTTTCGGGGATTATTGTGAATTATTGCGGACATTATTATCTAATTTGACTAAAGCTGAATTGATGTTAGATTGACATGGATTCGCCTACTCGGTGTAATCGTGGTCGGACTGCTAACAATCTTCCCGATTGTTCATTACATTCAGGTCCAGAACACGCTCCTGTAACGGTTGTCCACTACCTCCTGGTGTTGAGTCTTTCCTTGCCGCCCGAATAATTTATCCCGTGACACGTCGTATTACGAGGTTCCACTCAGCTGTCGCTCTAGGTTCCGTATTTGATCCCCTTTTGTTCCTGTTATTAATCAACCAGTTACCTGGTAATATTGTTTATGGTATCCCACTGTTTGGTGACAACTGTCTCTGCTTGTTATTTCTGAGAACTTGCAATCTCAGATAACAACTATTAACCACGACATGGACCCAATTTCACGTTGGGGGCTAAAACATGGCTTGTTGATTTCAACTCTGCAAAAACAGTTACTCTTTTAGTCTCAATGCGGCATTCTCCATCTTTTTTCCTGGTCTCCTTTAGACATTTGCCTCTTCAACCATCAGTAAATTATAAGCATCTGGGAGTGACGTTCAACAACAAAGGTAACTGGCACACTTATGTTGAAAGTATCATAAATACAGCACCGAACAAGTTATCCGTAGTCAATGGACTGAAATATATTCTGAATCAGAAATGTGTCGAAATAATGTATAAGAGCTTTATCAAAAAACAGAGCCTGGAAAAAGTGAAGTCATTTGGGACAACCTCAGCCGAAGTTTAATATATAGAAAACATTCAAGGGGCGCCTTAAGAACCGTAACTGGTATTCATTCCAGTGTCATCCTATAATCTTTGTATACAGTAGCTGTCGAGAATTCCATTGACTCACATTGTTCTATCGTATTGTGAATGGACTATAGCTTCCACAACCTGGACTCACAACCCTTATAATACCCGTAATGTAAATTTATTTACACCCTACAGGTGTCGGATTGAGTTATATTAGGTGATCCTGCTTTCCAACCATGGTTCACGTTTGGAACGCCCTACCAGCAGCTGTTCAGAAGTTACCCTATTTTACTGCTTTACAACGCAAGTTAGTATATGTAACTGTGTCCCTAAAACACAATCCGCCATTCTGGGTGTTTGTCCTCGAAAAGAGAAGGTGTTATTGTGTCGACTCCGTAACTGTTGTAGTAATCTCACAACGACACTTATTCGACAATTTCCTTTCCGATACTTCTCATTATAGTTACGATCTTTCTTTTACAAACAGATCGCATCCCTCTGTTAACTAACTGAGGTTACTAATGTGCGCATTTAAAACATTTTGGGCGACTATATGACAAAAACTTTTTGAGTCCGAACTAAAAATATGTTCTGTCTGTTCTGGCCGTTCAGTGTCTCGACAGCTTATAGCAGTCTTAACAGCTTGACACGTAAAACAATTGGAGACAAGATAGCATGTAAACACGCTTCGTATCCCCTGAGAAAGCAAACTTGGAGAACTGAAAGGGGGAGGAGGAGGGGGGGGGGGGTAACCAAAGGAGCGATTCCAGAGATTTCCACAATATAAACGTGGTTAAAGAGCCACAATGCATCCTTCCTACATGGGAGAAGAAGCTCAAGCCTCCAACAGTTAAACATCAGGAACCCTGAGAAAATTTGGCATCAGTTACAGTGAGGGTAATAGTTCCTCGTCTGTCTGATAATAAAGGATGCTGGCACGATAACTAGTACATACGCTGAACCTAATGGGAGCTATAGGAATGGAGGGGTACATGTCGCTAATTTTATATAAAGAACACATTTCTATGATATTCGCTGTCATCATGACATGGTGGCATCAATAAAAAGCTGGTAAATATTTATACCAACAACAAGCAGTTTATATTGAGCCAGTGTGGCTAATAATGGCTGACCGGAGGAGATCCAATGGTCACTCATAGTAAAGGGCAGGAGTTGATGCAGAGGGGATATCATCGGCTGATATTTTATCAAACGACGCGTCTTTAAATGATAAACTATTATGTTTCTGAAAACCTGTGCTTAGCTAGAGAATCAGGTAAGAATTCAACGCTTTGTTTTAGAACTCGGAAATACAAATGCTATGAAAACTATACTCTATTCAAATTTGGGCGACATCTGACACAAGATCCTCTCGAGTCCGGAATCTCACACCGAATTCAAATAATGATGACAAAACTTTAGTTCATTGATCGACCTGTTCTACAGAAATTTCAAGATATGATGTCTGGAGTGGATTGTTGATAAATGAACTCAAAATTGAAGGGTATGAATTGAGACTATCGGAATCAATGTCTTTGCATGAGCCAGAGTTTTTATGGTGCTTCAAGTGAGAACATAACTTTTACAACCATGTAAATCAAATCATGAGAGCTATGCTGCATATTCCCTTAGGGCCTTCGTCTTCTACTCAATCGGCGCTATATTAGCGGAATGAACGGGCGATGAAAGTAATACTGACAGGTGTATCCAGAAAAAAGTTTACGAAACACTGTTTTGAAATCTTGTCAACCGACCCCACACAGAAAACGCGAGGTAGTTCCTCTTCCATCTACATTAAGGTGGCAATTAGAGCTAGGATGTTCTCCAGAGGCCTCACAATTCTGTTACCAGAAAAAGTAATGGATTGGTGCCAAACCCCACTAGAAGTAAACCCCGTACTCCGCATATAGATGAGAGTGTCCAGATGGAAGCGAACAATTCAAATTCCTCTACGTCATCTGCGAAAAGCGATACGAAAACTGTAAATCTACAATCCTCATTTCAAAAACGGACGAGGCATTCTGTTAAGAACCCTTATGACGCCACGGTCATATGCATCACATCACATCTCAATTTCGCGAGAAAAAAAAATATATGTGGACAGGTCGTTGTCCAACAGAGACATTTGTCATTTTCTGTAAGAGTTGTATAAGGACAAACAGATTATACAATTAACGTTCGGCAAAACAGAGACGATCGATAGTCTAGAGGTTGTGCTGATAGCAAAATACGAGCGTAGCGTGCAAGATCTATGGCGGTACGTTTCATGACTTCTGTCTAATTTCGCTTAACGCAGGACTAGGGACCGTATGAACCTATGTATTTCAAGATCCTCATAGTGTTCATACGAACAGTCACAATCCAAGGGTGACTGAGATGCATCATACTCTATATAGCGACTTTACAACGCATATCATATCGATTAAGAATAATGATCAGGGATACGGATTTGATATTTTTGGAACATCATGATGTCTTGCTGGCATCATTAAAAACTGTTGACCGCTTCTTGACCGTCTTGCAGGAAATTAGCCTATTTTTATGTATACTGTATACTATGATTTATCCTTTTAATTTGGTGCTACAGTTATTATATGAACCGGATCTTTGGATTATGGACGTGGAAATTCTTTAATGGATGACGGCTGAATATTGAATGACGGACTCGATGTTTGTATCTTAAAAGCCTGCTGATGAACCAGTCTTCTAGAAAAATATGTAACATCGCAGGGGACAAATTGCACAGATATATATCTTGGACAGTCAGCACTCAATTCATATCGTGGATCTGAGACATAAGTGAGATGTGAATTGCACATGGAAATGGTAGCTAGACCGAGAATATCGTATTCCTGGAATAGACTTGATATCAGAATGATTCAGTGATGGAAAGACCAACGAAGGATAGTTAAGCTTGAAATTCCGAAGAAGACTCCTCATTTAATGTGTAAACGATATGAGAGAAACAGTCGAAGTACAATTTTACATCTTCAGCTATTGCAATTGTGCCATTTATGACTGTGAATTGTCCATTCACTATAGATATTGCTTCGTGTGTCACATCCTGGTTTGTCTGCTCGAGACAGGCTGTTGAATGTCTCATGTCGAGAACTGAAGAATCCTGAAATGTAACCATGTTTTAGAATTATATCGAGATATTCTTAAACAACGATATCATTTAGTTACTCTAGTAGCAAAACATAAGGACTGGCTAACCCATGATCCAAATCCGAGCAGGCAAGTAACAACCACAAAGAATCTGACATCGACACTTAAGCGATAGAAGTTTCCGTATCCGGTCTTTCTGAGTTTTCAGCTTTGGATGGTCGAACTAGGATGGACACAAACACAAGTTTTTGTAACAAGTTTATCGAAAAAGCAGATGATTACGCAACGCATAAATTGGTAGGAAAATATGTCGGAGTACTGACAAGAAGTCATGTGCCAACACAGGCCAACATTCGGACTGCACATCTAAACACATCAGAAGAACCAAAAATGATGTAGACATATTGAATGGCAAGCCCCACGGACGCCGACCAAGAGCTTCATTCTCCACCATATTACCCACACTAACAAACTAAAATGAGAAGGATTTTTACAGAGAGCAAGACTCGAGGACAAAACGTACATCAGCAGAATCTCACCATAACAATTGAAAGCAACATTTATATGTAGGTGGTGGGAAAAGATGTTGACGCATTGTCACAGGCCAATATTCTGACTACATTTCCAAACACATCACGACGAAAAATGATCCCAGTAATGATTTGTATCACATTCACGCTTTTATTGTAGCTGTTCATGAAGACATCTTGAAGGGCATGCCCACTCGGCCTCTATCACCGGCTTGAGCGATGTTAGATACAAATATCCAAGTGCAATGATAGCTCTTGTCCATTGCACCGGTGCATCGCCGTGCATCAGCGGGAGAGAACTTTGCCCGAGATCGTGCGATGATACATCGAAGATATTACATTGCCTCAGTTGGCTATTGCACAAGGTGTAATATTTCTGGTGATACATTTCATATCGATAATTACAGGATATCAGGTGACCTGCTCTTTTATAAGTGCTTGCATATGGCGTATACAAATCTCACCTAATAGCATTTGCTTGATGCTTCCCAAAATGCGAGATTTTCAACTAATGTCACAGAAACCGACAGGCACACTGATAGCAAAGTACGGTCGTGTGCTTGCATTAAATTCCGTTTATCTCGGGGCTAGGGGCCGTAGGTACCCTATTTCTTCTAATTATTCAGACGGCAAAACTCAAGCTACTGTGGAGAAGAATTCTGCCAACATTCTACAAATTTCACTAGCTATCTGTGCAGTTCTTGGGAAAAATAATATATCCATGGCACAGTATTTAGCCTCAGTTGACATAAAAATGGATTTTTTTTCTGCTTCATAGTCTAAAAATGCTGTTCGAAAAATTAGAAGAAATAGGATAGTACAAGATCGTCGTGATATTCATATGAACAATAAAGAAAGAGTGACCGTTACCCCATGTTAAGGCGTTTACTCCATCAGGCGTCCATGATGCTAATCCATTAACATCGGACGAGTTGTTTGAGCTGATCTGTCATCACAGCTCCCGAGCTAGCGTATCTTATTCCGCTTAAGCTGCTGCTAGGGGCCGTGTGGATAATTCATAGTCTCCACATGAACAGCTGCAATAAAAGCGCGGCTGAGATACTAAGGCTACGTCCGAGAATCCACGAATACTTTCGTATAGGGTCATATGGTTGCTTTTTAGTCACCAGACGTCGTCAATTTTTCTAACCGCTTGCATATCGCTCCAATTCACTGATATCAACGAGACGTGATGTTATTTACATAAAATCCTAATCACTACCCATTATTATTTATCCAAACGAATTTCCGAGTCGTTTTCCAGACTGCGTGAGTGAGCGAATGGTTATGATTTAACGTCCGTTGTCAATAGTATGTATATCAGTCACGCTTTGATTGCGAGTAGTCGTTTGGACACCGTGGAGATGTAAAATACATGATATTCAACCAGTCTCTAGTCTCGGGTTAAGCGAAATTGGACATAAATTACGAAACTGACGACTGATTCTCTTTGCAAGAAACTGGCCCGTACATATAAGGCCTGGTTTGGATTATTGTGTATTGTTGTAATAGTATAATTCTTCATGGACAGCGACTGGCCATTAAATGTCGGATCTGACGCTTGTGTTCTGTATAACAGGATCGGTCACTTGAGCATTTGGATGCTGTGGGAAATATAAGGACATTTGGAAGAGATAAAATAAGAGTTTGTTCTTTGGGGGACGACATTAGAATGGTATATCGATCCAAATTACAGAAAAAGACGCCTGATTACAATTGACTCGTTAGGCCGTGCAACTCAATATTAAATATAAAATAAGTGATTTATTTATATCAGAAGCAACTGTTGAACAGTCGAATGACATGTTAGTGAACGCCTGGAAGAATTCTCCAGAGCTGGCCTGTCGTTCCCAATGATTCTGTAATAACTTGATGTTGGATTGACATGGATTCGCCTACTCGGTGTAATCGTGGTCGGACTGCTAACAATCTTCCCGATTGTTCATTACTATTCAGGTCCAGAACAAACTCCTTTAACGGTTGTGCACTACCTCCTGGTGTTGAGTCTTTCCTTGCCGCCCGAATAATTTATACCCTGACAGGTCGTATTATAAAGTTCCACTCAGCTGTGGCTCTAGGTTCCGTATTTGATCCCCTCTTGTTCCTGTTATTGATCAACGAGTTACCTGGTAATGTTGTTTATGGTGTCCGGCTGTTTGGTGACAACTGCCTCTGCTTGTTATTTCTGAGAACTTGCAATCTCAGATAACAACTATTAATCACGATTTGGACAGAATTTCACAATTTTGGGAGAGATAGTTAGGTGATCCTGCTTTCCAACCATGGTTCTTGTTTGGAACGCCCTACCAGCAGCTGTTCAGAATTTACCCTCTTTTACTGCTTTAAAACGCAAGTTACTACATGTAATTGTGTCCCTAAAACAAAATTCGCCATTCTGGGCTTTTGTCCTCGAAAAGAGAATGTATTATTGTGTCGACTCCGTAACTGTTGCAGTAATCTCAGAAAGACACTTATTCGACAATGTCCTTTTCGATACTTCTCATTGTAGTTGCGATCTTTCTTTTACAAACACATCGTATCCCTCTGCTAACTAACTTAGCTTACTAATGTGCGCATTTGAAATATTTTGGGCGACTATATGACAAAAACTTTTTGAGTCCGAACTACAAATATATTCTATCTGTTCTGGCCGTTCAGTGTCTCGACAGGTTTTCTCGCCTGTTAAATGTGACGATTTTAATCAACGTCACAAAACACTGGTGCAGAAACTTAAAAAACAGGGCTATTCCACCAAGCGCCTACACTCAAAGTTTCTCAAATTTGGCGATACATATCGCTTACTGATAGCAAAATACGAACGTAGCGTGCAAGATCTATGGCGCTACGTTTCGTAACTTGTGTCTAATTCCGCTTAACCCGGGGCTAGGGGCCGTATGAACCCAAGTACTTCAAGAACCTCATGGTACTCATATGAACAGTCATAATCAAAGCGTGACTGAGATACATCATTCTTTAGATGACGACTTTACAACGAATATTATGGATTAAGAATACTGATCAGCGATACGGATTTGATATTTTTGGAACATCATGATGTCTTGCCGGCATCATTGAAAAACTGTTGACCGCTTCTCTCTTGCAGGAAACAAGCCTATGTTTATGTATACTATGATTGTCTTTTTGAATTTGGTGCTAATACTGTTATATGGAATATGGAATAGGTCTTTGGATTATGGACGCGGATATTCTCTAATGGACGACGGCTGGATTATGAATGACGGACTAGACGCTTGTAATTGTCTATACTCAGAGCGCATGTGACGCTCGGAGCGTCTCTGAGTACAAACGTTAAACTTATCAATAGCTTGGTCATCAATTTGGTCACATCTGTTCAGCCTTCTCCCTAATATTTAACAGTAGTTCCACTTGTAACTTGATTGATGTATCATACATTTTGTACGTGGAAGACGAAATAATAAGTTTTCTTAATGTGCTCCCCTTTCCTCAAGGTGAACTTGAAAACTAGTATTTAAACCAAGCTCCGCGTACCAGAATATTGTGATTGGTTTGACAGTAACATGCGACAGGAGAGTTAGCCTGGTCAATTCCTGTCTAGTAAACCGGAAGTGCGCATCTACTCAGACCACTGACAAGAAATCGGCTGGGCGGACCCGAATATAGGCGCTAATAGGTGTAGAAGTGTGAACAGCTTATAGCAGTCTTAACAGCTTGGCACGTAAAACAATTAGGGACAAGATAGCATGTAAACACAGTAAGGGCTTCGTATCCCCTGAGCTAGCAAACTTGATCAAGGACATTGAAGAACTGAAAAGGAGGTTTACTCCATCAGACGTCCATGATGTTCATCCATTAACATCAGATGAGTTGTTAGAGATGGTCTGTCATCTGTCAGCTCCAGAGCTATCTAATTCCGCTTAAGCCGGTGCTAGGGGCCGCGTGGATACTTCATAGTCCCCACGAGAACAGCTGCAATAAAAGTCCGACTGAGATACTAAGGCTACGTCCGAGAATGCTTTTTAGTCACCAGACGTCGTCAGTTTTTCCCACCTCTTGCATATCGCTCCAATTTAACCAAAGGAGCGATTCCCGAGATTTCCACAATATATTCGTGGTTAAAGAGCGGCAATGCAGCCTGCGATTCTCGAGATTTCCACAATATCATGGTGGTTACAAAGCGAAAATGCATTCTTCATACATTGGAGAAGAAGCTCCAACAGTTAAATATCAGGAACCCTGAGATAATTTGGCATCAGTTACAGTGAGTGTAATAGTTCCTCGTCTGTCTGATAATAAAGGATGCTGGCACGATAGCTAGTACATGCGCTGAACCTGATGGGAGATATAGGAATGGAGGGGTACATGTCGCTAATTTCATATGAAGAACACATTTCTATGATATTCGCTGTCATCATGACATGGTGGCATCAATAAAAAGCTGGTAAATATTTATACCAACAACAAGCAGTTTTTGTTGACCCAGTGTAGCTAATAATGGCTGACCGGTGGAGATCCAATGGTCACTCATAGCAAAGGGCGGGAGTTGAGGAGGAGGGGGTAATATTCGGCTGATATTTTATCAAACGACGCTTCTTTAAATAATAAACTATTATGTTCCTGAAAACCTGTGTTTAGCTAGAGAATTAGGTAAGAATTCAACGCTTTGTTTTAGAACTCCGAAATACAAATGTTATGAAAACTATATATATATATATATACTCTATTCAAATTCGAGCGACATCTGACACAAGATCGATCCTCTCGAGTCCAGAATCTGACACAAGATCCTCTCGAGTCCAGAATCTGGCACAAGATCCTCTCGAGTCCAGAATCTGGCACAAGATCCTCTCGAGTCCAGAATCTGACACAAGATCCTCTCGAGTCCAGAATCTGACACAAGATCCTCTCGAGTCCAGAATCTGACACAAGATGCTCTCGAGTCCAGAATCTGGCACAAGATCCTCTCGAGTCCAGAATCTGGCACAAGATCCTCTCGAGTCCAGAATCTGGCACAAGATCCTCTCGAGTCCAGAATCTGGCACAAGATCCTCTCGAGTCCAGAATCTGACACAAGATCCTCTCGAGTCCAGAATCTGACACAAGATCCTCTCGAGTCCAGAATCTGGCACAAGATCCTCTCGAGTCCAGAATCTGACACAAGATCCTCTCGAGTCCAGAATCTGACACAAGATCCTCTCGAGTCCAGAATCTGACACAAGATCGATCCTCTCGAGTCCAGAATCTGACACAAGATCGATGCTCTCGAGTCCAGAATCTGACACAAGATCCTCTCGAGTCCAGAATCTGGCACAAGATCCTCTCGAGTCCAGAATCTGGCACAAGATCCTCTCGAGTCCAGAATCTGACACAAGATCCTCTCGAGTCCAGAATCTGATACAAGATCCTCTCGAGTCCAGAATCTGGCACAAGATCCTCTCGAGTCCAGAATTTGACACAAGATCCTCTCGAGTCCAGAATCTGACACAAGATCCTCTCGAGTCCAGAATCTGACACAAGATCGATCCTCTCGAGTCCAGAATCTGACACAAGATCGATCCTCTCGAGTCCAGAATCTGACACAAGATCCTCTCGAGTCCAGTATCTGACACAAGATCGATCCTCTCGAGTCCAGAATCTGACACAAGATCCTCTCGAGTCCAGAATCTGACACAAGATCCTCTCGAGTCCAGAATCTGACACAAGATCGATCCTCTCGAGTCCAGAATCTGACACAAGATCCTCTCGAGTCCAGAATCTGACACAAGATCCTCTCGAGTCCAGAATCTGACACAAGATCCTCTCGAGTCCAGAATCTGACACAAGATCGATCCTCTCGAGTCCAGAATCTGACACAAGATCCTCTCGAGTCCGGAATCTGACACAAGATCCTCTCGAATCCAGAATTCCACACCGAATTCAAATAATGATAACAAAACTTTAGTTCATTGATCGACCTGTTCTACAGAAATTTCAAGATATAGTGTTTGAAGTAGATTATTGATAAATCAACTCAAAATTGAAGGGCATGAATTGAGATTATCGGAATCAATGTTTTTGCATGAGTCAGACTATTGATGGTGCTTCGAGTGAGAACACAACTTTTACAACCATGTAAATCAAATCATGAGAGCTGTGCTGCATATTCCCTTAGGGCCTTCGTCTTCTACTCAATCCGTGCTATATTAGTGGAATGAACGGCTGATGAAAGTAATACTGACAGGGGTATCCAGAAAAAAGTTTACGAAACACTATTTTGAAATCTTGTCAACCGACCCCACACAGAAAACGCGAGATAGTTCTTCTTCTATCTACATTAAGGTGGCAATTAGAGCTAGGATGTTCTCCAGAGGCCTCACAATTCTGTTACCAGAAAAAGTAATGGATTGGTGCCAAATCTCACTAGAAGTAAACCCCGTACTCCGCATATAGATGATAGTGTCCAGATGGAAGCGAACAATTCGAAGCCCTCTACGTCATCTGCGAAAAGCGATACGAGACCTGTAAATCTACAATCGTCGTTTCAAAAACGGATGGGCATTCTGTTAAGAATCCTCATGACGCCACAGTCATATGCGTCAAATCACATCTCAATTTTGCGAGGAAAAATGTTATTTGTGGACAGGTCGTTGTCCTACAGAGACATTTGTCATTTTCTGTAACAGTTGTATAACGACAAAAAGATTATACAATTAGCGTTCGGCAAAAAAGAGACGATCGATAATCTAGAGGTTGTGCTAATAGCAAAATACGAGCGTAGCGTGCAAGATCTATGGCGGTACGTTTCATGACTTGTGTCTAATTTCGCTTAACTCAGGACTAGGAACCGTATGAACCTATGTATTTCAAGATCCTCAGTGTTCATATGAACAGTCACAATCCAAGGGTGACTGAGATCCATCATACTCTATATAACGACTTTACAACGTATATCATATGGATTAAGAATACTGATCAGGGATACGGATTTGATATTTTTGGAACATCATGATGTCTTGCTGGCATCATTGGAAATTGTTGACTGCTTCTGTCTTGCAGGAAATTAGCCTACTATGATTCATCATTTTAATTTGGTGCTAATGTTATTGTATGAATCATGTCTTTGGATTATGGACGCGGGAATTCTTGAATGGTCGAGGGCTGAATATTGAATGACGGACTAGACGCTTGTATTTTTGGGAACCAATGCGTCTTCTGCGTTTGAAAACGAGGCAGCATCAACACAATCCGCCATTCTGAGCTTTTGTCCTCGAAAAGAGAATGTGTTATTGTGTCGATTCCGTAACTGTTGGAGTAATCTCACAAAGACACTGATTCAACAATTTCCTTTGCGATACTTCTCATTGTAGCCTAGTTGCGATCTTTCTTTCACAAACACATCGTATCCCTCTGCTAACTAACTTAGCTTACTAATGTGCGCATTTAAAATATTTAGCTTACTAATGTGCGCATTTAAAATATTTTGGGCGACTATATGACAAAAACGTTTTGAGTCCGAACTACAAATATGTTCTATCTGTTCTGGCCGTTCAGTGTCTCGACGGGGTTTCTCGCCTGGTTCCTGTCTATACTCAGAGCACAGTGACGCTTGGAGCCTCTCTGAGTACAAACATAAAACTTATCAATAGCTTGGTCATCATTCAAAACTGTTGACCGCTTCTGTCTTGCAGGAAATTAACCTATTTTTATGTATACTATGATTTATCCTTTGGTGCTAAATTTGTTATATGAATTAGGTCTTTGGATTATGGACGTGGAAATTCTTTAATGGACGACGGCTGAATATTGAATGACGGACTCTTAAAAGCCTTCTGACCAACCAGTCTTCCAGAAAATATGTAACATCCCAGGGGACAATCGCAGAGACATATACCTTAGACTTGATATCAGAATGATTCATTGATGGAAAGGCCACCGAAGGATAGTTAAGCTGTAAATTCCGAAGAAGACTCCTCATTTAATGTGTAAACGATATGACTGCCTGTTGCACTGTCTAAAGATATGCTTGCGACACTGAGAAACAGTCAAAGTACAATTTTACATCTTCAGCTATTGGTTGTGCCATTTATGGCTTTGAATTGTCCATTCACTACAGATATTGCTTCGTGTGTCACATCCTAGTTTGTCTGCTCGAGACAGGCTGTTGAATGTCGCATGTCTAAAGCTGAAGAATCCTGAAATGTAGCCCTGTTTTAGAATTATACCGAGATATTCTTAAACAACGATATCATTTAGTTTCTACAGTAGTAAAACATAAAGATTGGCAAACCCATGATCCACGTCCGAACAGGCAAGTAACGGCCACAAAGAATCTGACATCGACGTTTAGGTGATAGAAGTTTCCGTATCCGGTCTTTCTGAGTTTTCAGCTTTGACGGTAGAGCCGGGATGGTCACAAACATAAGTTTTTTGTAACAAGTTTATCGAAAAAGCAGATGATTATGCAACGCATAAATTAGTAGAAAAATATATCGGCGTACTAACAAGAAATCATGTGTCAGCACAGGCCAATATTCGGACTGCACATGTAAACACATCACAACAACCAAAAATGATCCCAGTGAGGATTTGTATTAAAGCCACGCTTTTGTTGTTGCTGTTAATGTAGACATACTGAATGAGAAGCCCACACGGCTCCTAGCACCAGCTTGAGCGCATTCGATACAAATATCCAAGAGGAATGAATCACAACGCTTATAAGGGAAGCGGGAACAGGTATCGACATACTGACAGAGCCACATGACTTCACAGTATAGTCTTCTGGTTAAACCATTCTAAAGCACATACCAAGAATCTAACGATTCGTGATATGTGTTGTATCTCAGGTATGCTTTTATTGTACCTGTTCATGTGGCAACTTGGATGACATGATCACACGGCCCCTACCACCGGCATAAGCGGTATTAGATACAAATCTAGAGAGCTATGCTGGAAATGCTCTGACAAGTCGTATATTGGTAATTGGTGAGCTGTGTCGCCGTGACAACTCGTACACTGGGGATTAACGAGCTGTATCGTCGTCAGATGAAAATGACGGCATTTAACACAAAAACATTAGTCTGTAAGGCCCGATGTCGACCCAGCATAATAGCCCTATTATATAATAGTCATATCAAGTCATCTGATGGAAAGTGATGAATTATGTGACGTTTAGACAGAAGAAACGGCCGAAACGGGGAAAATATTAGTAGAATGCAAGTTCTTATTCAGAACACTAGTCCGTGAGGCCCGACCAATCAGAACACTAGTCCGTGAGGCCCGACCAATCAGAACACTAGTCCGTGAGGCCCGACCAATCAGAACACTAGTCCGTGAGGCCCGACGGACGACGACCAATTGCTTCATTCTCCACCATGTTACTCACAGTAACAAACTACAATCTCAAGGATTTTTACAGAGCAAGACTCGCGGACGAAACGACCACCAGCAGAATCTCACCATATACAGATCACAATTAAAAGCAACATATAAAGGTGGTGGAAAAAGATGATGGCGTTCTGTCGAGAATTCATATGACCCCACAGGCCAATATTCTTACTGCATTTCTAAACACATCACAACAACCAAACATGATCCCAGTGATGATCTTGAATGGCATGCCTACACAGTCCCTAGCACCGGCTTGAGCGGTGGTAGATACAAATATCCAAGTGCAATGATGCAATAGCTTTTGTCCGTTGCACCGGTGCATCGCCGTGCATGAACGGGAGACAACTTTGCCCGAGATTGTGTGATGATACATCGAGGATATTACATTGCCTTAATGGGCTATTGCACAAGGTGTAATGTTTCTGGTGACACATTTCATATCAATAATTACAGAATATCAGATGACCTGCTCTGTTATAAGTGCTTGCATATTGCGTATACATATCTCATCTAATAGCATTTGCTTGATCTAATAGCAATTGCTTAATGCTATCCAAAATGCGAGATTTTCAATTAATGCCACAGAAACCGATACGATAGGCACACTGATAGCAAAGTACGGTCGTGTGCTTGCATCAAATTCCGTTTATCTCGGGGCTAGGGGCCGTAGGTATCATATTTCTTCTAATTATTCAGACGGCAAAACTCAACTTCAGGCTACTGTGGAGAAGAATTTTGCCAACATTCTACAAATTTCACTAGCTATCTGTGCAGTTCTTGGGATAAATTACATATCCGTGCCACAGTATTTAGCCTCAGTTGAAATATAGATGATTTTTTTCTGCTTCAAAGTTTAAAAATGCTGTTCGAAAAATTAGAAGAAATAGGGTAATACAAGATCGTCGTGATATTCATATGAACAATCACAAACAAAGACTGACTGAGAATCAGATATAACACTGAAGGAAACGGATTGGAAGTTCATTCGGAAGAAGTATACAGACCATGGATAAGGGGTTGACGACAGAAACGAGCCTGCTGGCATCATATAACATGCGTCAGATCCGACATTACATATTTAACCGTCGTCCATAAAAAAATATTGCCGCCATAATAATCGAAAGACATTTCGTATGAAACTTAGCACCAATTCCTAGTGGTTATGAAATAAATATACTAAAAACATAAGATCGTTTCTTAAAAGAGACAAACCGTTTTCACTGATATCAGCAAGACGTGATGTTATTTACATAAAATCCTAATCACTGACCATTATTGGTCGTTGTCCAGAGTGAGTGAGTGAGCGAATGATTATGATTTAACGTCTGTTGTCCATAGTATGTATATCAGTCACTCTTTGATTGTGGGTGTTCATTACATTCAAACTGTCTCTAGTCTCGGGTTAAGCGAAATTGGACATAAGTTACGAAACTGACGACTGATTCTCTCTGCAAGAAACTGGCCTGTACATATAAGGCCTGGTTGGGTTATTGTGTATTGTTGTAATAGTTTAATTCTTCATGGACAACGACTGGCTATTAAATGTCGGATTTGACGCTTGTATTCTGTATAAGATGATCGGTCACTTGAGCATTTGGATGCTGTGGAAAATATAAGGACATTTGAAAGAGATATTTAGGTCAGAGGTTGTTCTTTGGGGCAGGACATTAGAATGGTGTATCAATCCAAATTATAGAAAAAGACGCCTGATTACAATTAAATCGTTAGGCCGTGCAACTCAACATTAAATTTAACCGAAAGGCTCGCTGCCAAAATAAGTGATTTATTTATTTCAGATGTAACTGTTGAACAGCCCAATGACATGTTAGTGAACGCCAGATAGAATTCTCCAGAGCTGGCCTGTCGTTACCAATGATTCTGTAATAATCTTTATTTTGTAATAACTCACAAGCTTTTTTGCTATTGGACCGTTAAACACTCACGTTAAGAGATATTATCGTCATTTTGTTCGAAAACAAACTCATAAATTTCTGGGAAGCCGTACTATTTACTTTCAGAATAATGAATATATGTCCGACAACCTTGGCTCATGACATTCAAAATAATATCAAAATAATACTTGATGGATGATTCCCACTATAATTCAAGTTAATGCTGTCTTGCCCCAATGTAGGTGACACTGGTTCACGGCATGTGGGCCACCGTGAGATGTGGGTTATTCGCTTCATCTCTCCCCTATGTTTATAACATGGAGTGGGTTTTTGAACTATTGATACCTGGTGTAAATATGATAATATGGATAAAATATTCCCGCTATTCCAAGAAAGGACTAACAGACACCCGTGTCAGAAGACAGCATTGTCCAGGCATTAACCTGAGCTATAGTGAGAAGCTGCCATTGCCCATGATGACCAATGGCGCAGCTTAAATCTCAGCAAAGATAGCAGATTTCAGAGGGAAAACTATGTTTATTAAATGTTTGTTGATGTTATCCGAGAATACCTAAAAACCTGATCATGATTTCTGTGTAATTTCTGGTTAACCCCACAAGCAATGATTACAATTAAACTCAACATAAAAAACGGTCATGGAAAAAGTTCCCTGCATAATAGGTCATGAGTACAAAACTCTGTCCAAGTTTAAAATAATGGTCATGAAAAAATGTAATAGCCAAATATATTAATAAGGAATGAAATCCATTTAACTTCGCGTTCAGCAATATTTAAGCTAGATAGTGACATCAAAGAAGGTTATCAATCAGATATGTGTTCTTTGGGTTTGAATCAGAGACTTAGAAGTTTTCTGACGTGAAATCATGTTTTTTTTCACCAAATTTTCTCGATAACAACGCCAGAAACAATGTAGAAATGAGGCTACACGTACAAGCACCAGTCCAGATTAACCCAACATCGTCCGGTGTCTACCCAGTAAAGACATTATCAGACAGATGGTCGACGATTTTATGCAGATGTTGTTGTTATTGTTGAGCTCAGATGTTCTTTGTTGTCCAAAGTATGGTATGGGAGTTTGAGCCTGACGTTTTGAGCGACGAAGGTGTAGAGTTAACTGCATATACGAAAGAGAGTTGCTAAAAGGTTGGTTGATTCAATGCTTGGATCGTAATGCATATAGACAATAATATTTTGTCGCCCACGTAAAGGCCTCTATAGGGCGCGTTCGGAAAAGGGATGCCGGGGATCATATATTTCTTTTCGATTGGGCAGCGTTTGAGGACAAGTATGCAAGGTAGAACATTGAAGCACCTGTATATCAGTCTCGCATGCTGGTGGATTTCCTTCAAATCCAGCATGTTCAAACGATAACCCATCATCAATGGTCCTCACATTTCAAGTTGTTGCAACACTTACGGAAAGCGGTGGATCTTGTATTTGTGCCTAGGCGTGTTCGCGCAATACATTTGAAGCCATTGGACGCTGTGCGTCTGGCAAAAATGTGACAAGCCCAGTTTGTTCACAATCAATCCTTGCGATAAGCATACCATGGCGTTTCACGTCAGAGAGTGAGGTTCGACGTGAAAAGTCAGCATACCAAAGAACACGAAATGACTACAATGTGGTTGTAATTTTTTGTTTTCTAATTCGAAAAGATTACCATCTATTGTTTGTTGGAAAGAAATCGCTTTTCGTTCGCATTACCAATTCCAGAAAATTGCATATAGATTGATGATAAGACATCTGAACTGGTCCACTGTTCGAATTCCATTGCAAGTAGATTGTCGACGAAAGTTCAACAAAAGAGAAATCCATCGAAGATGAACGAACAGTGGAAAGCTATATTTAGAATCAATCTTATTCTCCAGATCTTATTTGGACTGATATTTGGAGTCAAGAATAACTTTAGTTATGTTATTGTTCATAAATATAAAAGAAATGAAGCGTCATTTGTCGATTAGGAGCTGTACCTGTAGAGAGTGACCTATCTTTGGCAATAATCAGTTTAACTTTCGTCGATGAAATTATTCTATGAAAATGGGAGACACCGACTTGCAAGAACAACATAGTGAGGCGACGGTACTGATGGCTAATCGCCATACATGGTTGTTTTCCCATGACTGAAATGACTGATTGAATAGAAAACGACTAGGAGATCAAAGGAGCTGCCGAGTCTTCTTGTCTGATGTGTGCTATAAGTATCGCACAAGCCATCCTATTAAAGTGGAGAGTAAAAGCATATACACCAAGAGGAATACCTCCAGACGACATGACAGCATATATTCCAAGACGAATACCTCCAGACGACATGACAGCTTATACTCCAAGAGGAATACCTCCAGACGACATGACAGCATATACCCCAAGAGGAATACCTCCAGACGACATGACAGCATACACTCCAAGAGGAATACCACCAGACGATTTTACAGCATATACTCCAAGAGGAATACCTCCAGACGACATGACAGCATATAGTCCAAGAGGAATACCTCCAGACGACAATGACAGCAAATATTCCAAGAGGAATACCCCCAGACGACATGACAGCTTATACTCCTAGAGGAATACCTCCAGACGACATGACAGCATATACCCCAAGAGGAATACCTCCAGACGACAGGACAGCATATACTTCAAGAGGAATACCACCAGACGACATGACAGCATATACTCCAAGAGGAATACCTCCAGACGACATGACAGCATATACTCCAAGAGGAATACCTCCAGACGACATGACAGCATATACCCCAAGAGGAATACCTCCAGACGACATGACAGCATACACTTCAACAAGGAATACCTCCAGACGACATGACATCATATACTCCAAGAGGAATACCTCCAGACGACATGACAGCATATACTCCAAGAGGAATACCTCCAGACGACATGACAGCATATACTCCAAGAGGAATACCTCCAGACGACATGACAGCATATACTTCAAGAGGAATACCTCCAGACGACATGACAGCATATACTCCAAGAGGAATACCTCCAGACGATATGATAGCATATGCTCTAAGTGGAATACCTCCAGACGACATGACAGCATATACTCCAAGAGGAATACCTCCAGACGATATGACAGCATATACTCCAAGAAGAATACCTCCAGACGACATGACAGCATATACCCGAAGAGGAATACCTCCAGACGACATGACAGCATATGCTCCAAGAGGAATACCACCAGACGACATGACAGCATATACTCCCAGAGGAATAACTCCAGACGACATGACAGCATATACTCCAAGAGGAATACCTCCAGATGACATGACAGCATATACTCCAAGAGGAATACCTCCAGACGACATGACAGCATATACTCCAAGATGGAATACCTCCAGACGACATGACAGCATATACTCCAAGAGGAATACCTCCAGACGACATGGCAACAAATACCCCATAAGAATACCTTCAGACGACAGGACAGCATGTGCTCCAAGAGGAATACCTCAAGACGACATGACAGCATATACTCCAAGAGGAATGCCTCCAGACGACATGACAGCATATACTCCAAGAGGAATACCTCCAGACGACATGACAGTATATACTCCAAGAGGATGCTAGGTCCCCCGCCGAAATGGCAGCAATATTTTTTAGCATTGTGGTCTCAGGGGATATACATGAGGGAGGCAACTGCTGCTTCATAGGCGTTGGATGTGGAAGGGTCTTTCTGCCTTCCCAAGTTTTAAGATCAACTCAGAACGATTGACTGAAAGTTGATTGCTTCTGTGATATAGTTTCCATGCAGTGAAGCACCGAGAACCATCCCCAAGTGACATCTCAAGGTATTATCTGCAAACCAAATTTGACGAGAAGCTGAAGGCATCAACCTGTTGCCCGGAAACCAAATTTTAAATTTGCCACCAGTTGTCACCACCTGTAGGTGCAAGTGAGCGAAATGCAATCCCAAGCATCATCTCATGGCATGGTAGCCTACATGTATTAGCCTATAGTATCTTCTACAGGGGGCCAATGATCGGCTGATGCAGCAATAACAGCATTTTCCCAGTTAGACGGCAGATTTTGAAATCAAAAACGAGGCCGCGCTATGTCATCAGTCAACTGAGACGACACGACAGCATATACTCCAAGAGGAATACCACCAGACGACATGACAGCATATATTCCAAGAGGAATACCTCCAGACGACATGACAGCATATACCCGAAGAGGAATACCTCCAGACGACATGACAGCATATACCCGAAGAGGAATACCTCCAGACGACATGACAGCATATACTCCAAGAGGAATAACTCTAGACGACATGACAGCATATACTCCAAGAGGAATAACTCCAGACGACATGACAGCATATACTCCAAGAGGAATACCTCCAGACGACATGACAGCATATACCCAAAGAGGAATACCTCCAGACGACATGACAGCATATACTCCAAGAGGAATAACTCCAGACGACATGACAGCATATACTCCAAGAGGAATAACTCCAGACGACATGACAGCATATACTCCAAGAGGAATACCTCCAGACGACATGACAGCATATACTCCAAGAGGAATACCTCCAGACGACATGACAGCATATACTCCAAGAGGAATAACTCCAGACGACATGACAGCATATACTCCAAGAGGAATACCTCCAGACGACATGACAGCATATACTCCAAGAGGAATACCTCCAGACGACATGACAGCATATACTCCAAGAGGAATACCCCCAGACGACATGACAGCAAATACTGGTGTTAGATCCGACGTTCAGTACTTGTCTGTCGTCCGTAAAATTCCGCGTCCATAATCGAAGACCTCATTCATACAACATGATCAGGATCAACATCAAAATAGACACACGATTAAAATATATATATATGTCTACCATACCCAAAGCGTTTCACCAAATAGCAGTATTTCATATAAAGAACTAAGACCAGTTGTCATCTAATGTGAGGCTTGCACTATAGGATCAGAAGATAAACCAGAAGTACTAGTTCTGTCAGCTGATTGATTATCTGCGCCAAAATTAACAAACAGGAAGTGACAATCACAGAATCTGATTGGATAGTTAGTATTGTGTAAGTCCCCCATTCCAATAGGCGGCACCTCATAACTGGTTCGGTGCAGATTGTTTGACATCATGATTTTCTTCACGTGCCCAGCTGTACAGAGAGGCCAATCCACATTCATGTGGCCCTTACGGATAAAGTATCGGGACAACAATAATCTATCTGAAAAAGTCCCCGCTATCGTTGGAGTAGCCTTGAAATTAATATGTTAGTAGGCCTGAATGTTAACTGTCTTTTCGCCATTTTGAATGTAGCGTTTTAGCGTTGAAGACGACTAAAAAGCAACCATATGACTCCACAAGAAAGCTTCCCTAGGCACCCCACATTTAAACCCGATAATACGGTGGATTCTCGGACGCAGCCTTAGTATTCTAGCCGCGCCCTTATTGAGCATGTTCATGTGGAGACTATGAAGTATCCACACAGCCCTATAGCATCGGCTTGAGCGGAATTAATTACACTAGCTCGTTATCTGTGATGACAGATCAGCTCAAACCAATAACTGATCTGATGCTAAATGGATGAGCATCGAGGACGTCTGATGGAGTAAACGCCTCAACATGGAGTAAACCTGTTAAATGCAAGAATACCCAGAAGAACTAACCTGTAATGCTCTACGTCGTACGGCCACTGTGAACTCGTTCCATACGTGTCGATTTTTCAGGCACTCGCGGCATGCGGGTGTTGCCGCTTCGTTTAATTGAGGGGCCAGTGCATTTTTGCCCTGAACAGGGGTGTTAATGAACCTGTTAGCACATGAGAATATATTGATTTTCACGAAAAATCTTCACATTGTGCAAATTGCGGTATACTAGAATATAAAAAATTCTTGAATACTGCCATAAAACAAGTAGAATAGATCGCCATGCAATAAGACGAGTCTTCAAGTTTGATCACGCAATAGATTGAACTCATCCTATTGCATCGCAATCTATCCTACTTGTATTAACGTACCGCAGTAAACAAGGAATTATTTCTTAAATACAAACAAGCTAGTTTCTTACAATGAAGACCGAAATGCATCATGACATTTCTATCGTCAAGTTGTTATCATTGATCAGTATTTTGTCATTCAAATGAATGTCAAGGTCTTTGCCCAGTCTATTGTACCTCTGTCACGCTGTCGTTATATAGCTGAAATATTGCTGAACGCGACGTTAAACCTTAATTCTCTCTCTCTCTCTCTCTCTCTCTGTCTCTCTCTCTCTCGCTCGCTCGCTCTCTCTCCGCTTTAATTGCGGATATTCAAGATATTGTATTACACAATACAATAATACAATCCAGACAAAGTTTGAAGTTACTTGCATTCATTCATTTGATTTATTTACAAAAACAAGTATAGATGCCTGCTAAACATAGCATCATTACATAACATCTTTGTGGATGCAATTTCTCTTTGGGCCAACCACTTGTTTCGGTTAGCCATCATCTAAGAATACATATATTGATTAGCCCGGGCTGACACGGCTGACACAGCTGACAGGCTTCGGCATTCATATTACGAATGCGAGGTTTCAACTAACGGAATAGAGCCGGGATAACATAGGACTTTTGCTCTGAATAAAAATAACATAGTGTGGCATGAACAGTATACATGTAGTATGGCGTCATATATGGTGTGGGCTCATATGACTCCATTTCAGCACGTTTGCATCTTTTTCCATCACCTAAATATGTTGCTTTCAACATATAACGTTTTGTAATTTTACTTGTTACGCTTATGTGAGAATGATTGAATACAATTATCAAGGTTTTCAAATAATCTTGCATTTGTCCGCGTAATAACACCTTGGATTGATCGGATTGTCATAGGAAATGGGGCAATGATGATCGATGGTGCACTGTGCATGTGTTCAAACTGTTTTCCAAGGGCTATATTTGGATCACGTAATCCAACAATCCATCAACGAGTAATCGTATAATGTGCTTTCCACATTGCAGGGAAATGCACTTCAGGTGATCATAACATTAAGGAAACCGAATCTGACATATTTAATTGGCCTCCTGGAATTGTCTTCTACTTCGTTTGGAAAACGGTCCAGGTTCTCTTAGAAACATAATATGTTGGTCAGTGTGAGATGGGAATATCTCTTTTATTGTTCATTTGCTGGTAGTGTTTTAAAAGAACCCGATCACTCAAATAAAGTATAGCCATCCACCAATATCAAATTCCCAGAGGCAGTTATTCATATTTGTCGTTTTGTAGATATGGCTTTTTTCGGCATTACATGTTCATGCTCGCGGGTTCCATATTGAACGATTTGATCGGGACGACCCACAACCTGTACCTCATTTCTCTTTTATGGGTCTTTGCTGATCTTCTTGACAGCTTCTATCTATAGCAAGGGAAGTTACTGATTTGGTAATACTGTACAACCGGGATTATTGGGAAACATTCATTATTTTCCAAAACAGCATGACATGGTATTCACATATCAAATTTGGAAAGAATCAGTTGAAGCGTTCTAATTTAATTGAGCTGAAACGAAATTCCAAATTGGTCCCAGGTGGTGCCAACTAAGTACATGTGGACGAAACACGATCCTCAATGACATCTTTTGGCATGATATCCGCATAACAAATTTGGGAAGAATGCATTGTTCCAACGCGTTTTTTCTCCCACAAAATTCGCATTTTAAATGCGTTAACACTGCATGCACAGTAACCGCGCTTTTCATAACAGTTAAATGCAGTCAACCCGTTTTGTAGCAAGTGTGGCAAAATGGAAAAATGTGGACAAAACGCTGCATGGTCAACATGGTGCATGTCGACGCAAAATGTCACAACAACCTTGGCGGCATTTGGGACACCACTGGCATTTGCATATAAGAGAATAACATTGGAATCATTTGGAGAACCTGGGTCATCTACATATCCGATACCAGTTTTGAAGATTGGACATTGACATATTTGTTCGATAATCCTGTAACGGATCACTTCGTAGATTTTTTGAGTTACAAGCGTCTGGTCCGTCATTCATAATTCAGCCGTCGTCCATTAAAGAATATCCGCGTCCATAATCCAAAGACCTATTCCATATTCCATATTCCATATAACAGCATTAGCACCAAATTGAAAAAAGACAATCATAGTATACATAAACAGAGCACCCGAGACATCTACGTATGACAGAATGGCACCTAAGTTCACGAATTCATTCAGTTCAGGGATTCATGGAATTCATGTGCCTGAGTCCAGCAGGCGTGATGGACCCGGCCCTAAATTCCTTAAAAATTAAAGAAGAAATAACTTGAAGAGCAGTCACCCAGGATACACCTGGTACTATTCATTCAGTGCCAGGCACATACAGTCTCGTGATGAAAAACGAAACACCTGTGGAGGTTTCAGAGCTAAAGTTACGTGCCAAAACATTTATGAACGGTTCATCAAGCATCAAACATGTATATATCTGACCAAAACCTCCAAGATAAGCCGCACATATGGAACGCCTAAAAAACGGGGTTTACCATGCGGATTAAAGCACGGAAAATCCTCATCCCAACCAAGACACACAACCATTTCTCATCTCTCCGACTGTTCGATAAAAAGTCGATTCATGGTGCATGAGCTAGTGCTGAAGCTCAGATAATGGCCTCACTTTTATGTAATTCCAAATACGAAAACAACCACACAAAGCTCTCGAGCAGAGAATATCGAGAAAGGATGGATGGATGCACCCATATTCTCCAATTTCATAAATCACTTCCATGAACATACCGGAACCGAGAGACTGGTTGTTCACATATTGAATTCTGCCTCTAAAACAGTTGCCTCAAACCAGATAGAGCTGTACCGCTGTATGCCCAACATCACTCTCTAAAAAAAGTTGAGTGAAAGTTCACTCAAGCAAGACTGGAAATTTATCCCACTCAATACTTGAGTGAGATTTTCACTCAACTGGAGTTACTTTTCACTTAACTTGAGTTAAATGCACTCAACTTGAGTGACAATCACTAAGGCATAAGAGTGGAAATTCATCCCACTCAAGTTGAGTGAACTTGAGTGGATTTAACTCAAGTTAAGTGAAAAGTAAGTCAAGTTGAGTGAAAAATAAGGTACATTTCACTCAAACTTGAGTGGAACAGTTCACTCAAGTTTTTTTAGAGAGCTCATATTTAATGCAGTCGCTTGGTAAAGGGGTGTTTGGCCCACTGAAGAAGCAGTGGTATAGTCATGAATGAAACAAGTGAGAACTGACTACATTGTAGTCAAAACCTGCGGCAGTGGCAATAATACGGTGAAAGGCATATCAGCGGAGGTAGTGGTAATTAAGCGCCATCTGCCAGTGTTTTCATGCCAAGGGAAGTAATTTCCAACTACTAACCCACAATTGTAGGAATTGCGTAATAGGTCTGATGTCATATATATTCACTTTCCCCGTTCAAAATCCAACGATTTTGACTGGTCCGTGTCGTCTATACTGAATTGACAGACGAACTCACAATGACCGCTTTGGCAATGTCTTGGTACAAGTATCGTGTACGCCAAGTTTCAAAACATTCGGTTCACCCGTTGATTTATGCAAATCAAAAAGGCTTTCAATTATTAATAAATTTCAAGGATTTAGTCATAGCGCGAAAATATACGCTCTTTAGTCTCCCTTCTCGCTTACTTTGCCGAGCAAAATGGAAAATCTATATTTCCTTCAAAGTTAATTTTCAATGAATTTAGTATCAGGTCTATCACTTTGATCTGTGAAACTATGGAATGGGGTTGAAGAATTTATCGAACTGTACAAGAGGTATAATGACACTTTTTACTATTCAAATTGAGGCCTGTGACAGTCCTGATATTCGATATTTGACAACGAGGTCAAACAGATCACTTGTTAGTATCTACTAATATATGACGTGATTCCATTCGTAAAACTGATTGACAAAGTAACGTAAATTGTGAAGTGTAGAACCAATAAATTCTAGCAGAAATGGGCTCTGACTGGAGAGAATGATGTCAAATGCAATATGTTTCTGCCCATTGTCTGCTGATACACATAAGTATTGAATTTACGGGAGTGATTTTTGCTAATCTAAAAGGCGTCTGAGTGCCGAAGAGGACGGGAACATCAATACCAGCGAAGCAAGGCCCTGGCTTGCGAGAATGAGGATAGAGTGTTTCGAAAGAGGATCATTCAAAATAGCTATGCGCCAAATTTCATGCGTGTAATCGAAAGTCCACAATATAACTGCACAACTATGATGTATTGTTCGCTCACAGGGTTGTCTAACTCATTAAATACTAAATAGTCATTTCTGTATTTAAAACCAGTTGCGCATAAAGTCAGTTTTGAGTATTATGAATGAGTCGGTATAGCTAAGACAGTAAGTGCAACTCCAGGGATTGGAGGGTCATTGTTTCGATTCCCACAGAGAGTTAAATTATTCTTCCTTTCAAAACATATTTTCATATATGCGAATTGCTTGAGGGTAAAGTTAAACATCATACCAAATTGTCATTTCTATAAGTTAAACATCTTTATTCGGCGAAAGTTGGTGAGTTGTTCCCTTAATTCTAAAACGTAATAGTTGCGTTTTTATGATGCATGATCTATAATTTGATACCAAGTATTATCCGATGTTAATGATAATGGCAATGCGTTACTTGTCTACTTCTTCACCAATTTGTGAATTATCTAGATTGGGTAGATAAAATGATTACTAGAAGTAGTGAACTTATTTTTCTACTTACTAAGACAGTCGCCTATGACTGTATGCAAATTAGCTGAACCACTGACAAGGTTGCGGCTCATCTTCCTTGGTATATAAGCAAATCCAAGGATCTTAAAATGTATATACATGTACATACTGTTCAATGAAAATGGTAATATCTGAAGACAATGATGTGTCGATCGACAGCTTTTAAGCGACTGACGTAAGAGAATTGAAGTCTGAACGCAAATCAACGAAGCAATAATTCATTCCACCGAATATAGTTGCAAATGAATTCAAACGCGCTTGAAGACAGGGTTGTCATGTGAGATCGGAGGTTGAAAAGAAAAGTGTGGCAGAGATCACACTCTCTTAGCGCATGCGCATTTCAAAAAGTCACAACAAGAACAAGAACAACGCGAGCCTCCCGTAGACCTGCGTGCCGCAGGTAAAAACAAGTGAAAGTCTTGGACACCAATCTGTAAACGCAATTTCGCCACAAAGTCCAGTACTGTGGTAAACAGAATTAAGGCGACAGTCATCTAAAGTGTGAACATGAATTCAATTTCCAATGCATTGCTAAAGCCATCTGAATCATTTGAGTGCCAACAGAACAATCCAAAACTGATACCACAGAATCACAAAGGACAACACTCGTACAACAGAAGCATTCAGCGTTCAGTTCTGTCTTGACAGAATGTCAATTTCTACCATCATCTCATCTGTTGAACGCACAATATGCACACCGACTGACCACCGTCAAACTACTGGCTACGATCGGATGTATGATGTGTGTGTACAGTCATGAATTCAATTTCTCATGGGTTGTATCTGTAAATTTATCAATATATTGAATACCACAATTAAGGTGGTTCATACCTCAAAACTTTGCCCGGTGACCAATCCTAATTTTTGTTTTGCAGTTGGTAGCTGGGGTGTTGATCAGTAGTAAAACGTAAACAAAAATGACGGTCTTCGATCTAGATTTTTTTGCACATAGCCGCGAATATCATGTCAGTCGTTTTTGCCAAATCATGAAAAATCAGTTTTCTGCGCAACAAGGCAAGGAAGTAAAAGCATGCGGATATATATCCACAGGTATTGTTTATTTATATAGACACTTCAACGGATCTTAGAAACACCGGAAAGTTGAATATAGATACATAAATTTTATATGAATTATACATTTCATCGAACTGTAGAACGTTGGAAATTGCATTTTCAGACTATGAAACCATCTCCAAACTCGAAAATCAAATCACCCGGTGACTTATGCTGATGTGATTTTTTTATTAATTGATTTTTATTAAAAAACGGGGGTTTTCGATCTACTTTTTTTATATAAAAAGCTTTGAGTGTTCCTATCCTCATAGTTTTCTAATATTTGCGACGTCATTACCTCCCCTAATAACGTCTCTTATTAGAAAAGGCGATATATGACGTTGAAAGTTATTAAAGGGGAAATAACCATGAGTAATGACGTCGCCAACGTTGTTTGAGGCATGAACCACCTTAAGGAATAAAACAGGGAGCTAAATTATATCCTACCAATGCAATCGATCACTGAAAAGAAAACTGTCATGAAAAATCCCACTTAACCATTAGGACCGATGTGAAAAACATATATATGAAGTTGGAGATCATTTTTATGTAATTTTATGACGCTCTTAAGCGTGTTTAATACGGCAAACATAATATTTTGTCTGGCCTATAGCTAAGGATTTGAATAGTAATCTACTACCTGCGTGAAGAAATGGACTACAGTTTTCATTATTTTATATCATACGCCTTTGGAATTGGTGCTGTCAAAACAGGCCTTTAGATTATGCACGCGGTAATTCCTTTATGGGCGACGGCTGAATATTGAATGACGCTTGCTAAGAACCACATGATGTCCATCGTGGAGAGCCAAGGTGTTTATTTTTGACACTGCATATTGGCTGACAAAACATTATCTCTTCTCAAATAGTATATTCAGTTGGCTTGGATTGGGTTTGTTCAAGTAGATCGGTCATTTAACAGGTAATAAACATGTCTCTGTCTCATAGAGGGCGCTGTTTCCGAAACCGGAAGTCGTTATCGAACCCAGACAAATTAGGTTCTACAGCAATGGTAATTGGCCGATCATATTCATCAATTCTTCGTGGAAAATGTTTGTGGTGTGAAATAAAGGAGGAAATGGAGCATATGTTCGGACCAAATAGATACGGTAACTCAATCACGCTTGTCGTCGACTTCAGCAATAGAAGACTAATTCCCGGTAATCTAATGTAGTCTACTCCCAATATATATATATATGAACAATGGTAATCACTCAAGCTAAGTCTTTGACAGGTAGAAGCAGTTCGCAACCTTCAGTGATGCTTGTTGCAGTATGATGTACCTTTTCAAAACTTAATTTAACACCACGTACTTCAGTGACCTCGATAACACTTTAAAACTATCGTTTTGACCGCGTTATCCGTGATCCTCACCAGCTGTTTCAGTCACATGTCTTTGAGATCAGTAGGGTGTCACGAAAACGGGATTTATACCAACGAAGTGAAGAATGACTACGATCTGAATGATATATATAAGTTCAATTTTAAAAGAATTTTAATCTCAATCAAGTATGGGTATTTAGTTTTAGCAGGTAGCATCAATTTTTGTCTGGAGCCTACACCATGTATGGCAAAATATGGACTTGGGTCATTACAACGAGTCCAGCATTTGAACAGTCAGTATTCCGGACTAGTTATAAAAACATAGACCTACATTCTGAAATGCGTGACGTTTACCAGTGTCTTTCACAAAAATACATAAAGAAGAATAAATAATATCTAGGACCACTTATGAAGGTTGAGAGTCCAACATTCCGATATTACGAATAACGATAATCAAGTTTCAGCGGTATCGTCTCTTGATCAATTCGGAGCGGCTTGTGTTAGTTCTGGATATATCGTCAGACTGCGCGAGTCGAGTGACGTAAACTTCGGTTTCTTCGATGTTGACAAACTTCACTTCGTTGTTGTTTGAAAAAAAAATGGAAGTTCGCATCAAAGCTGTGAGAATTTGAGAAAAATGTCTCGAAATTTGTCGGAATGTGACATATCGCCTCATGCCACTTTTCGTCATCTGAAAATACTCGAATATCTCGAAAGTGGACTGTTTAATATCACTCACGATAGGACAAATTTATTGTCGATTCTCAATTTCATGAAGGTCATGTGGTGGATAAGCTCCGTCTTCCGTTAGATACTCTTTCCATGGGAGTACAAACGGATTTTTTTCTCCATATATTAGCCTTACACACTTTGCAGGCGTATTTCCCTATGATTCCAATATTACAAGAGCCTTGTAAGTGGTTCGTAAGCTGCACCACCAAGATTCTTTCAAGCCTGTTGACGAGGGTCTTTCAGGAGGTAAAATCATTTTGGCAAAGGTATCGCGCCACTATTTCTAAGAACTCTGGCATTGAATGCAGGTGGATAGAGAAAAACTAAAAATGGCTTACAGAAAAACTTGATGCGAAACGACAATACAATAAAGGTATGTCTTCACATGGAATTTCTCAACTCCCTATAGTACAAACCCTCATCAGGACTTTATTGACCGTCTTAGTTGAATGAAAACTGATCGCCGATATATATTAGTGGCAGAAGCCATAAAGCATTCTTTAGCTCCACTACTTACAAGGGATATCATTCATGGGATGTTTCTTTGTTTATAGAGTTGCTTGAATTTCTCATGAGTAACATGCGAAATTTGGCAATACAATATATCAACAGAATATAGGTATTCCAATGGGTACTAATTGTGCACCCCTTTTGGCTGAACTATATCTGTTCTTTTATGAATACGACAGAAACAGAAAATTTCAAAGCCCGCTTCCTATCAGTCACCAAACGCCATACAGACGATCTTCTTGCTGTGGATAATCGCTATATAAATGACGCAGTGGAGGATATATATCCAACATCACTGAATTAGAAGGAAGCTACAGATAGCTCTAACGGTACATCCTATTTAGAACAAAATCTCTATAAACATGAAGTGGACCTTCTTTATCGTCGACTTTACGACAAAGAGATGATTACAATTTCGACTTCGCAAACTATCTCTAGCTGGAGAGTAATATGCCAGAGAGACCTGCATATCTCGCCTAGTAGCATTTTCTAGATCCTGTGTTAAATTTGACGATTTTAATCAACATCACAACAAATTATTGCAGAAATTTATAAAACAGAGCTAGATGATCAAACGCCTTCAATCAAAGTTTCTCAATTTGGCGATACATGTCGCATGCAAAACACGAACATAGCGTGCAAGACCAAGGCGTTACGTTTCGTAACTTGTGTCTAATCTCGCTTAACCCTGGGCTAGGGGCCGTATGAACCCATGTATTTCAAGATCCCCATTGTGTTCATATGAACAGGCACAATCAAAGCGTGAATGAGGTACATCATTCTCTAGATAACGACTTCACAAGGAAAATCATAAGGATTAAGAATACTGATCAGCGATACGGATTTGGCTTTTTTGGATCATCATGATATCTTGCTGGCATCACTGTTGACCGCTCTCTCTTGCAGGAAACTAGTCTGCTTTATGATTTTATGATTTATTATTTTAATTTGGTGTTATTGTTATTATACCATCTTTGGATTATGGACGAGGAAATTCTTTGATGGACGACGGGCGAATATTGAATGACGGACTTGACGTTTGTATTTATGGGCTTCAATATACGCCATCTGCTGTAGTGTAGTGTGAATTTGGAGGGTCTAGTCATGATCCATTGAGATATAGCAATAACTAGAATTTGACCTTAATAAAATAGGTCAAGGTTAGTCAAAATGGAAAAGTTTTCAGTCAATCACCAGTTACATATGTAGTTTGAATTTGGAGAGCCTAGATGTAATCATTCAATTACAAGCGTTTGGTCCGTCATTCATAATTCAGCCGTCGTCCATCAAAGAATATCGGCGTTCATAATCCGAAGACCTATTCCATATTCCATATAACAGAATTAGCACCAAACTCAAAAAGACAATCACAGTATACATAAACATAGTCTAGTCTCCTGCAAGTGAGAAGCGGTCAACAGTTTTCATTGACGCCGGCAAGACATCATGATGTTCCAATAGTATCAAATCCATATCGCTGATCAGTATTCTTTATCCACATGATATTCGTTGTAAAGTCGTCATCTAGAGAATGATGTATCTCAGTCACGCTTTGATTTTGACTGTTCATATCATGTGAACACAATGGATATCTTGAAATACATGGGTTCATACAGCCCCTAGCCCAGGGTTAGGCGTAATTAGATACAAATTACGAAGCGTAACGCCATAGATCTTGCACGCTACGCCCGTGTTTTGCTATCAGCATGCGATATGTAACGCGAAATTTGAGAAACTTTGACTGGAGGCGCTTGGTGGTATAGCCCTGTTTTATAAGTTTCTGCAACAATGTTTTGTGACGCTGATTAAAATCGTCACATTTAACACAGGATCTTGCAAATGCTACTAGGCGAGATATGTATACGCCATATGCAGATCCCACTGGAATATTACTGTCCAGAAAGGGATAGTTTACGATGTCGAATCATCTCTTTTGTCATAAAGTTGACGAGAGAGAAGGCCCGCTTCATTTTAATAGAGATATATATCTAAATATGATGTGTCGGTACATCTACATCTGTAGTTTCCTTCAAATCCAGTGAAGGTGGATGTATTATCCTTCACTGCGTCATTTATACATCGATTATCCACAGCGAGAAGATCGTCTATATAGCGTTTGGTGAATGAGAAGGAACGGGCTTTGAATTGATCGTTTTTTGAAAGTGCCTGCATATAGTCATGTTCATAAGAGAACAGATACAGGTCAGCCAACAGGGCGTACAATTAGTACCCATTGGAATACGTGTATGCTGTTGATATATTGTGTTGCCAAATTTCACATAGATATTTTTAATGAGAAATTCAAGCAACTCTATATATATCACACCAATACAAGACTTTGATCTTGCATTGATAAAATAGGTTAGCCCTATCTGGCCTGGGCGATTTGGGGTGCACTGCAGCCTGGGGAAGGGAGGGGGGCGGAAAGTACCCTCCCCCCCCCAATATACTTTCGCTATCGCTAAGGATAGAAGCTCTACAAGAAAATGTAAAAAATCCAAGATGGCCGCCATGATGACGTCACTGTGACGTCATTTTCAAAACAGCATTTTTGGACGATTTCCCGGTCAAAATTTTTATTTTTGTTTTTTCTTCGCAAAAACTGCATGATAAATTAGAAAATAATAATCTGATATGAAATAAAGTAAGTTTTACCCACTTTTCCGTACAGAAAAGCAAAATTTTTGAAGAAATATGACGAGAACGTCATTTTTTTCTGGTACCCCACATGGCCTCAATTTTGGATTTACCCATGATCCTCTGCTGGTGAGGGAGGCTCACTCTCAACAGGAATAATCCCAACAGATCAGGCTGTACATCCACAACTCAATTTCAGGATTTTACCTGAAATCCAGGGATAATTGAATTTCAGGAAATGATCCCTGAATGAGTGGATTTTCCTGAAATTCAGGCAAATTTACCACCCTGATTAGTATGTTTACGACCTTATTCAGGTACGTAAAATCCTAAAATTCAGGTAATTTAGCTTTAATTCATGGATGATATACCTGAATTTCAGGAAATTATTCCTGAATTTCAGGTAAAATCCCTGAAATTGAGTTGTGGATGTGCAGCCTGATCTATTCAGGATTATTCCCTGAATATTTCTGAGAGTGTATGCAAATAGGCTCAAAATGACTCCAATAGGATAACCTATAACGCCAGGAAGTTTCAGCTCTCCATTTTTCGGCGTTCCGGAGATATCGCAGAAAGTTTGGTAGGGGGGCATTATCCCCCCCCTTCCCCAGGCCTGGGAGGGTTAATGGGGGAGGGGGGGGGGAACAAATCAGGGGGTGATTTTTGGTGATGCTAAGACATATGGTTTCAGTAAAATGCATAGAATCGCGTTGAATCAACATGCTGAATTTTTGCGAAATTTTCGAAGAAATATGGCAAAAACATCACTTTTCAAAATGACACCAATATTTCAGCTCTCAATTTTTTGTCGTTCCGGAGACACGAGCAAAAATCCAACAGCAGGGGGGGGGGAGTGCCTCCCCGCCACGGGCCAGGTAGGGTTAAGATTAGTCATCTTCAATAGGCTTCAGGTTAATTGCTTGCTGCATAAATTATATGACAATCATCATTCAAGACATATTGTATTAACATGCGAGATAGATAGACGAACGGACGACGCAGACAATACCCTTTGGCAACAATTGGCCGAGATGTTAAAATCAATAACCTTCTTCTGTGACATCACAGTCCACATCTTTGATCTGCACGTCTGGCATAAACATAACAATATTCAATGATTTGCTGATTTTTGGCTACAGAGAGCTTGACCTTTGATCTTTTGACCTAAACATGAATAGGATTCTCTTTGCCCCATGGGTAACATATACCCCAAGTTTGGAACCACATCATGACCTGCAACTATCAGCGTAAATGAAGTTAACAGACGGACAAACAGACAGACAGGCGGAGAGAAATCGTGATATCTATTGAAGCGATATGCAAGAGGAATGAATATATGACATCGTCTGTGAATCTGGGAAATGTCTGCTCCGATAAACGGGTTATGGTGGCATATTATCGCGGATAATAGAAATCGTTCATCATCAGTAAAATTGCGATTTTGTTCTTTGGGCTCCGAAACCGATACGACAACTCGATAACAAGGGAGATCACTGGGTATATCGCGTATTGAAGATAATCATGAAGGGATGTTATTGCCCCTTGGCCATTCCCATTCCACAGCTTCATCCGTTTTCTCACTGAAACAACATGCTCTGGATGTAAAAAACAAGTTAATGTAGCTGATTATTATTTGTTCCATGGCATGTGAGACTTTCCTTTTAGAATGCTGTCTCACATGAAACGCGTTTGCTGATCCACTAATGCGAACCAGTCACTAAGTAATGATTATTAATGATTATTAATTAATCGACTCCTACAAGAGAAGAGGGGGCTGTGGGTGTTTTTGGAGCTAGACGTCGTGTTAACCAGCTTACAATGCTTTCTCTATTTCTCCACAATTGAGTTTTATAGAAACTAGATATGTCCGGTTCTGTGTTACGCAGCTAAATCGAAGGAACAAGATAACTAAGGCTAGGGAACGAGATGACTAAGTCGAGTGAACGAGATAATTATTTCGAGGGAACGTGATTATTAACCCGAAGGAACGGCATAACTAAGTAGGGAACGGGATAATTTTTTCGAGAGAACGAGATGATCATCCCGAAGGAACGAGAGAGCTAAGTCGTGGAAACTAGATAAATACGTCGTGGGAACGAGGCAGTTGAGTGGAGGGAACAAGATAATCAAGTCCAGGGACATCGTCCCAGTGCACGTTTTCTTCACTTAGCTACACAGTTCGTACTAATGAGTACGATGGTCGAGGGAACGGGATACACAGCAAAAATAGCGTCAGTACTGTTTCAGTACATTTCTACCAAAGTACTGAAACAGTACTGAAATATAACAGTACTGAAACAGTACTGTTATATAACAGTAGCAATTCAGTACTGAAACAGTACTGAAAATGACAGTACTGAAACAGTGCAGAAACAGTACTGAAATATAACAGTACCAAAACAGTACTGATATATAACAGTACTGTAACAGTACTGAAATATAACGGTACTGTTTCAGTACTGAAACAGTACTGTAATGTTTCTGTACTTTTTCAGTACTGTACGATTTCAGTACTGTTTCAGTACTGAAACAGTACTGTAATGTTTCTGTACTTTTTCAGTACTGTACGATTTCAGTACTGTTTCAGTACTGAAACAGTACTGTAATGTTTCTGTACTTTTTCAGTACTGTGCGATACTGAAATATTTCAGTATTCTTACAGTATGCATCACTGACACTGTGGAAACACCATTGTCACTGATATGATAATACCCATTTGGGACGAGGGACGTCTCCCATTCCAACCAATTCAATTCAATTCAATTCAATGTTGTAGTCAACTCGACAACAATTACAAGGCTGCTATCAAAAATAATTTTGTATGTATTTATTTATACATAAATAATATGTTTTGAAAAATCATTATAAAATTATTTTTGGAGCAAGAAATAATTTTTGGAAATTGATAAAAAATGTATCTTCAATATATTTTTTATATATTCTCAAAATATATTTTTTATATATTTTCAAAATGCATTTTTTTTGTATTCGAGGAAATTGATAATAAACGCATTTTCAATATATTTTTTATGTATTTTCAGAATACATTATTGATGTATTTTCAAGATGCATTTTTTTTGTATTCGAGAAAATTGATAATGAATGCATTTTCAATGTATTTTTTATATGTTTTCAAAATGCATTATTTATTCATTTTCAAAATGCATTGTTTATTCATTTTCAATATATTTTTATATATATTCAAAATACATTATTGATGTATTCTGAAAATGCATTGTTTGTTTATTTGAGGAAATCGGTAATAAATGCATTTTCAATACATTTTCTATATATTTTCAGAATACATTATTGATGTCATAACAAATGTCTATGTATATGTCTAGTGAGTGGCGATCACCACCGGAGTGGTCCAAGGCAGTTCGCTGGTGATCGCTAGCCAAACGGCTGAACCGGCATGGGTTGGAGCCCTGCTTTCTTCACCATTAAACTGACTGTCACCATATGAGCGAAATAACCTTGAGTGTGAGATTACCCCCCCCCCCACCATATATCTCTACACATAGGAGCGGTGTGATAAGATATTAATTTACTAAGATCTGTATTATTCATTATGCTATGTGGGATCACAAATATCAGAGATACTCATCAGTCCAAGAAGATAAATGGAGGATAAATAAATCCTCTTAGCTGTCATACACAGTAAAAGATTTCCTGATTTCAGATCTTTATCTGATCTGCAGGACTGTCTCATAACAAATTATACGAGGTACGGTTTGCGCACTTCAAGTCTTTATTTTAAGTATATTACATCTTTCTGTAAACCAACATGAGTGAGTGAGTGAGTGAATAGAATTTAACGTCGCTTTCAACAATATTTCGGCTATATCACGACGAACCAACTAAGCACCACCCAGCCCAGTTGTGTTCCTGCTACTTCAAAGAAGAAATCTTTGAAGTAGCATGGAGCCAGACACCCTCCATCCACCCAACAAAACACTGAGGACAGCGCACAAGACACAGACAGGACGCTTACATGGTGCAATAAAGACAAGTGATATTACAGTGCTAGACATCACATTATCAAGTTCCTGTTGCTTCTCAGCAAAATGCATTGAAGCAACAGGAACCTGAACCCACCCAACCACCCGCTAAACCAACATGAACCCGGATCAATCCTACAACTGAAGAATCTCTGTAAATTGGATGTAATATTTACGATCATGAAACAAGTTTGTAATTTGAAATACACTAGCAAGCATGTGAAGCAGGCAGGAATAAGTGTCCTCGCAACTCAGTGTACTGGGCATATCTGCTTGCATGCAAAATTTGGGTTGATAAATTTACAAGCTCTAAGATTCAACATTTAAAGAAAAAGGAATTGAAGGAGAGATCCTGAAGGATCTTGACGCCCACCATTGTCCAATAATTGTAAGCTAATGACAAGAGGATCTTTTTGTCCATTTTTACTAAGAACAAACGATTGATTTGTAATTTTGTTTGCAGAATTTCGAATTTGAACGAAAAAGATCGAAACGGTCACTGGAAAACACCAAGATATTATCTTTCTAAGTTTCAGGAGTTTCAAGATTTCTAGAAACTGTACTTGATGTCGGTTGTTATAGTACAAGTGAAATGAACAAAGTTAGTCTGAAAGTGAATGTCCGGAGGATACTTCGTCTTCGTTCTGTAGTATTTTTTATTTTTTTTTGCACGTGTCATCATTGGGTACTGGAAGCGAAGACAAATCTCTTTGACACTATGGCATGAGCTATGAAACACACTTAAGATTTTATAATTAGGAACGAATGCTAACTCTGTTCTGTTTACTGGGCTAGCTTGAGATATATCTTTTAAGATACCATGCTCGAAAATATTAAGATAGTAAGATGGTACAAAACTTAATACTGAAGGGATCCGGTCCGCGCAGTAATGTTGAAACTTTGAAAGTGTCTGAATCCTGATTATCGCCCTTGGATCGAAACACGCAGTACATGTAGTCCACAGTTGTTGAGTTATGACATGTCACAAGAGCAGGGGTTGAAATATTGTCTGAGACAAGCAGGCCAAAATTGATTCTTAGCTAGTTTTTGTCCTGCACACAATACAAAAGGATAGAAATGTGTTTGAAACCTTGCAGGACAATGCACAATTTCAGCAGGACTTGTCCTGCAGTTTAGTGTAAATTCAAGCCCTGAAGAGTGACGTCCCTTCGTGTAGACAAGCCGTCAGACGAAACGGTGAGGCAGTTCACTTGCAACGGCATGGAGTAAAGTAAACTGATTTAAAATTTGAAGAAATACATTTTAATTCGGAATCATTTGAGTTCCTTGGTATAGAAGATGAAGGTATGGATAGTCTCTATAGTCATTATATAGAATATTCCCCAGCGTTTGATCCGCTGACTTGTGATGCAACGTCACAACTCGGGAATACTATGTTGTGGCCATACTGGATTTTCGAATCAGACCAGAAAAGGTATCATACACAAGTAGACCCCAAGAGGAGCCTGTGTACCAAATTTGAGAAAGTCCATGCAGTAGTTCCTGAGAAATCGCGATAACAATAATTGTTTACAGACGGACGACAGACGGACCACGGACGAAAACTGATTTGAACACTAAAAACAATATTTAAGTAAGTCATTGGTAAATGTTCTATTTCATACCACTTTATCACATTCTCTGTTGAGTCACTACTGCTAGACTAGTAGTTGGTCTTTGGTCATTAATTTGTCGATCATGTTAAATGTCCAATCATCAACTGATCACGTTCAATCAGAATTGTGTTTATAAGGTATACTGGACTGAAATACACACACTTTAATTTTAGGTAGTAACTGAACAGGTTATGTTGTTGCACTATACTGCCATGTTGGTTTTCTGGAGGAGGTAACCTGTTGGTAACCCAGGGGTCGAAATATTCAAAATAATTTACCTGTCATACGAGACAGGTGACCAAAATGTTTACCTGTCACCTTCAAGATTTACCTGAACATGCAATCGTTGAAATTTTCACATACATGCAACTCAAGATTAATGACAAATTTAGATGTTGCAAGACACTAATAAATTAATGACACCTTGTTTACTTGCACTTATTAGCAGATGTTTTGAATGAATTTTGTTGAAGATATGTTTTAACTGTTACGCTGCTGAATTCTTCTTCATGGTGCACTGCAAAAGTTCCCATTTTTACGATGTATTACACTATTACACCCGGCTTTTATGAGCAAAAATATCATTCATACGTGTGGGTCAAGATTTGCCTTTCGTAGAAGCCGGTTCATAACAGTTCGGTCAACGTTTATTTTATTTTATTTTATGCTGAAATATTTAAAATTGTCATTGTAAATACATTTTATTGTAAGAGGCTACATTGACTTCACCTTATTATCGCCAAAAACAACGATTTTCAGCGAAAATAACGCTCGAAAAACGTGCTTTTTTTCGCTGTCTTCAACATGATCGTTTTCGGCTATCTGACCGCCATTTCGAAAGATCTAGGTCTCGTTGTCAAGGGGAATCCTTGTTCTTTCTATAAATAGTCATTACTTTGATGGATGGCCAATGAAAACACGCGATGATGGCGGATTTGGAAACCATAGAGGGATTTCCCTTTCGTAGAGCTTGAAGCAATGAGTCTTGCGATTGGACAAAGCCAGGATTTGCCGTCACGTGGCCGAAATAAAGGTCGTTCATTGGCCCAGACGTTGTACTGGAAATTTTCCATAAGAAAATTACGACGTAGAAAATGGCGACTCGCGGAGGAAGTTGGCAGAATTATGTGAAAATAAAGTTTGTTACGATGATTTCATCGTAATCAACACTATGGAAAGATAAACTGTGCTTTTATACTTCAAATATGCCAAAGAATCATATATTTTGATGGGATTTTCCGTAAGTATTTTATATTTTCTGAGCGGCCTTCTCGGCGAGATTTTATGAAAATCTCCCCTCGCGGTATTTATTTATTTTTTAAATTCTTTCTCCCGATTTCGTTCTTCTAAGACAGCATATGAATTTTACATCCAGAAAATCCCGACAGACTTAGCTAACAATATACATATGGTTTTTATCAGGTTTCATGCATGGTAAATTTGAAAATATTGATTTTAGACAATGGTACGCGAAGACCGACAAGTTCAGGGCCCCTCTCCCGGGCCCCCCGCAGTCTACGCTGCGGCCACTCTACCGGGCCCGCCGCAGCGTAACAGTTAAACACCAAAACAAAATTATTGGCTACCTGTCAATACAGACAGGTGTTTTATTTCTCTACCTGTCTCTTTCAAAAATTACCTGTCTCTGACAGGTAGACAGGTGTAAATTTCGACCCCTGTAACCTGATTGACAGTAGTAATTGTCATCATGGAGAGATGTTGATAGTGCTCAGTTTTCACAAGTATATGCATGTCTCATTGGTTTCTGATAAATTTTCCCTCAGCAGCTAGGATTCATCCTCATTTGTCATGTTGTAGTATGAACAGGAGAGGGTCTGAATTTTCAAAATGTCTTGCTCTGGTTCTGTAATAGTCAAATCGCCTGGTATTGAAAGCTGAAAGATAAATAAAAGTTTGAGATAACACAAGAAAAATAGGAGCAGTTTATTAGCACATGAACAACAAGGTTAGTAAATAAAACATCCAGAGATACATTTTTAAGCATGGATCGGCATCTCCTTGGTTGGTATTATACGTTGTTCAGATTATAATTTAGTACGGTACCATTATTCAAGATTGGCATATTCTATTATAAAGGGTACCAAAATCTCTAATAGAAAAAATTGACATTAGCAACATTTCAAAATCCATATACATATAACCAAAGAAAAATAAAATGAACAGCTGTTAAACCATTATATAATTTTCATTATCTGATCACTTCTGACTCATCAAGCTAGTAAAAAAAAATTGGGCAATTGGGAATAATGAGAGATGAAAAAAAAATGGTATCTAACATCAGCTCTGTCAAAATTACCAACTCTTGTGATCTTGCCTAATCTTGCCTAAACATAATTTTGAGGACTGGGAAAAATGCTGCTAATGTCACTTGTCAGGGCCTGATCCAGGCCGTTTTTGAACCCATGAATTTGGGCAATTTTTTTTTTAGCAAATTCCCTCTCTGACAGGCTGAAACCAATGCAAGTACTATTGCCAAATATTGAGTTATCAGGCTGTATTTAGACCATTTAATACTCCCACAGCTTCCATGGGCTTTGACAGTCCCACATCGTGGCCTACATATTCAGGGTATGAAATAGACAAACGAATTCTAGTTGCCCATCGGCAAGTAAGGGCAACCAACACATCCAAATGCATTGCAATTTGGACAGAATTTGGTTGCCCAAAGGAAATTTAGGTTGCCCCGGGCATCCGGGCAAAGGGCTATTTTGCACCCTGATATTTCACTTTAACTCCTCACACTCTGCACCATGTAAGAGTGCCCAACTAAAAGTCTAGATTAATCAGGTCCCTGTTTGTATAATATTGCTAACGTCATGTGGACATCATGAAGGATTCAAAATGGATTTGACAGAATGACATTAGCTACACCTTATTATTGTTCTCCAAATTCACATACGTAAATGAATTCTGCTTGGTATTTCATCATCCTTTCAATTCATTCTGGGGTCTCTTGTGATAATTGTATACAGTTTGAATAGCTTCTAGCCTACAAACAAAAAATTGAACACAAGAATGTGGCCGGGTCTGTCATAGATGAAAAATGAAATTTTGAAAACGGTAGATGGTGGTACCTTTTATAATACGATACGCCTTTTGCAAATGTGAATCGGATTTTCCCTCTTATGCTCTTACAAAAGTATATCCCTGGAAACCCTGGACACCTCGACGAAATGGGGGACTTGCACAATGCAAACTATCCAATCAGATTCTGTAATTCAGGGTTTCGTGTTTAGAATTAGTGCGAGAGCTGAAAATAGCTCACGTCAAAATATTCAGGTGAGGGTATTTGGAAGTCAGGTGAGTGTTTGCAATAGAATACAACATAAAATGTGACAGTTTACGTGAGCTATAAATCACTCTCGTGACACGAATTTAGGTGAGCGTTTGCGTGCAGGTGAGCCATCACTCGCGCTAAAAACGAAGCCCTGGTAATTGTCCCTTCCTGATTGCCACATTTGATCCAGTTGACCATCAACTGAGAGAACTAGCATTTGAGTAAATAACAATCAAAGATCCCTCAAACCAAGATAAGAGTTTTGGCACCCATGATATTTTATTCTTCAATAATTTTACTAGTAAAGTGGGCCCCTGTGATATGGACAGTCACAGGGAAGACCATATTTATTTCGAACCTGTTTGTGATTATTTTGAACCCGTTTGTCACAATTTTATCTTACATGCTCGTCTCAAAGCAAGTACTCAGCCAATGAATGTGCGAGAAATTTGGGGTAGAGATAGTGACAATGTACAAAAAGTGTATTGATCTCATAAAGGGCCACAACTCTGTGGACAATGGACAATGACCTAAAACGGTAAACAAAAGAGTCACATCTGCCAGGTGATCCTGGCATCTCTTTCATGTAAGTAGTTACTGACACAACGGACCAGATAAGTTTATCTTAACATTTACAATACAGAGGCATAATTCATCGAAATATTTTAACGGGTCAAATATGTGACAATGCAAGGTACTAAGAACCTTCTAAAGAAAGAATATCTCAATAAGTCGATCAATTAGTAGCCGAGATATTGTGGCCATACCAACAGGTACTGTGAACATCCCTTAACAGACGGGGGAAGAACATAATGACAGATGGGTTTCACATATATGCAGTATCTATTATCCACATACCTATTCCTGGACATTCTTCTGAAGACTGCAGAGTAGGCCTACCTTCCATATTCCCCATATCATACTGTATTTTTACCTGGATGGATAAAAAATGTAATATGAAATTGTTCATTCCCATTGAAAGGGTTTCATACAAATTTTTTAGTTATATATAATTTTCTTTTCCAAAGTAACCTTTCTTCTTTGAAAAAAATCTGCAATTATTTGAATATTCATTGAGGATTATCTTGATTCTCTCTCTAATATGGAGATCATTTTTCGTGAATACATTTTGTTTAGGTGATATTTTAGCCTCCAAAATCGTACAGTATAGCCTCGGGCAACCTAGCCTCACAGCTGGCTGTTCCCGTCCATGCCTGGGGTATGGCTTCAATATGATTATTAAACATTAATTTAGGAATTACAGATAAATTGCCATAAATCATGAAAAAAAAAAATTCCTGGTGCATGTTTCGATTTTCTGATATTATCGGAGGATGCATAGTTCACAAAACATCGAAGTTTTAGAAATATTTGATGTACAGAAATCAATTGAAATCAACTGCACAAGTCCTTCACAACAGCTGATGGAACAACAGATGTATTGTGTGTCCCAACAAAACGTTTTGTCCTATTTTCTTAGAAATGTATGTTGTTACGTATAAGAATGGTATTTAAATTGTCGAGGAAAAACCTCTGACAACTGGATTCGTTGATTTTGACAAAATCAAAGCAAAGATTGAAATTGAGTTATATGACACCATTGCTAATTTTTAGAGATTCCCCCACATATTTTGGGATATCCCTGCCAATAGATCTGCTCATGTTTGACATTAACTTCAGAAAATCTTTGCGAAATAAAGACAAATCTCACCTTAGACGACCAACATCAGTGAAATGCAAACGACGGTAGACTGCGCACGTGAAAAACGTTCCAAATTTACGCTCGGTTACATGTTTTCAAAAAGTGGTATCGTGCACGGAAACGGACTGAATTTGAATCCGCTCAAAAGCATGCATCCAGGAACGCGATGGAAATAAAAGCAAATTCTACGAATTGAGATCACATAAAATATCACTTGCTTTGATTCCAGAATATTGCCCTCCTTAATATATGAAAATAGCTGTGTACAGTTCAGTATGTGAATAAATGTTTAAATGATATAATATTGTTAAATCTGTCAATGCAGCGTTTACTCATTAAACGCCACTACTTTTTTTGGTGAGAGAGTGGGAAGAGAACTTATATATATATTTCTATCTATATTTCCATCGCGGTTTCTTGTCCGCTGGAATCTAATTCTTTTGGGCGGATTCAATTCAGTCCGTTTCCGTGCACGATACCACTTTTTGAAAACATGTATCCGCGCGTAATTTTCGAACCTTAACCGCATGCGCAGTCTGTCGTCGTTTGGATTTCACTGATGTTGGTCGTCTAAGGTAAGATTTGTCTTTATTTCGCAAAGATTTTCTGAAGTTAATGTCGTAGAATATTTGTAAGATGTTTATCTAGCCACAGCAGAGCTAAAAGCCGGACGAACTCCGAGAAAATCGAGTCCACAGTGCCCCCATAAAATATGTGGGGAATCTGCACCGTTGTTCGCTAATGGGCTGAGTTGAACGGAGTAAGCCCATGCGAGCGACGTTCATGATTGAACTATTGTGTGTCCCAACTAATCTATTGAGAACGTTTTGTTTGATTTTTTGAGAAATATATATTGTTGTGTTCTGAAACTTATGTCACTGGTAAAATGCAATTATTATAGTATTCATTCAAAATATTAGCAAACAACATTCTATAGAACTATCTGTTTGAAACATTTTCTGTTTTGGGTGTCATTCTCTGGGTTAAATTTTGACGTCGGCCATTGTTGATTTGGACCAGTTCAATACTCGTAGGTTTGATAGGCATTCTATTCCATTCATGGAATTTTTACAGTTCCACAATGTCACAAATCAACAATAATGCCATGATGTCACAATAAGACGTTACAAAGACAATTCATCAATACTGACCACAGTAGCAACGTCATAGCGTTGACCCTGACGTCACAATAGAAAATGACAACCTCCCACTCCTTTGCACATATGGGAACAGTCCCCCTCAGCCTTGGCGACGTCAAAATTTAACCCAGAGAATGACACCCAAAACAGAAAATGTTTGAAACAGATAGTTCTACTGAGTGCTGTTCGGTAATATTTTGACTGAATACTATAATATTTGCATTGTACTAGTGACGTAAGTTTCAGAACACAACAATATATATTTTTCCAAAAATCGGACAAAACGTTCTCAATAGATTAGTTGGGACACACAATAATTGAGTTACCTGGTATTTTTGGCATTGTTTCTCAGAGGAAGACTGTGTGGCCCGGCCTGGTGTTGCAAATATATTAAACTTCAAATGGTGACTTGAATCTAAATTCTTACAATCTGCAAGCTGCAAGTTTTTGCTTATATTGGTCAGCATGATGTTGTTGTTGTTGCTGCTGCGACCTGTTCACTGAGTTGATTCAGTCGTCCGGAATGGAAAAAGTTCAACACGAAGTCTCACTCGTCCCAAATGATCTGATAGACCTCCTCTACTCCAATTTCTGACATAATGGAAGCAATTAATACTTCTTTCCCACTTCTGTGCAACGAAATGCTGCCAGAACTTCCTTTGCTCCTGCTGAGTGCTGTGTCGTCTGCTTTACACCTAACGCCCCCTAGTGGTTTGTCTAGTGAGGAGGGGAGATAACCGCCTTTTGTCCCAAATAACAGCTGCAGCTAATAAGAACTGAATGGGTGAAATCATTGAGAATTAAACTTCCAGAAAAGATATAAATAAACTGCAAAGAGAATGTAGAATTTTACTATAATGCACAAGGGATAGCAGGGGCTCTGTAAAATGATATCAAATAAGCTTACGACATTGTTCAAATTTATATTGAAATAACAAAGGCGAGAAAATACTCCTCATGCCTAAACTCATCAGGCATGATCATGTCTTTAGATTGAATGCCCCAGATATCATTCAAATGAAAGAAGCTTTAAAGTAGGCTTGGATAAAAAGATTTTTCAGATAAAAGTATTTGGAAAATAATTCTTACACGGTCTTGGATTCCTGCTATAATGAAATTACAGTGTGAATACAGGGCCGGAATGGTAACCTGTTATTCAGGTAACTGGTTGCCAGAAGGTTACCCAATAACCAGACCACTTCAAATTTCACAGTAACCTGTAAATAGGTTCCCATGACCATTCCTTATTTCCAACCTAGTGAATAAGTTGAATTTACCAATTCCATTGTGTTATCAACAAATCTTTGATATTTTGTTTGAAAGTTATTTCAGTTGAAGATCTACAATTAATTATATATGGAATAATCAAAATGATTAATATGATAAGAAATGTTTATTCTTTAGATCATGCATGGTTACCATGAATTCTATATCTTGATGCTATCGTAGGGGAGGATCACCAAGAAAACCAAGACTCGACAATTGTGCAATAAATATGCCTTTTAATATTTATTCCTTGAGAATGTTGAATTTCTCAACTTGATCATGTATGTAAATTGCTGAAAAATAGATTGTGCTGAAAACACATATTATATGTGATTGGCATGTTCCCAGAGATTATAGGAAGCAAATAGAAAAAAATATACAACATGCTTACGGCATATACAAAATGTGGTGTGAATTTTCTGCGAAAACGGTAACGTTTGTTTGCTTTTTTGTTGATGAGCGCTTATACTTGGAATTCATTATTTGGATGATCCAAAATAATTTGTGTGAAATTTAAAATAGAAACTATGCTATAGGCCTCTACTGTCTTGCTTGTATGTGCCCGTGTATGATGTAACACATGCTATCTGAGCTGAATAATCAATAATATATGTATTTTTAAGAAATAGAATTTATTTATTGAATAATCACATATATCATATTAATTTCTGATTATACCTGGAAATAGGAAAACAATTGCATTTACAAATAGCTTTAAAATATATTTTGAAAAATTCATTTTGATGAGATGTTTAAAAATATATTTTAAATATATATTTGTCAAAATGCCTTAATAAAGTATTTTCAAAAAGATATTAAAAATGTATTTACTGAAATATACATAAAAAATATATTTTAAAATCCATGAAAAATGCATTGTTAAATATTGATTAAAACCATATTCACAAAAATATATTTTAAATCTATTTTTCCAAAAATCCTTGATAATGTGTTCTTGAAAACATATAAAAAATCTATTTACTGAAAGATACATAAAAATATATTCTTAAAATCCATAAAAATTAAATTATTGAATATTCATAAAAACTATTCACACAAATATATTTTAAATCTATTTTTCCAAAAATCCTTGATAGTGTGTTTTCGAAAACATATAAAAAATCTATTTACAGAAAAATGCATAAAAAATATATTATAAAATCCATAAACCATAAATTATTAATATTCATTAAAACTATATTCACACAAATATATTTTAAATGTATTTTTTGTAAAAATCCTTGGTTAGATATTTTCGAAAATGTATAAAAAATGTATTTACAGAAAAATACATATAAAATATATTTTTGTATACATAAAAAATGTATTTTGAATTATTCATTATAAATGTATTCAGAGAAATATATTATCAATCGATTTTTATGGAAAATCATTTTTTATGTATTTGGCATATACATAGAGAATTATTTTTGACTAAAAATCATTTCAAAATTATTTTTGAAAGCAGCCTTGTAGACATAGCCTGAAACACCAGCTCTCGCCCAAAGCTTGTAGCCCCATTTTGTAGGTTTTTTTGGCAGATACTTCTTGAGATTATGGCGGTCATCATTTCATCAATCGCCTGGTATGTTTCAGGGAGAACAGCGTCTTTGAACTGTTGTCTCAGTTGGTCAATGAGAGGTTGGATTTTGAACAATTTGTTGAATCCTGCCTCAGTGGGCTGTTTCTGATTGGTGTTGTCATTGAAATGAAGGAATCGCACGATTTCATCGAACCGGTTGCGTGGCATAGCTTCAGCGATGGCTTCGATTCTGCTCGCCGGGGACCAATACATCCTACGAGCTGGAAGTTTCACGATTCCCATATACAAAATGATTCCCATCACCTTGTATATTTCTTCTCTCGTCACTGCAGAAATAGGGCGGCCTCTGTCTAGACATTGCGAATTCTGAGTTATGTACAGGTTTGTTTGAAATGTCACTTCATCCATGTAATCGTTGTCCAAGAACAATAACAAAAACTTGAGTGGGTCAGTATTTTAAGTTAGACCATGTGTCTTTGATGAATTGGGATTGAGGCGTAGTTTTTCATCTGGAAAATCAGCTTCAGGTGGAAAGTTGAGCTTCTTCTTTTCTTTGTGCCACTCAAATTTATTGGAGTTATCCCCTTTCTTCTTTCTTTTGGACTTTCGCTGAGCCGGGGAGGGGGTCTCTTCGTCTTCATTACTATCTGATTGGTTAGATGAGCTATCGTTAGATTCATTGTCATCGGTGTCATTTTCTGAAGAGAAGGTGGATGGATCGAAATCATCATCTGATTCATCTCCACCAATATCATCATCCTCAACATCATCTACCTTCACTTCCCTCTATCTTCACTTCCCTCGGGAATATCTAGAAGTTGGACTCTCCTTTGACGGAAACCTCTACCGTAAAACGATCTACAACAGATAAATCCAATATAATATTTACTTTACCAGTAGTGCCTGTTGGTGTCAAATGTGCACATTACGGTTTCGGTGTCGGCTTTAGCAGTACAGCCTAATGGTGACAAAAGTGTACAATTTTTTCGACGATAAAAAAATAACAGAAATCATACCCCAATCATTTTCTGGTTTGATATTTTGTATGCCTAGGACCACAAAGTTACTGAATATCAGTATATCACACATTGTTTCAAACAAATGTCAGTTTGTAGCGAGAAAACATAATGATAACATACCCGACACTGTGTGGCATGGGGGCTGCCATCTTGCCTGTGCTCCGTGCTGCCCTCTACTGGCGAAGGATGGAATTTTTTGGTCACAAATGATACCAACAGGTATTAAAAATAAAATAAGTACCTGACATTCTGAACAAAAGGCATATAGGGATATACAATTACATTTTGAAGACGGTGACATATGTTACCAATAGGAATTAAAGGGTTAAACATTCCCTCCAAGTGTATCTCCCCCCCTTCCCGGCTCAACTAAAGTCACCCCCCAAGATAAGATAAGACTTTATTTGCTCCTTATGCCCGAAGGCTAATGGCACAGCATGTTAAAACAAATAAATATTTAAAATAAATATATAAAGATTTCCAGGATATACCTATCAGTGGTCGAGGGTAGATAGCCTATCATTTGGCCACAGGGGAGACATATAGTAGATAAACATACAAGGCTGCTATCAAAAATAATTTTCTATGTATTTATTTATACATAAATAATATGTTTTGAAAAATCATTATAAAATTATTTTTGGAGCAAGAAATAATTTTTGGAAATTGATAAAAAATGTATTTTCAATATATTTTTTATATATTCTCAAAATATATTTTTTATATATTTTCAAAATGCATTTTTTTTGTATTCGAGGAAATTGATAATAAATGCATTTTCAATATATTTTTTATGTATTTTCAGAATACATTGATTATTGATGTATTTTCAAGATGCATTTTTTTTGTATTCGAGAAAATTGATAATGAATGCATTTTCAATGTATTTTTTATATGTTTTCAAGATGCATAATTTATTCATTTTCAAAATGCATTGTTTATTCATTTTCAATATATTTTTTATATATGCATTGTTTATTTGAGGAAATCGGTAATAAATGCATTTTCAATACATTTTCAGAATACATTATTGATGTCATAACAAATGTCTATGTATATGTCTAGTGAGTGGCGATCACCACCGGAGTGGTCCAAGGCAGTTCGCTGGTGATCGCTAGCCAAACGGCTGAACCGGCATGGGTTGGAGCCCTGCTGGTGCATGTTTGAAAGTTTGCCAGTGACTTGCTGACCTCTATGAGAATTCTGGCTTTCTTCACCATTAAACTGACTGTCACCATATGAGCGAAATAACCTTGAGTGTGAGATTACCCCCCCCCCACCATATATCTCTACACATAGGAGCGGTGTGATAAGATATTAATTTACTAAGATCTGTATTATTCATTATGCTATGTGGGATCACAAATATCAGAGATACTCATCAGTCCAAGAAGATAAATGGAGGATAAATAAATCCTCTTAGCTGTCATACACAGTAAAAGATTTCCTGATTTCAGATCTTGATCTGATCTGCATGACTGTCTCATAACAAATTATACGAGGTAAGGTTTGCGCACTTCAAGTCTTTATTTTAAGTATATTACATCTTTCTGTAAACCAACATGAACCCGGATCAATCCTACAACTGAAAATCTCTGTAAATTGGATGTAATATTTACGATCAGGAAACAAGTTTGTAATTTGAAATACACTAGCAAGCATGTGAAGCAGGCAGGAATAAGTGTCCTCGCAACTGAGTGTACTGGGCATATCTGCTTGCATGCTAAATTTGAGTTGATAAATTTACAAGCTCTTAAGATTCAACATTTAAAAAAAAGAAATTGAAGGAGAGATCCTGAAGTACCTTGACGCCCACCATTGTCCAATAATTGTAAGCTAATGACAAGATCTTTTTGTCCATTTTTACTAAGAACAAACGATTGATTTGTAATTTTGTTTGCAGAATTTCGAATTTGAACGAAAAAGATCGAAACGGTCACTGGAAAACACCAAGATATTATCTTTCTAAGTCTCAGGAGTTTCAAGATTTCTAGAAACTGTACTTGATGTCGGTTGTTATAGTACAAGTGAAATGAGCAAAGTTAGTCTGAAATTGAATGTCCGGAGGATACTTCGTCTTCGTTCTGTAGTATTTTTTATTTTTTTTTGCACGTGTCATCATTGGGTACTGGAAGCGAAGACAAATCTCTTTGACACTATGGCATGAGCTATGAAACACACTTAAGATTTTATAATTAGGAACGAATGCTAACTCTGTTCTGTTTACTGGGCTAGCTTGAGATACCATGCTCGAAAATATTAAGATAGTAAGATGGTACAAAACTTAATACTGAAGGGATCCGGTCCGCGCAGTAATGTTGAAACTTTGAAAGTGTCTGAATCCTGATTATCGCCCTTGGATCGAAACACGCAGTATATGTAGTCCACAGTTGTTGAGTTATGACATGTCACAAGAGCAGGGGTTGAAATATTGTCTGAGACAAGCAGGACAAAATTGATTCTTAGCTAGTTTTTGTCCTGCACACAATACAAAAGGATAGAAATGTGTTTGAAACCTTGCAGGACAATGCACAATTTCAGCAGGACTTGTCCTGCAGTTTAGTGTAAATTCAAGCCCTGTAGAGTGACGTCCCTTCGTGTAGACAAGCCGTCAGACGAAATGGTGAGGCAGTTCACTTGCAAAGGCATGGAGTAAAGTAAACTGATTTAAAATTTGAAGAAATACATTTTAATTCGGAATCATTTGAGTTCCTTGGTATAGAAGATGAAGGTATGGATAGTCTCTATAGTCATTATATAGAATATTCTCCAGCGTTTGATCCGCCGACTTGTGATGCAACGTCACAACTCGGGAATACTATGTTGTGGTCATACTGGATTTTCGAATCAGACCAGAAAAGGTATCTTACACAACTAGACCCCAAGGGGAGCCTGTGTACCAAATGTGAGAAAGTCCATGCAGTAGTTCCTGAGAAATCGCGATAACAAGAATTGTTTACGGACGGACGACAGACGGACGAAAACTGATTTGAACACTAAAAAAAATATTTAAGTAAGTCATTGGTAAATGTTCTATTTCATACCACTTTATCACATTCTCTGTTGAGTCATTACTGCTAGACTAGTAGTTGGTCTTTGGTCATTAATTTGTCGATCATGTTAAATGTCCAATCATCAACTGATCACGTTCAATCAGAATTGTGTTTATAAGGTATACTGGACTGAAATACACACACTTTAATTTTAGGTAGTAACTGAACAGGTTATGTTGTTGCACTATACTGCCATGTTGGTTTTCTGGAGGAGGTAACCTAAACCTGATTGACAGTAGTAATTGTCATCATGGAGAGATGTTGATAGTGCTCAGTTTTCACAAGTATATGCATGTCTCATTGGTTTCTGATGAATTTTCCCTCAGCAGCTAGGATTCATCCTCATTTGTCATGTTGTAGTATGAACAGGAGAGGGTCTGAATTTTCAAAATGTCTTGCTCTGGTTCTGTAATAGTCAAATCGCCTGGTATTGCAAGCTGAAAGATAAATAAAAGTTTGAGATAACACAAGAAAAATAGGAGCAGTTTATTAGCACATGAACAACATGGTTAGTAAATAAAACATCCAGAGGCGGACGTATTATGTGATGGCGGTTTCCGTCCGTCTGTCCGTCAGTCCGTCTGTCCGTCCCCCGTGTCCGGTCTATATCTGGGACAGTTTTCTATCTACAGTTCTAATTTTTGTTGAGTGGATACCCTACGGGGAGACGATATGTCGCGTACCAAAATGAAGGTCAAGGTCAGAGGTCAAAGGTCACTGGCCTAAAAAACAGGAAATCACTGAATTGTTCGTGTCCGGTCTATATCTGTGAACGTTTTCTATCGACAGTTGCAATTTTTTTTGAGCGGATACGCTACTTGGAGACTGTCGCATACCAAAATTGAGGTCGATGTCAGAGGTCAAAGGTCACTGTTGCCTAAAATCAGGAAATCATTGATCATTGACGGTTTTCTATCTACAGTTCTAATTTTTGGTGAGTGAATGCCCTAGGGGGGAACGATGTGTTGCATACAAAATGTAGGTCGATGTCAGAGGTCAAAGGTCAGTGTCCCGGAAAAATCAGGAAATCATTAAAAATTTCTAATTTTTTGTGAGTGGATTCAATAGGGGGAAATGAGGTGTCGCATACCAAAATATAGGTCAAGGTCGGAGGTCAAAGGTCACTGACCCCAAAATGAGGAAATTATTAAAAATAACTTTTTTTGTGTCAGTAGATACATGAGGGGGACACGATGTGTCACATACCAAAATGTAGGTCAAGGCCGAAGGTCAAGGTCACTGTCACGCCAAAATCATGAAATTGTTAAAAATCAAGATTTCTCGTGTCCATTGATACACATCCTCGCGAGCCAGTGTATCGATCGATCTGTTAGGATCAATACACTGGCTTGGTTAGTTATCCATATGAGTTCTGGATATAAATAGATCAAGAGGTTTCCTCTAAATCAACCCAATCAGCGAATTTGCTAAGCCAGTTGATTAGGCCAATCCGCTGCTAGGTATGAGATATCTCTTGCAATCCAGCAGTGGGTGTGCAGTGCAACTTCCAGTGGAAATGCAGTCAACAGTGAAGTGGAACTGCCAGTCCACTGGCAGTGGAGCTTGCAGTCCTGACCACTGCATCTCCCCTGCTTGGCTCATTTACATAATTGAAACGCTGGAAGTCCACTGGCAGTTGTAGCTCATTAGCATACTCATGAATTCCCAATACTAGGTTATGGCTGTGGTACTGCGCACCCACTGGCAGTGGACTGGCAGTGGAGCTGCGCATCCACTGGCAGTGGAGCTGCGCATCCACTGGCAGTGGAGCTGCGCATCCACTGGCAGTGGACTGGCAGTGGAGCTGTGCATCTTCTGGTAGTGGAACTGCACTGTCAGTGGGCATCCACTGGCAGTGGATATCCACTGGCAGTGGATATCCACTGGCAGTGGAACTAGTATAGCCTACATGTACATAGAAAACAACTTTGCCATGTTGTAGAGATATGCATGTGCTCCGATTGACCCCTGAAAGGTCACAGTTCTCGTGCACGCACAGTATTTCGCAATAGGTCTTATCAGAAGCTGCGTTCGAAAAATTCATTGCATCGCAGGTTGTTAGACTACATGTAATTGCTATAAAAACAATATTCTGACATACATGTACATGTATTGTGTAAAATGGATATACATACATACATATAACCTGTTCAAGGTGATTTCAAATGGATTGAAGTTAGTTTCATGTGAACAAATTGTTATTGCAACTGGAAAAATGAGAAAAATGGCAAAACTTTATCAACTAGGACGATGAGATGAAGCTGCATTCTAAAATTCAACTGTAAGCTGCCAACTGTAAGACTTGATCACTATAATTACATGTATAATTGTTTACACGGCATGAAATTTAACCTTCCGCAAAATCAAATAGAAGCAACCTACATGCACATGTAATTCAGTGGTCGCCTCAGCTCCAATAAGAACTGTCGACGTAGGCACATTTGTCCGGGTAGGCCGAGTTTCAGAATTGTTTTGTGTAGGCCAGAGGCAAAAAATTCACTTCCTCACAAGGGAAATGGATGCACGAAGTTTTTTGCAGGTGTTGATTCAGATATGCATTACAATAACTCAGTGGAATTTCGGCAAAATTTCATCGAAATAACAGTGAAAGAAAAGGTAGAAATATCAGTGAAATTTCAACCAAAATTTCAGTGAAATTTCAGTGGAATTTCATTGAAATAACACTGAAAGAAAAGGTAGAAATTAAGTGAAATTTCAGTGGAATTTCATTGAAATAACACTGAAAGAAAAGGTAGAAATTCAGTGGAATTTCATTGAAATAACACTGAAAAGGTAGAAATTCAGTGAAATGTCAGTGAAATTTCTGTGGGATCTCAGCAAAATTTCAACACAATAATAAAAGATCAAAATGTGATCGAGATTTCAGTGAAATAACAGTAACGACTGAAAGGTGAAATTTCAGTGCAAGGATATTCTTCAAAATTCCAGCTAAATGTCAAAAAGACACCAGGAATCGAGACTCTTACAAGAAAATGTTTATATAACATGTCATATTACAGCCAATAAATAACTAATTAATTACTTTTGTAAGACCACACCAACAGCAGAACAAGAAATAATTCAGATATAGTTTTGTCATTTTTTGCAATATTTATTTCACAAAATTATTCACACTTTTGAATTTTATTATAAAGGTCAGAAAAGCAATTAAATAAAAAGTTCATGTCATGATTTGGGAAGAATATCAATTCCTCTAAATTATGAAGAAAACAAAACTTGACTAATCTGCATAACGAGTGTTTTGAAAGTGCCAACGGAGACCAAACACAAACGGATCTTACTGAACCTGATTGTTGTTGATAACGAACTTGGATCAAGTGGGATAAAACATGATGAAAGACAAAACCACAAAACTTTATTGATTAACACTTGAAATACATTGTACGTGAACGCAAATTACTTACCAGATGTGTTGTTGTTGTTGTTGTTCTGAAAGCACATCTGACAGTCGTGTGACCAATTTTACTGCATTTTTTAGTCTTCGTTAAAAACTAAATGAACTCCAATTGAATTTGTTATAAAAAAGTGTCCATTTATGACATAGATAATCCTTGCAGAAACACACAAAAAACCCGAAACCCGGTCAATAACCGAAACAGCGAAAATCGCGGTCTGAAATTGGCGCAGGCGGTTATCGCAGCACGAGACATCTCCGCAGAAGGAGAGCGGGACGTCCGTCGATTGGTCCATATCTTCCCAGCAGTGAGCACAACTCTCAGAATAGCAGAACATTTACCAAAAGATCATCCACGTCGTTGATAGTTCATAATACAGCAGTAGTATTCTGTTTCTGACCTCTTCCACCAACAGATATCAAGTACTTCGTGAATTTGTTGGAAGTTCAACATCTCGCGCACAGGTACTTCTATCTACCGTCGCGAGTTGAAAATAATCTTGCAACAACAACAACAACAAGACATGCAAAATATCGAAGCGCCACCTGCAGGTAAGACAACTCCTGTGAGAATATCCGTGGGAAAATGTTTTAGAAACTGAATATTTCCTATTACTTTTTCCAATTGAAGGACATTACTCCAAAGAATAACAACAAAAAATGTATGTATGTTCTTTAATGATAGTGGAATAATTTTACTAAGTTAATTTATTTAGATTTCATAATTTTTATTTTATTTTCTTAAAAAAAAAACTAAAACAAAAGAAAACAAAAAAAAACAACGAATTCACTCATGAGAAAGGCAAATCTATTTTTTCTCAAATCACAATTCTTAAACTGATAAACAAGAACAAAAGCATGCAGTTGTTCTTGTTGAGTCTGGCTTATACATTATAAATTGATTATTTCTAAATGAACGCTTGTAAGCAAAACATTGTGCAATTATAATTTTGATAAGGTTTGCTTTCTACATTCAATTGCAACTTCCATTTTTGGTAAAAATACTTCGTGTATATAGCAGATGGTCACAAAATACTAAGAAAATGGTCCATATTTATTTTCTTCATTCTTGTCTTTATATCACTATTCATTGAGATCACTTTTTTCTGTATATGTTTCATGCTTTTCAGTGAGATTTGTAGTGAAATTGAAGTGACCGATTTCACAGAATTTTCAGTGGGATTAAACTGGCAGATGAGATTTCACTGAAATTTCATTGAAATTTGATGAAATCACTGAAATAATGCGATATTTGGTCTTTTCACCAAATTTCACTGAAATTTCACTGAAATTTTGGTCTGATTTTACTACCAGATTGTCATTGTCAAAATAATAACTGGTGGGAATGGGATAACTTGGGTGAACCAAGTCATGAAAACGTTGCCTTTTCCTTTACGACAGTATGTGTAGTTCGATTCTGTACTCCAAGCTTTCAATTATTTGATAGTTGTTCAATGGACATTGTACATGCATGCCCCATTATTTTGCATGGATGATCCGTAACTTAACAGTGAAAATAAAGTTACAGCAGTGGAGGTGCAGTGGAGTTTGTGTTTGCTATATGTTCTGAGTTTTGGCAGTGGAGAAGCAGTCCTGCATTGTAAGATTCTATTTCTCAGAAGTGGATTTGCAGTGGATGGCCAACTTTTGACAGAGCCAGAGAAGTGGAAATGCAGTGGTACCACTGCAATAGTGAACCACTGCCAGTGGGTGTGCAGTGGAAATTCAGTTTTCTTGCAGTTATTTGCAGTGGTACCACTGCAATAGTCAACCACTGCCAGTGGGTGTGCAGTGGAAATTAAGTTTTTAGCAGTTATTTGCAGTGGTACCACTGCATAAATCAACCACTGCCAGTGGGTGTGCAGTGGAAATGCAGTGCACCACTGCAAATGCAGTTCCACTGCTGGATTGTAAGGGATGACAGGATTGAATTTCATTGCGGACTCAACTGCTTTGATGTCAAGTTGAAATCAACATCGGAAGCCAAAGCAAAAACCGCAAGCTTGGAATACCGACATGCTTATTCAAAACAAGCGCAGTGGATGAAATGTACGAGATTGTATAATGGAGGCGTCGGCTTAACAACTCATTCAAAAGACCCAAAATGTCAAGGTAAACCCTCTCCAAAGATTTAGGATTTACCTGGACTTGTGAAGATTTTTGAGATATTGAGGGAAGACAGTGTGTCGTGTACCAAAATGTAGGTCAAGATTAAAGGTCAAGGTCACTGTGACCCAAAAATTTGAAATCATTAAAAATAGCCTTTTTTGTGCCAGTAGATACATTAGAGGGACATGTTACATACCAAAATGTGGGTCAAAGATCAAGGTCAAGAAATCATTAAGTCACATTTTCATATACCTGTCGAAAAGAGGAGATCATGTAATGCGATGTTGCATTCTGTCCATTCACCCATTAACATTAGTTGTCCATGGGATATCTCTAGTTTCAAGGTATGGATTGATACCAAACTTCGGGTACAGCTTACTCGCAAGAGAGATCAATTTGTCAAGTTTAGCTGCCTATATGTGTTAGGTTTAAATATTCATGTTTGTGGCATTTGTCCTGTGGAGTTGTCTCTCCTGTTTGATACATTTACTTAAATTGTTGTGAAATAAAAACCATACATTTACTAATTTAATGGGGAGAGGGGGCCTTTATGAACTTTATACCTGTTTATTAACTCAAGAACAAAGGTTTACTTCATCACTTTCTTCACATCCTTCTACCTTCATGGAAAATTTTTCTCGCCTGAAAGGAATCCATTTGAAAGAAAACTACTATTTTCTTGTGTTTGATTATTGTCGATTTCAGTGTGGGATATGTGAGCTCTCGACTCTTGTTTCAAGGTCACCTAGTTACCAAGAGTTCAGCCCATTTTAGTTATCATTCAATATAAGATGTAATGTGTGTAACATTCTCAGAAGCACAAAATCGTAGACCTTTCTCTGGATTGCTAGCTACCAATTCGGATCCAGGCCATTAACAATCTAGAAATTCAGACCAGTGTAGTTCCAGATATACGGGCGTATATTGAAGCCCCTTGGGCTCTTGTTAAGGATGGATCGGCATCTCCTTGGTTGATATTATACGTTGTTCAGATTATAATTTAGTACGGTACCATTATTCAAGATTGGCATATTCTATTGTAAAGGATACCAAAATCTCTAATAGAAAAAATTGACATTAGCAACATTTCAAAATCCGTATACATATAACCAAAGAAAAATAAAATGAACAGCTGTTAAACCATTATATAATTTTCATTATCTGATCACTTCTGACTCATCAAGCTAGTAAAAAAAAATTGGGCAATTAGGAATAATGAGAGATGAAAAAAAATGGTGTCTAACAGCAGCTCTGTCAAGGTAGATAACACAAAAATTACCAACTCTTGTCATCTTGCCTAAACATAATTTTGAGGACTGGGGAACATGTTGCTAATGTCACTTGTCAGGGCCTGATCCAGGCCGTTTTTGAACCCATGAATTTGGGCACCCAAATGATTTTTTTTTTTTTTTTAGCAAATTCCCTCTCTGACAGGCTGAAACCAATGCAAGTACTATTGCCAAATATTGAGTTATCAGGCTGTATTTAGACCATTTAATACTCCCACAGCTTCCATGGGCTTTGACAGTCCCACATCGTGGCCTATGTATTTCACTTTAACTCCTCACACTCTGCACCATGTAAGAGTGCCCAACTAAAAGTCTAGATTAATCAGGTGCCAGTTTGTATAATATTGCTAACGTCATGTGGACATCATGAAGGATTCAAAATGGATTTGACAGAACGACATTAGCTACCTTATTATTGTTCTCCAAATTCACATACGTAAATGAATTCTGCTTGGTATTTCATTATCCTTTCAATTCATTCTGGGGTCTCTTGTGATAATTGTATACAGTTTGGATTATTAGCTTCTAGCCTACAAACAAAAAATTGAACACAAGAATGTGGCCGTGTCTGTCATAGATGAAAAATAAAATTTTGAAAACGGTAGATGGTGGTACCTTTTATAATACGATATGCCTTTTGCAAATGGGAATCGGATTTTCTCTCTTATGCTCTCACAAAAGTATATCCCTGGAAACCCTGGACACCTCGACGAAATGGGGGACTTGCAATGCAAACTACCCAATCAGATTCTGTAATTGTCCTTTCCTGATTGCCAAATTTGATCCAGTTGACCATCAACTGAGAGAACTTGCATTTGAATAAATAACAATCAAAGATCCCTCAAACCAAGATAAGAGTTTTGGCAACCATGATATTTTATTCTTCAATAATTTTACTAGTAAAGTGGGCCCCTGTGATATGGACAGTCACAGGGAAGACCATATTTATTTCGAACCTGTTTGTGATTATTTTGAACCCGTTTGTCACAATTTTATCTTACATGCTCGTCTCAAAGCAAGTACTCAGCCAATGAATGTGCGAGAAATTTGGGGTAGAGATAGTGACAATGTACAAAAAGTGTATTGATCTCATAAAGGGCCACAACTCTGTGGACAATGGACAATGACCTAAAAGGGTAAACAAAAGAAGTTACTGACATAACGGACCAGATAAGTTTATCTTGACATTTACAATACAGAGGCATAATTCATCGAAATATTTTAACGGGTCAAATATGTGACAATGCAAGGTACTAAGAATCTTCTAAAGAAAGAATATCTCAATAAGTCGATCAATTAGTAGCCGAGATATTATGGCCATACCAACAGGCACTGTGAACATCCCCTCCTTTAACAGACGGGGGAAGAACATAATGACAGATGGGTTTCACATATGCAGTATCTATTACCCACATACCTATTCCTGGACATTCTTCTGAAGACTGCAGAGTAGGCCTACCTTTCATATTCCCCATATCATACTGTATTTTTACCTGGATGGAATAAAAAATGTAATATGAAATTGTTCATTCCCATTGAAAGGGTTTCATACAAATTTTTTAGTTATATATAATTTTCTTTTCCAAAGTAACCTTTCTTTTTTGAAAAAAATCTGCAATTATTTGAATATTCATTGAGGATTATCTTGATTCTCTCTCTAATATGGAGATCATTTTTCGTGAATACATGTTGTTTAGGTGATATTTTAGCCTCCAAAATCGTACAGTATAGCCTCGGGCAACCTAGCCTCACAGCTGGCTGTTCCCGTCCATGCCTGGGGTATGGCTTCAATATGATTATTAAACATTAATTTAGGAATTACTCGATTTTCTCGGAGTTCGTCCGGCTTTTAGCTCTGCTGTGGTTAGATAAACATCCTACAAATATTCTACGACATTAACTTCAGAAAATCTTTGCGGAATAAGGACAAATCTCACCTTAGACGACCAACATCAGTGAAATCCAAACGACGGTAGACTGCGCGCGTGAAAAACGTTCCAAATTTACGCTCGGTTACATGTTTTCAAAAAGTGGTATCGTGCACGGAAACGGACTGAATTTGAATCCGCTCAAAAGCATGCATTCCAGGAATGCGATGGAAATAAAAGCAAATTCTACAAATTGAGATCACATAAAATATCACTTGCTTTGATTCCAGAATATTGCCCTCCTTAATATATGAAAATAGCTGTGTACAGTTCAGTATGTGAATAAATGTTTACATGATATAATATTGTTAAATCTGTCAATGCAGCGTTTGCTCATTAAACGACACTACTTTTTTTGGTGAGAGAGTGGGAAGAGAACTTATATATATATTTCTATCTATATTTCCATCGCGGTTTCTTGTCCGCTGGAATCTAATTCTTTTGGGCGGAGTCAATTCAGTCTGTTTCCATGCACGATACCGCTTTGTGAAAACATGTATCCGCGCGTAATTTTCGAACCTTAACCGCATGCGCAGTCTGTCGTCGTTTGGATTTCACTGATGTTGGTCGTCTAAGGTAAGATTTTGGCTTTATTTCGCAAAGATTTTCTGAAGTTAATGTCGTAGAATATTTGTAAGATGTTTATCTAGCCACAGCAGAGCTAAAAGCCGGACAAACTCCGAGAAAATCGAGTCCACAGTGCCCCCATAAAATATGTGGGGAATCCGCACCGTTGTTCGCTAATGGGATGAGTTGAACGGAGTAAGCCCATGCGAGCGACGTTCATGATTGAACTATTCCCTTACCAAAAAATCCTATAGGATTCCTATAAGAAAATGTCCTATAGGATCCCCTAGGATTTTGCCTATAGGACAGTCCTATAGGATTGTCCTATAGGACAGTCCTATAGGATCTTATAGGACAATCCTATAGGACTGTCCTACAGGCAAAATCCTATAGGACTGTCCTATAGGACAATCCTATAGGACTGTCCCATTGGATCCTATAAGACTGTCCTATTGAATCCTATAGGACTGTCCTGTAGCATCATTTATGAAGTTTCATCGAAATTCCATAATTATTTTCAGGGTGCTCTTTTGAAAATGATGACCTTTAATCGTGGAGTTCATTAAATAAATTGGATCAGGTCAACTTGCTTCTGGTCCCTGATATCACTGAAGTCATGGCATATACACAGCGTCCTTGAGTTTTTAAAGGAATAACCTCTTACAGTAACTACATGGAACATCATTGTATGCTCTCTAAACAGAACTGATCAGGTAATTACGGTGTACTGGACAGAAACTGATCAGTAATGTTCAGATAACACAAAGGTACTATTACGTAATATGTGAGACATGTAACAGAAGACTATTTGTGCAAAATACGGACATTTTATTAATAACTCCTACACATAAATATAGACGATATATACATATTTACAATGATATCATATCAGTGTTGTTAGTGTGGAATAAATTATGTGGGGAGTCTCTCAGTGCTTCTCCCTCCTCCTGTAGCACTTCTGCTCACCATTCAGCTTGGCCTTCATGGCTTCCCGGATGATCTTTTCCTTGCCAGGAAACTTCTTTTGGCAGTACTCTGGCAAAAGAGGTAGAAGAAATATATAATTAGCACATGACTTAATGACATTTAGAAGTAGGACTGTAGGGCAGAAATGAAATACATAAACTTCCCAATGGTTTGGAACTCCGAATCAAATATTCAGTCAAATAGGTAGCTGCAAGTTTGTGGGTAACCAAGTTTAATACTCAGGCAAATTTACTTTGATTAGCTTCTTATTTAAATATTACAGCATTTTATTATAGCGGGGCAATTTAATTTGAATATCTGGTCAACACTAAATGCTCAAAATGTTTTTGTCACAGTACATAAATCTGATAAAAGAATCTATAAGGAATCCCGAGATATTCTCGAAGATAAGAACAATTACCTTGTACAGCAGTTATCTTGTCCTGATCAATGGGTGGTTTCGCCTCGGCATCCGGTTTGGCATTCGACTTCACACCAGTCAGCGTGTGTGTTGCCATCTCCGCTCTCGTGAATAAAGCGGACATCAGATCCATGGTCATGTTACGGGGATCACTCCGGTTGATGCCCTGCACAACTCACCGTGGCAGGTATACATTACCAGACACTACCGCCTGAAAGATAATAAAAAAAAACTGTTGTAATATTCTGCATGAATATAAATAGCAGGCCTCAATTTAAGGTGGTAACTACATTGTAGTTAAATAAATGCAGATGCTGTATGAATATGGCCTGTGTTGGTCGACTGTTATAGGACTATTTCACTCACCAAAAATGCAAACACGGAAAATGAATGCTACATGTGGATGTGCTGGAGAAAACTAGAGTATGGTTACATTATGTGGTGCACTGTCAATAATGTAATTTATACTTACATTTGCATATGTTTCTGATGTTTCGGCAAACGAACTTCCTTCCCCATCACTGTCGTCTTCTATAACTGGCAGAGTCTTCTACAAAATACATGATTTATCAATTAGTTAAGAATCATCTCTGTTTACAGCCCCATTCGCACAGTGTGACTTGTACCACAACTTATAGAATACAAGCAATTACTTGCTTCACGAGAAGCATTCAATCCAAGACACAAAATCAGTATCAAAAATCAATATTGTTGTCATTAGATCTTTGAGATAAAATACATTGGATACTTGCATGTGTTTTTCGTCAAACATATGAACCTTTGAATAGCTTCAAGACAAATTCATTAAACAAAGCTATGCTACCTAACTTAGAATATCTGCTCTGCCCCATAATATGGCCCAACCTGGATGTTATTGATTTAGAAGGTTTACTAGGATATTTAAATATTTTGAAACAATCAAATAAAGGTAGATGTAACTGCACACACAAAATAATTAACTTCGAGAACTAAATTAAAGAAATAATACATGAGAGTTAGAAATTGAGAAATTACACTACATTACCTTGTATTGCGGTTATTTTTTCCTGGTCAATTGGCGGCTTGCATTCGCCAGTCTTGTTCGCATTTGACTTTGCGCCGGTCAAGGAATAAGTTGCCATCTCTTCCCTGGTGAAGATGACCGACACCAGATCCATCACCATCTGCCGGGGGGTCACTGCGGTTAATCGTAGAGAGTGCCATCTTAGACATCCTTATATTACCGGACAAGACAACCTGAGAAAATAGTAAATATATAAATAAATTGTTTGTTGTGACAGAAAAATATTGGCTTGGCTGGCTACTAAAATAAAAATCGACACGCCGTAAATAAAACAATCCATACTAAAATTCAAAACAGTTCAATACTTCATTTGCAGATCTGCGGATAAATATTAATGAAAAAAAGACCCTCAAGATGATTGATGTGTGAGACATTTGCAATTTAAAGAAGGGCAATAAATAGACAATTAAAATATAGCCTGTTATCATGGTTATGGTGATAGGAAATCCAATCATAATTTATCCTCCTTTTCCTGGTCACATTTTTATCATAGCAAATATTGGTTATGCCAACATTGTATTTGTTATCAATTTATTTTAATACATATTCCTTTGCGATTTCATCAGAACTTTGGTATGGAAATATTCTCAAATCTTCTGGAAATATAAGCAGGAAACAATAAACATTTCAAAACAACAAGTGAGGATGTCAACTGATTTATTCAGAGCTAACATTCCCCACCCCCAACTTCCTAGCAAGTTAAATCCTACTGTTTGTCATAAACAGGAAATACACAAGCAGTGGTGTGATAATATCTCACCCTCTGGGGGATTTCCTCCAGGGCTGCATGGCCAATCTTCACATGAGGTCCCCAAGCCTGGGCTTTTCTAGCTGACAATGCAACAATGGCAAGTCACACTGCCTTGATGAACCTGCTGGGTAGATCTGAAAAGATATTGAGACAGATCGAGTTTTGGATATTTCTTTGTGAATTCCAGGTTAAATGAGTCATTAATTTTGACTGCAAATATAAGGTGAAGTACTGCAGTAGTTACTGAGAAGAATATCAATTGTTTAATATGTCAAGTATATCAAGAAAACTTGTTGATAGTGAAAGCTCATAGAGGGTCCAGATTACAACATTCTGAGTTTAACTAGAAATTAGAATTGTTTTGCTAATTAAGTTATAACATTATAATTATATTTATAACTTACTTACCATCACTACATGTAGCTTCACTCATCACCATCTGCAATACAGTTCTTCAAACCTCAATAGTTCCAGCTTTACATGAACAAATCAACTTGCTTTTTGCACTCTATCCTGCAGTTGTTCTGTTCTCATATGACAGCATGGTGGCGCCACCAGTGGCCAATTAAAATATACCGGTACAGGGGAGATAACTCTCCTCAAATTGTTGGATTAATACCAGCAAGTCAATTGCTAATGTAATAGACTACCAGGAAAATAAAATAATATTATCTGTATATAATTGGTGATAATGAAGAGGGTAGAGTATTCATTAATGTCCATGTTTTCTTGAAAATCATGTCCAATTTTATTATAAAATCTTTGGATTGGACTGATTATTAATTAATTATTTATTAAAAATTAAAGTGTAAAGTGCTAATTTATAACAGTATACAACTCCCCCAGTGACGTCATTCATGTCATTGTATCTAACAAAACGGGGAGGTATATTGATTAACACACAATTATATGGGGGAAACTTAGGATATTTCAGCCCCGATTTTAACACATAATGTGAACATATGTACTATATTTCCGTTGATAGGACAGCCGGTATATAACTTTTTGCTCGTTCAGGGTAATCCGGTAAAGATCATATTGCACTGTGGGGGAGTTTGGTTTGCTGGGAAAAGTCATAACATGACGGGCGGAAGTCTTAACGGTATCGTTAAACAATGGTAGCATTAACTATTTGAAACAGCATGAGCAGAAATGGTATGTCAGACCAGTTTAATGCAGTATCATACCGGTAGAATAAGCCCACTTTATCTTTGATCGGGAAATTAATGCATTAGACAATGTGGAACACTACCCCCTGTTTTCCAACATTCAACTCTTGTAAATTATCTATTTATATTCGCTGCAAACGCAGGCTTATTTATGCCTCCTCTGTCGTCCACTGAAACCCCAAATTCTTTGTTGCGATACAAACGCATTGTATCAAGCTGTTTCTCTTTTGGAAATGCTATAAAACCAGAGGAGATGAAGAAAAAAAGTACTAGTATTTATGTTTCCTCGTTGTTATTGTTATTCATTATTTAATTATCTATTTTAATATCTAGCGCTGCAAAAGATCTTAAATTAACGAAGAAATGTACCGTGAAATTTAAATAAAACATTGAGTTGATGGGCCGCGAAATCCGTATGGGAAGCGGCAGTTAAACTACAATTTCAATCAATCAAAAAAAGTACATTTCTACATCTGCTGCCTTGTCTGCTGGAAATCTGTTGCCACCATGAGGGGATATTTTTGTATTCATTGGAAGAAATTTATTTTGTGTCAATGAACAATTGAACTATAAGGAAAAAATTCCCAATTGTTAAATTCTGCGGATAGTAAGCTTATACTTTATTTTCTAGATTTGATGAACTGTTCAAATTTACTTGATCGATTGTCCAAAAAATGGAGATTAATTTTTATCTCAATAAGCTTATTGAACAATCAGATCGTTTACAACAGTATGGACACTTCCTAACTATGAATAGTAAAGAACCATATACATCTAAAATGATTACATGGTAAACTAACATTTTGTAATGAATCTCTTTAGATATTTTTATGCTCTTTTGGAGTGAAACGAATGTAAAGTTTGGTTTTCATGAAGAGTGTTTACCATGTTAGTATTTATATATATATATATATATGCATATTCGGTATTTACGAATTGCATTATTATGTCATTGTATACTACATTTGCTGCTCCCCGCCGTGGACTAACAAATACTGAAATTGAGGCAATGCACTATCGAGGCAATTCACAATGCACCTCTTTTTTCTAATTTTTAATACCATTTCCAGTTAAAAAAATTCCATCGAAGACCCCATTTTACAGAGATTTAAAAAACAGAATATGTTTAATCTATTAGGATTTACTGCCTCGATTGATGTAATTAAAAGTCTACAGAAATTCCGAATGTAGAATTTACATGTTTAAATTGGGTTTTAATTTGTGTACCAGAAATTGAATTAAATTCATATCTTCCAATAAATTCAACGAAGCATTGTATCAGTTGGATATATAAGCTTACAGACATACTCGTGCTGATATTTGCGAATGATAACAGACAAAATACTTCGATTTCTTGCCTTATGTTCAATATTTGTAAATATGTATCATGCAGAAAAAAATTATAAAAAAACATTGCTTTATGAGATTTTTCACATTTTCCACCTATGAGGTGCTTTTGTTTGCAAATGTATGCATGTAAAATGTGTTTGGTTTCTCACACTCTGTCACATGTGAAGGACAAACACAATTCTTACTGGATAGAATGGCTGTCCTATAGGACACACATATTCTATAGCATAGAATAATCCGTCCTATAGGACAGAATTATCTATCCCTTAGAATCCTATAGGACAGAATTATCTGTCCCATTGGATCCTATAGGACAGCTCATCTGTCCCATTGGATCCTATAGGACAAATCATCTGTCCCATTGGATCCTATAGGACAAATCATCTGTCCCATTGGATCCTATAGTACAGATCATCTGTCCCATTGGATCCTATAGGACAGATCATCTGTCCCATTGGATCCTATAGGATTTTTTGGTAAGGGTTGTGTGTCCCAACTAATCTATTGAGAACGTTTTGTCCGATTTTTGGAAAAATATATATTGTTGTGTTCTGAAACTTACGTCACTAGTACAATGCAAATATTATAGTATTCAGTCAAAATATTACCGAACAGCACTCAGTAGAACTATCTGTTTGAAACATTTTCTGTTTTGGGTGTCATTCTCTGGGTTAAATTTTGACGTCGCCAAGGCTGAGGGGGACTGTTCCCATATGTGCAAAGGAGTGGGAGGTTGTCATTTTCTATTGTGACGTCAGGGTCAACGCTATGACGTTGCTACTGTGGTCAGTATTGATAAATTGTCTTTGTAACGTCTTATTGTGACATCATGGCATTATTGTTGTTTTGTGACATTGTGGAACTGTAAAAATTCCATGAATGGAAAAGAATGCCTATCAAACCTACGAGTATTGAACTGGTCCAAATCAACAATGGCTGACGCCAATATTTAACCCAGAGAATGACACCCAAAACAGAAAATGTTTCAAACAGATAGTTCTACAGAATGTTGTTTGCTAATATTTTGAATGAATACTATAATAATTGCATTTTACCAGTGACATAAGTTTCAGAACACAACAATATATATTTCTCAAAAAATCAAACAAAACGTTCTCAATAGATTAGTTGGGACACACAATAATTGAGTTACCTGGTATTTTTGGCATTGTTTCTCAGAGGAAGACTGTGTGGCCCGGCCTGATGTTGCAAATATATTAAACTTCAAATGGTGACTTGAATCTTACAATCTGCAAGCTGCAAGTTTTTGTTTATATTGGTCAGCATGATGTTGTTGTTGTTGCTGCTGCGACCTGTTCACTGAGTTGATTCAGTCGTCCGGAATGGAAAAAGTTCAACACGAAGTCTCACTCGTCCCAAATGATCTGATAGACCTCCTCTACTCCAATTTCTGACATAATGGAAGCAATTAATACTTCTTTCCCACTTCTGTGCAACGAAATGCTGCCAGAACTTCCTTAGACTGGATCCAGCCCCTGTTTCATAATGTATTTTAAACGGGAAACAAGAGGAAGTAACTCTGCCTATTAAGAAATGCTTGAAACAGGGACTGGACGGAACGTCACAAGGGAGCTAACTTTGCAAGAAAAAATGCACAATATACTGTGCATTTTTTGTCACCAATGAAAACTTCGTATTCTGACCCCGCCCTCGACTCAAAGGATTTGATTGGTTCGTTCATATACGCACGCTGGAAGCAATGCGTTCATGTGACGTCAACAATGAGAATGGCGTTACTACCATGACCTCAACAATGGGAATGACGTTACTGCCGAGACGTCACAGTATGGCGTTAGAATAAAATTGATACAAATGTTGCGACCGAAGGTAAAAACATGTCAATCGTCCAGACTAACCACGCCTCCAGATGGAATCTTTACACGACGAAACCCATCAAATCGTCCAGTCTCTATTTTGAAAACATTTTTTTCATTTTTTTTTCATTCTATTTAGGTCATTTTATTATTATTAAATAGTACATATGAAATAGAGACTGATCCAGTCTAGAACTTCCTTTGCTCCTGCTGGTGCTGTATCGTCTGCTTTACACCTAACGCCCCCTAGTGGTTTGTCTAGTGAGAAGGGGAGATAACCGCCGTTTGTCCCAAATAACAGCTGCAGCTAATAAGAACTGAATGGGTGAAATCATTGGGAATTAAACTTCCAGAAAAGATATAAATAAACTGCAAAGAGAATGTAGAATTTTACTAATATGAAATAAATAAAATTTAAAGTAGGCCGAACCTACCGTATACATTACGATACGGATAGGCCCACTTTAAATTTGATTTATTACATATCATGTTATAGTATGGTATGATATGAGTGTGATATAGTTTGCCCACAATACAAACAAGCAATTAGAACAAACATGAGAGCCAGTGAGGGGCACTCGCTCACATGAATAACAAGAGGACTAAAGCATACTTTATTCTGCAATGGCAATTAATGACACAACTGAAGGATACTTTCACTTGCTTTAACAATATGATAAGAAGAAGGATATACTTTCACTTGCATTAATATGAGAGGACTGAAGGATACTATAAGTTATATACCAGTCGATGCATGGGAATACAGGGTGGTCATGGTGGTATTGCCTTTTTCCTCTGCCTTTTCATGAATATACATAATCAGCAAGGCAAAAGTAAGAAAGGCATAATCAAGGTTGGATAACATTCCCACTGCATACTCTATCGGTTCACAGGTATTGTCTGTCAGTGTTACACAAGAACCCTTCAATCTAAATTAATTTATATGCCAACTGGTCAAGTGTGACTTCGGAACAGCCTTGTATTATGCAAGACAGGGTAATTAATTAGTCAATCAAAACAATACAATTCCCACTGAAATATGATAATTTCACTTACATTTGATTTACAATAAGGGAGGGCTGACACACTTTCAGTTTCAGTTGCAGCAGTATAAGAGGGCTGAAGGATACTTTCACTCTCATTCATAGCACAGGAATAAGCAGGATAATTGCAACAATAATAGGGGACTGGAGGATATACTTTCACTTTTACTTCTAAGAGAGCTTGATGGATTGTTGTACGAACATTAATTATCATAATTTGGCTGACGGATGAATTTTTTTTGTCGACCATGTACCTTCCTTCATATCAAAAAATGGTGTTCGTTCAACAAATTTCACAAATGTTTTTTTTTTTAAATAATCCATGTGTCTAAGTAAATTCTGGTAAACTAAATTATATCAATCATTTCTTCTGTGTACCCATCCTCGCTGAAACCAGGGGTACACATATAAGTTACCCATCAGTGGAAACATTGTGACCAGCCGATATGGTACCATAGTGGTGACTACATCTTCACCATAACAGTACCATATGATATCGGTACCAGAATGGTTGTCGATGGTTGTGTGTCTGCTCCGATACCGCAATGGTACCGTTACGGTGAAGATATATGGTACCATACCGCTCTGGACACAATGTTTTCACTGGCGGGGAACTTAAAGGTGTGTATCTCTATCCTAGATAGCCCTAGTACACATGGGAATGGTTCATGAGAAATGCAACTATTTTTCGGCCAATCATCAAAGCAACAATTTACATTCTGTGTATATTGACCATTCAGATAACTTGCTTACCATGACCATGGCGATCATGACAACAGATTCAAAGAAACCACAGTTGCTTGGCTTGAAGAATATTTGTTGGTAGGCCTATATGAATATTTACATAATCAATAAATTATGAAAATTAAGAAATGTAAAGGGAAAATATTTAAAACAAATATCAATCTTGGTAAACCAATATGGTAAATCAGGGGAATACCATCTAGACGTAACGCTATGAAAACTTCATGCGAAATGTTTGCCGATATTCTACGAGATCCCATAATAAGCCAGTCACGACAATTTTTACCATTTCTCATGATTGACGTTTCATGGAGATTAACATAATCGCACAGCACAATCCTTTGATATTTTCTTCCTCCTAACATAGCCAGAATTTTCGACGGGAGTAAACTCTTTGATCTTTACGGTTGACCACACAAACTGTCTGGAAATGATGCCATATATGGATACTGTTTCAGGATAATTTTTATATATTAGACTCCATGCTACCATGTGTACTTACTGTGGGCGTGATTTTGAAATTGTTTCACCAAGCTAGCCACCTGATTGGCTAACAAATGTAGTTACAATTTCGCACAGGATTTATATAGGGCTGAATTGAGATACAATATTCCATGATATGATATCTGAGTTTACTGAGATTGTACCAAATACATGCTGTGAAAAAAGCTAACTGTTGTTTCGTTGATATAATTTGTTTTATATACTACTAAATTTAGGTCAGTTGTCATGGATTACGTCATCTTGTGGACTCAGATGACTTTCCATGCTGAGATATATTCCAGGGCATAAAATTCAAGTCAATCCTTTAACAGTGAGCTGCACCGATAGTGCCCGCATGTGCTTTCACATAGTGGTTCATTCATTGACTCTCTTCTCTGTCTCTGTAACATGGGGCAGGGGTTTAATTATTGGTAACTGGCGTCAAAATGATACATAGGCTATTCATCAAATTATCTTGCATTGTATTCCATAAAAGGGCCATCATGCTTGCATGATTTATGAAGATTTTGGCAACTTCAGATCGAAAAATAGTCCAGTTATCATCAATTAAAAATATTTTCTAGGCTAAAGACAGATGGAAGCGAACTGTGTCCCAGTGCACCTGCCAGTGCCATCTGCACAGCTGAGCTCTTTGTCAAAGGATTAACCTTGTCAAAGGATTAACCTGAATGGTGTGCAAGTGGGGAATTGTCGGTACATATAGTCGGATAAAAAATTTTTTTTTTAATTTGGTGGGTGGTGATGATAAAAAATGTCTAGTCTTAATGAGCATAACAGTAAACACAGTCACTAAACTGGTAGGCCTGATTTTTCGTATTATTTAGAGCATATGACATTTTTTTTTCAGCATGAATTATCTCCAATTCTGTCATTTTATAGCTGTCAGTTGTGATATTTCAGATATATATATGTTACCGGTACATATCCATATTAATCTTGCAATATTCGATGGAAATAACAAAATAGTAACTGTGTGAAAAATCGCGTCAACATAAACCCCACATCGGGAGCCTCAGCTCGACCGCTCAGGCTGAAAACATGAATGAAAGGGACAGCGTGATTTTCCCCAGAAAGTTTGATCAAAATAGTTCTAAAGTTTAAGCTCAACTGGGCTAAAGATGTGATTACGAGAAAGTCTGAAGTATATGACACACGAAACGACAAAAACAGCCGAGTAGTATGAAATACCGGTACAAAGAAATATCTTTATTCTTTTTTTTTCTTCTTTTTTTCATACTTTATTCTGTATTCCTGTTACACTTAACACTCCCAAGGTCCAGGATCCCTGGGGAGTGGGGCTTATTACTATCAGATGTTAACCACCATATATGACAGGGCATCATGCATACTATGGGTGCATGGCAACAGCAGTATTGTACTTAACACAGTGACATAGGTATTTCAATGATGGACATAGGCTAATGAAAATTACATAGGCTACTGAAAAATACATACTGGTATCTATCAACTCCGACTCGGTTACATATGAAATACATAGGCTTTGCGGTTACTAACTCCGATAAACTAGGACCACAAAGATATGTTGTAACAATGTAGTACATGTATGTAAAATGACTGAAATCATATCGCAGATGCTATATATTTACGAATATTTTCAGTTATCAGTTTATACTTGGAGATTTTGGATTTCTGTAAAACATCAATATTTTGCTTCAAGTAGACTTTAAAAGTTGTTAGATAGAGAGTTTCATTTGTATATTTTGATCTATATATGAAGTATCTTGCACAGGCAAGAACATACTCCAGTACCATTTTGATATTATATGGCAACTTCGTATGGGGAAAGTATACAAATCCAAACATTATCATTTTATCATCCATTGGGTCATCAAACTCATAGCCCCATGTACGAAATATCAAATGGAGCCATACGTGAAGATGTTCACAAAACATTTGTGCTGTAGAGCATGCATACATTGCATGTCGAACACTATCAACCTGGCCACATTTATCACACAAGTTGCTGGCCTTCACTTTGATTTTATGTAAGTAAACATTACATGGAAATAAATTATACAAAAGTTTAAATTGTAGTTGCTTTATTTTGTTTTCCACTGGTAGGTTACTTATGGTTTTATAAGCTGTCAATTCTGGTCTATCCAATTTTTCATTAGTTTGTAATGTCAAAAGCAAATTGTAAAAAAACTTACACTTGGTGCTGCAAGCATCCAAGTTGATATTGGTTATAACTGGTTTGTCTGGGAGCTTTGTCAAGCAATTGCGTGGGTTAAATAAATTGCTACCAAGTTTCTTTTTAACCGCTTTGGTGTAAATGTTAAACAAAATGTTAGTTGTTACCAAATTAAACTTTTCACTAAGTCTGTCAAACTTGAGAAAATTCCCACTTTCATCTAAAAGCTGCCAGACAAAAATGATCCCAGCTCCATACCAATCCTCATCAAAGAAGGATTTTCGCTTGTAAGTGAATCTTGTATTATTCCACATCACTTCATTAAATATGTCAGCAGAGATATCATTGATACTATTGTATCGATTCTGCACCTCTTTATAAAATTTCAGCATATCCAAATAGAAGGAATTTTTTAACAATAATTTGCTAGGGAGGAAATTACAGTGAAGAACAAGTTCCAACCCACCACATGATCTAAATGCCAAGTCAATAAAGGGCTTACATAAACTATTATTCAAGGAAAAATATCGAGCAAGCCAAACCAGTTTTAAAGCTTTGTTCATCAAGGTAAAATCAAGTGCTTTTATCCCTCCCTTTTCCATCTCTAAACACATTTGACTTCGTTTAACCTTTTCTACTTTGCTATTCCATACAAATGAATAAAACAACTTGTTAACCGTTTTTACATATGAATCGTCCAAGTGAAGGACACTCGCTAAATGGACCAACCTGGAAATCCCCTCCGATTTCGGCCAAAAATGGATAGCATTCTTTGTTTCCAGATATTAAATCGCTTCTCTATTTTAAGTTTTTGTCGAATTATATCAGATTCACTAGCCCTATCTTGATCTATCCTAGACACGGTCACTCCCAGACATTTTATTTCCTCCACTGTTTTAACTGGTAAATCTTGGTTCTCTGCCGCAAGGGGAAAGGCTGCACATTTATCTATACTCAAGCACAGACCTGAATACCTATTCTGATGTTGGTAGAACCGCAAAATATTGATGGCAGATTGCCAGTTCTTTGCAAATGCGACAGAGTCATTTGCAAAATAGACCCCTTTATACTCGGTGCGGCCTATTAGTATACCTTGGATATTGTCGTCCTTACGTAGAGCATGATTGAGTAGCTCTGCACACAGAATAAAAATATAAGGAGAGAGAGGACACCCTTGCTTTGTTCCTCGTTCATTCTTAAACCAACGAGTTGTCCTTCCACTATTTAACACAGCACTTTCAGTTTTACAGTAACATACCTGAACAAACCTAATGAATGAATCAGGAAAATTGAACAGCTTCAGAGATTTGTAAATAAACAAATATTCTAATGAGTCAAATGCCTTTTCAAAATCAAAAAATAGCAAATATCCCTCTTCAATATCAGATTCTAATAGATCTAGGATCGCTCTAATGTTTTCCCCTATGAACCTGTGACTAAGGAAACCTGTTTGTGTGGAATGTACAAGCTTTTCTATAACCCGCTTAATACGCAAAGCTAGAGTTTTAGCAAATATTTTATAGTCCACATTCAGTAAAGTTATTGGACGCCAGTTCTTAAGATCTTTTAAGTCACGTTCAGATTTTTCAATTAGAGTTATTAGCCCTCTACATTGGGATATTGATAAGTTGCCACACTTATGCTGTGATTTAAACTATCCAAATATAATTCTTTCAAGTTCTGCCAAAATTTTGAGTAAAATTCCACAGTCAGTCCATCACACCCTGGCGACTTGTTAAGGTTCATAGACTGTAAGGCATATAGTATTTCCTCCTGATCAATGCAGGAAGATCATCTGTTTTGAAAAAATCTTCCATATCTTCAAAGTCATTTACATCAATCTTGGAGATATACAGATTTTCAAAATATATTTCAAGCTTTTTCATAATAAATTTCTGGTCTGTATTGACAGAACCATCTTCATTGTAAAGTTCAGTTATCAATTTCTTGCTTTGTTTTCTCCTTTCTAAATCATAAAAATATTTATTGCTTTTTTCACCCTTCTCCAACCAGTTGCACTTAGAGCGGATTTTAGCTCCTTTAGCCCGGTCTTCATACATGGTTTCTAACTTCAATTTAGTGGCATGATAGCGTTCTAAAAGATCTGGTGTTTCTGTGCTGGAGAGCTGTCTATCCAAGATTGTCAGCTCCCTTATAAGATCTTTTTCCTGTTTATTTCTTTCTTCTTTTTTCTGTTTACTATATTCTATTGAAGTTTGCATCACTTTGTATTTAAGCCATTCCCATTTCTGTGTCGGATTTGTCCATTCTGCGCCTTGTTGTATTTCAAGAATTAAATTTTGGATTTTAGTAACATATACATCATCTTCTATTAAAGAATTATTGAATTTCCAAAAGTTAGGCTTAAATAATTTGTTACAATTCAAAGTTAATGACACATACTTATGATCAGATTTAATGCTTATGTTAATATCAGAAGAGTGAACTTTCCCCAGTAAGTTTGAAGAGATTAGCCAAAAATCTATTCTAGATTTTGATACACCATTAGACCATGTAAACAGTTTAGTGAATGGGTTCCTCTCTCTCCATACATCCACCAGATTGAATTGCTGTATCAGCTGTAAGAGATTAGTTGACATCCTGTGTGCAGAGGTACCAATGCGATCTAAATCAGGATTGAAAACTGTATTGAAATCACCACCGATAATGAGGTTTTGATTAATTTGGTGATTCTTTATTCTTGGGATCATCCCCAGAGGAAATCTCCGCTGTGTTGCAAGTCGCACATGTCATGTTGTTGTTGTTGCAAATGCCCGCGTGTAACGTCTGCTCAACTGCACGAGAAGACCCAGCGTTTCGTTGGAGCACAGAATACGTTTTTGCTGTTGAAAATTTTCAAAGACAAACTACCGGGGAGAGTAAATTGTAGAATTTACAGTTTTATTTTTGTCGGGAATAGCCGAGGTGTGCCGAAATCCTCCATGGGAGCAATGGCGGCCTCCAGACCTTAGCAACTCCTGAACGACAAGCTCCGCCCCAAACGAAAAAGTGATGCGAACGGTATGGTTGTCTTGTTGTTGTTGTTGTTGTGTTTTCACCAATATAGGCCAAACTACTGGCCCCTGCGGGGCCAGTTTGTTCGGCCTTATAATGCACAAGGGATAGCAGGGGCTCTGTAAAATGATATCAAATAAGCTTACGACATTGTTCAAATTTATATTGAAATAACAAAGGCGAGAAAATACTCCTCATGCCTAAACTCATCAGGCATGATCATGTCTTTAGATTGAATGCCCCAGATATCATTCAAATGAAAGAAGCTTTAAAGTAGGCTTGGATAAAAAGATTTTTCAGATGAAAGTATTTGGAAAATAATTCTTACACGGTCTTGGATTCCTGCTGTAATGAAATTACAGTGTGAATACAGGGCCGGAATGGTAACCTGTTATTCAGGTAACTGGTTGCCAGAAGGTTACCCAATAACCAGACCACTTCAAATTTCACAGTAACCTGTAAATAGGTTCCCATGACCATTCCTTATTTCCAGCCCAGTGAATAAGTTGAATTTACCAATTCCATTGTGTTATCAACAAATGTTTGATATTTTGTTTGAAAGTTATTTCAGTTGAAGATCTACAATTAATTATATATGGAATAATCAAAATGATTTATATGATAAGAAATGTTTATTCTTTAGATCATGCATGGTTACCATGAATTCTATATCTTGATGCTATCGTAGGGGAGGATCACCAAGAAAACCAAGACTCGACAATTGTGCAATAAATATCATGTTTGTAAATTGCTGAAAAATAGATTGTGCTGAAAACACATATTATATGTGATTGGCATGTTCCCAGAGATTATAGGAAGCGAATAGAAAAAAATATACGACATGCTTATCTACGGCATATACAAACTGTGGTGTGAATTTTCTGCGAAAACGGTAAAGTTTGTTTGCTTTTTTGTTGATGAGCGCTTATACTTGGAATTCATTATTTGGATGATCCAAAATAATTTGTGTGAAATTTAAGATGGAAACTATGCTATAGGCCTCTACTGTCTTGCCTGTATGTGCCCGTGTATGATGTAACACATGCTATCTGAGCTTAATAATCAATAATATATGTATTTTTAAGAAATAGAATTTATTTATTGAATAATCACATATATCTTATTAATTTCTGATTTTACCTGGAAATAGGAAAACAATTGCATTTACAAATAGCTTTAAAATATATTTTGAAAAATTCATTTTGATGAGATGTTTAAAAATATATTTTAAATATATATTTGTCAAAATGCCTTAATAAAGTATTTTCAAAAACATATTAAAAATGTATTTACTGAAATATACGTAAAAAATATATTTTAAAATCCATGAAAAATGCATTGTTAAATATTGATTAAAACCATATTCACAAAAATATATTTTAAATCTATTTTTCCAAAAATCCTTGATAATGTGTTTTCGAAAACATATAAAAAATTTATTTACTGAAATATACATAAAAAATATATTTTAAAATCCATAAAAATTAAATTATTGAATATTCATAAAAACTATATTCACACAAATATATTTTAAATCTATTTTTCCAAAAATCCTTGATAGTGTGTTTTCGAAAACATATAAAAAATCTATTTACAGAAAAATGCATAAAAAATATATTATAAAATCCATAAACCATAAATTATTAATATTCATTAAAACTATATTCACACAAATATATTTTAAATGTATTTTTTGTAAAAATCCTTGGTTAGATATTTTCGAAAATGTATAAAAAATGTATTTACAGAAAAATACATATAAAATATATTTTTGTATACATAAAAAATGTATTTTGAATTATTCATTATAAATGTATTCAGAGAAATATATTATAAATCGATTTTTATGGAAAATCATTTTTTATGTATTTGGCATATACATAGAAAATTATTTTTGACTAAAAATCATTTCAAAATTATTTTTGAAAGCAGCCTTGTATACATGATGTATGGACTACGAGTCTATAGCTGAAATATTGCTGAATGCGACGTTAAACCTTAATTCTCTCTCTCTCTCTCTCAAATACTCAAAGCATTCGTATACATATCTCGCTACACTGTTTACTTAGGCATTTTACACAAAAAAAAGTTTTCATCACACACATACAATTTATACCTCATTTGTAGAAGAAGAAAAAACTTTACAGAATGAAAATCCGCCCAGTATTCGCTGATGTCGACCAGTTTGAAGTTCCGGAAATGACGATTTTTGGGGGACATGCCATTAACATGGAGCCTATGGGAAATGCCCAAATCCCATGGCACAAAGGAATTTCAATTTTGAAACGATGGATATCGTTAAATATTCACTCAATTTTCATAATTTTTCAGACACATGTACTTCAAGTACACAGGCCCCAGTGTCTGGACAGTAGAATTTAAATTCAGTATAATTTAAATAATTTAATTTTTTTTAAGTCATCCTATAATACTATTAAGTCATCCTCTCTGTATTATAGGATGACTTAAAAAAATTAAATTATTTAAATTATACTGAATTTAAATTCCTCTATCCAGACACTCGGGCCTGTGCTCACATCACACTTTAAATATTCCTTCTTCCAAGATCCTGATTTATCGAGTTGGCCGCGCTGGACAGGATCTTAGCAGAGTGAAAGAGGATTGTATTTTAGGCTTATTTGAGAGATTGGTTTGTTGCAATAAATTCTTAATGTTTGTACCTGTTTTAACGCATTAGTTTACCGAGTTAAGTGAATTGATTACTAAGAATTTTGTTTGATCGTCGCTATATAGCTGAAATATCGCTGAATGCGACGTTAAGCCTAAATTCTCTCTCTATCTCTCTCAAGGATCCTGATTGGTTAATATTAAGCTCTTAATTTACATATCATTTGCATATATGTATCAAATTTGCACCCAAAACTATGTTTTTGTCTATTTTTATATGGGATGGCGGTTTCCGTCCGTCTGTCCGTCTGTCCGGTTCTCGTGTCCGGTCTATATCTGGGACAGTTTCCTATCCACAGCTCCAATTTTTGGTGAGTGGATACCCTACGGTGAGACTATGTGTCGCGTACCAAAATGAAAGTCGAGGTCACAGGTCAAAGGTCACTGGCCTAAAAAACAGGAAATCACTGAAGTGTTCGTGTCCGGTCTATATCTGTGAATGTTTTCTATCCACAGTTGCAATTTTTTGTGAGTGGATATGCCAGGTGGAGACGATGTGTCGCGTACCGAAATTGAGGTCGAGGTCAGAGGTCAAAGGTCACTGTTGCCAAAAATTAGGAAATCATTGATCATTGACAGTTTTCTATCTACAATTCTAATTTTTGGTGAGTGGATGCCCTAGGGGGGGAACGATGTGTTGCATATTAAATGTAGGTCAAGGTCAGAGGTCAAAGGTCAGTGTGATCGAAAAATCAGGAAATCATTAAAAATTTCTAATTTTTTGTGAGTGGGTTCAATAGGCGGAAATGAAGTGATGCACACCAAAAATTAGGTCAAGGTCAAAGGTCACTGACCCCAAAATTAGGAAATTATTAAAAATAACATTTTTTGTGTCAGTAGATACATTAGGGGGACACAATGTGTCACATACCAAAAGGTCAAAGGTCAAGGTCACTGTGACCCCAAAATCGTGAAATTGTTAAAAACCATGATTTTTTGTGTCCATTGAGAAATTGACGGTTTGTCATGTACCAAAATTTAGGCCAAGGTCAAAGGTCAAGGTCACTGTGACCCCAAGATCAAGAAATTATTAAAAGTCACATTTTCATATGCCTGTCGAAGACGAGGTCGTGTAATGAGATTCTGTCCATTCAACCATTAACATTTGTTGTCCATGCGATAGCTCTAGTTTCAAGGTATGGATTGGTACCAAACTTTGAGTATACCTTACTCGCATGGCAAAGTGGAGCCATACATATGAGATCAATTTGTCAAAGGTCTAGGTCGCAGTCCCCCAAAACTGAATCAAGCTTAGCTGACTAAATGTGTTGGAATATTGTTGGAATATTCGAAGTTCTTTCCCCTGCATTTATATGGTATTGTCCTGTGGAGCTGTCTCCCATGTTTGAAACGCTTCATTTAGTTAAACTGTTGTGAAATAAAAACCATACATTTACTAATTTAATGGGGAGAGGAGTCCTTTATGAACTTCACACCTGTTTATTAACTCAAGAACAAAGGTTTACTTCATCACTTTCTTCTTCCTTCATGAAAAATTCTCTTGTCTGAAAGGAATCCATTTGCAGGAAAACTACTATTTTCTTGTGTTTGACTATTGTCGATTTCAGTGTGGGCTATGTGAGCTCTCAGATCTTGCTTCAAGGTCAACTAGTTACTAAGAGTTAAGCTCATTTTAGCTTATCATTCAATATAAGATGTGATATATGTTACATTCTTATAAGCAAAAAATTGTAGACCTTTCTCTGGATTGCTAGATCAATTGGAATCAAGGCTATTAAACAACCTTGAAATTTGAACCAATGTAACTCCAGATATACGGGCGTATATTGAATATTGAAGCCCCTTGGGCTCTTGTTACCTAAGGTGTACAGTCTGATGCCATGAGAATGACTCATACTGGCAGGGTGGTAGCCCATTTGCGTACACTTCGCCATCCATAAGATGGCTTGCGAATTGTGAGTCTCCATTATCGCGGAGCGATATCCTGTACTTTGCCGGATTCTCTTCGGCCTTCATCCGGCGGAGAACAGACTTGAGAAATCTGATAAATTACAGGTTTTCGTACCGCTTCGGAAACAGATATTGCCTGGATTTACAAAATATAAAGGTATGAATAACTTTCGTATCATCCAAGAGGTGTGGTAGATCTGTAATTTTGAAAAAGTAGTACATCACATGACTTGAAAATGGCGGGTTACATTGAGGTTACGTCGCTAGACTTTTGCTGATTGGCTGACGAAGTCACGTGAAATTGATTTCTGGAAATTCCCTCTTGAACTTGCCGAAAGTAGGCTGAAAATGGATACACACGATCCCAGGGTCAGTCTTACCGCGTATAGATGACCGAGATGGTTACAGGTTGGGTGGTAGCCAAGGAATTCACTCTCCATGATTAGACACTCTTGCATGTTAAATTGACAAATGCTGGAGCATGCATCCTGTTAATCTGAGCTTCCTCTTTCTCTTCCACCACAACTATGGATATTAAGTTTCTGACATTGCTGTGGCACAGTTAGGGGACTCGGATCCTGTTGATGCTTGTTTCTTGAGGACAGAGGGCTCTCTTCACAGTTTCGAAGGAATGACCCCTGTTAAATTTCATGATAGAATAGACCACCCATTTTTGGCCACATGATAATTCTTCTTCCGTTCTGTTTGACATTGTCAGTCCATCAAAGAGGCAGAGGCTGTTAAATAGATATTCTCTGAGTGACCCCAGGCAATAAGTAGATAACCTCAGCCATTCATTCACATATATGGGGTCACTCAGAGAATATCTATTTAACAGCCTCAATTACCATACCCTTTTTCTGGGGGTTAGAAATTTCCTGGTTCATTTCATGACCAGAAAATTGACAAAAAATAGTGGGTTGTATTCAATTTCTATACATGTATTTATTATTGGATGTATTTGTATTTTACAGATACTTTGCATTGGCAATGCTGGTCTGGACAATGGTGTCGATCGGGAAAAGGTGTATGATGCTTTCCACCAATATGGCGAGATTTCTGACATCCTGATGATTCCACAAAAGTCCTACTCATTCGTGATATTTTCAGAAGTCTCTGCGGCAGAATCGGCCAGCACTGAACTGAATGCCTCCAAACTTTATGTATCTGATGATGAGTGTTCATCGCCTGTTACATTGTATATTTTTTATGTCTGCGAAGGTAAGGATTTTTTGTTCAGTTTTTGAAATGCAGATCAGTCAAGTACCAGGTTAGGGTAATCCCGCTCTCTAAAATGGAGGTAAAAAGGGTCGTTTTTGCTCAATAAATCAGTTCACGTAATGAATTCAGCAAAATCCTCTTGATGCACTTACAGACATATCTATCTGCATTAAATGATACTAGTAAAAGAGTAAATTGTCATCTATCTAATTTGCATAATAATAAGCCAAACATCCTTTGCGCTGTTTAAACAACATTGGCTGATTCTTCACATGGCAAAATAATTTTATGACATGGAACAGTAGATAAATCAATGCGCCTGAAATTTTGATGCATTGGTTAAGAAGGAATCAAAAGTTATTGAGCAAAAGCGACCTTTTTTACCTCCATTTTAGAGAGCGGATCGCCCTAACCTGAGTACAGTTGGAGTGGCAAAGATAAAATATTAGATATGAAAGAGAGATGTTCATTTGAAACAACATTTTGTTGTATGGTCAGAGTAATTTCTAGACAATGGGTCTCGTAATTCTTGAATAACAGGGCCATGAAAAAAAGGTATTTGCAGAATGCAAAATGGATGATTTTGGGGTGAAAACACTTACATGTATTTCTCTCTGTAAACATATGAAGATTAACCATAACCACAACTGGCTTCTCTACCGCTTCACACCTGGTTATGGTTAATCCAATCTGATTAAAACCAGACCTAAAAATAATGCTCCCCATCTGGCATGTCGCTGATTTTAGATCTGAGTCTAACACTGGGGTTTCCGTGTTCCAGGTCATGTGCATACCATACCTTATGTTGGTGACGTGGGGGCGACAGGCCTAAGATGAGGAAAGTAAAAGTCATCTTCTCAGATATTTTAGCTTGTTTCGTCAGACCAATGATATTATTCTCTAGAAACGATGATGATGTTCGATTATTATGAATAGAATTCAGATATATCTTTCAATTAAAAGAGACATTTCATAATGAATGTAATGAGGCATAAATCACGAGGCCAACCTGCCTTCCCCACCGCAGCTGTGGTCTGATCTTGCAGTTTAGGCCCATCTCATGTTGTGGATTGGGAGTGACAGGCATACGATATGGAAAGTAAAACTCATCTTCTCATATATTTTAGCTCGTTTCATCAGATGAATATGACATTCTGTTTGACCGATGACGATTAACATAAATAAAATTTAGATATATCGATCAATTAGAAGAGACATTGTTCTGTGCATAAAATTATGAGATCAACCTATCTCCCCCAAATCAGCTGTGGTCTGGGCTCGACGTTTCAAAAATACATCCAAAGGTGAAGGAGAAGCTATGTGATTTGTCAGCACACAGAACAGGGAAATGGGAGTGATGGCCCCAGATCTTAATCAGCGACGCCAGAAGCATTTTTTTAAGAACTGATTTTAATCAGATTGCGGTTAATCTTCATATGTTTACAGATAGCGAGTTCGACCGTACCTCTAAATTTCACTCTAGAGTGGAGTAAGAGACATCACAGATCACCCGACTAAGCTTCACACAGTCAGACGACTTTAGACTCTTTGTGTCAGCAAAACTTGAATAACATAACATTTTTGAAATTTGTAATCAAAATTATATTTATTTTTCACTAGATTCAACAATTTCATAAATTTAGTTAAAACCGAGCAGAGTGTGCCCATTCATAAGATCACATTTCTTTGGAGATATCACCGGCTGACTGCAGTCACCATTTTCAACTCTACTACTCCACTCAGCGAGTGGGTTACTTAGGCCTCACTCAAGTGTAACTCGACATTGTCGTCATGGACCAGTCAATCAATATTCTCGCTTATCCAGATCAGTTAGAGTAAGTCGTGTGAGCCGGTCAAACACGCCGAGAGGGGGGAAAAAAAACTGCATTTTTTTGTTGTTGTAGTACACCTTAGCATATGACATTTTTTATTTGGAACTGGAAGATTATGAAATGGTACAAATATAGATGCTTTTGAGGAAATAATCTCTTAATTTCTCACAATTCGTAGGTTTAAACTTAAAAGGCTTATAGACACTACCAATGTCCAAATGCCTATTTATGTCCAAGTTGGACATACCGAGTGCTGGTTAATGTGACTCCAAAGTTTGGATGTTAAGTGCCTTCTTTTCTGTTAAGGGAAGTGGTGGAAGTGTCACCTCATTTTCTGCATACGTGCAAGTTGCATCGTAACCTATGTCCAGAGTCCATATTTTATTGTTACCAATTCAATAACATTTGGTCATTTACTAGTGTGTACAAAGCTAATCAAAATTCGGCATAAAATTTGAATGTCATTATTTAAGAAGTAAATGTTATGATGCTTTAGTATTGAATTAAGTATTAGAGCTCATCATTTTCTTTTTGATTTACAACTCTGTACTAGTGAACATGTACATTTAATGCCAGCCATGTTTATTCCAGTGCCTGAAACGACGTTACCATCTACTGATATGCCACCTGGTCTTATTTTGGAGGCAGACTTTGTCTCTGAGAGGTATGAGCGCCACCTATTGGAGACCATTGATTGGACAGATTCACCTGCAGAAGGTTGGATATTTGTTGTTATTTTTAACCCTCTGGCAATATTGGCCGAAGGGTATTGTCAGCGTCATCTGTTTGTCCGTTTTTCTTATGGACACCATATCTCAAGAAGGATTATAGCCAAGCATTTTAAAGTCATACCATGCATGCAGCTGGTGATGGGTCAGAAGCCTACTCAAGATGACTGACCTTCAACAATCAAGATCAAATTCTTGTATCCTCTGTTTTACTTCAATACATTATTGTGAATATTTTTTTCCGTTTACAGGATATTCATTCATTTTTACCCCTTCTACAAGTCTGCTTATTGATCACAACCCTATTGAAGTTGACTGACTTTGACCTATTTTTCAGGTCAAAGTAAGTTTGTCTGACCACCATTGATGTTCCGTATATTGATATTGAATCATATTCAAGCTGTCCAGCAACATATGCATGTTACATCTGGCCTCAACATTAGCATTCATTTGTCTGTCTCGAGCAAGTGAAATTTGCTTGGGACAACCAACCATCGAAATTTGGGGTTGTCGAGAGGAAAATACTTTGAAATTACAAAAATCATATCCTCTAGTTTTTTGGGCTCCCTATACTTTGTTGATACATGTAGTTGTAGGAATTTCATAAAATGCATTTTTGATATAATTTTATCAATGATTGGTTGCTATTTAATTCAAAACAGGATGTGATGAAGATCATTTTCCTTACCACACTGTCATTGTGACCCCAGTGTCGGCATTGGTGGTGTCCAATAAATTGTGTTGAGGCCTGTTTCTCTGGAAATAATGCCCAGATTTCTCCCAAATTTGGCATATGAGTTTCCCAGCATGAAATGTTTTTGATTAAAAATAAAGTTCTTTGGCAAAACCTATTATCCTTTGTGACATTATTTCATAAAGTGAGTATTGAAATGCATTCTTTTTACTATTATTCCTCAAACAAAATAAAAAAAAGGATGTTCTAATTACTGTCTGATTTTATTTGATATCATTGTGTGTTTTAAATTTCGCATTATCTATTGAGAACTGGTTTTAAATCGGAAATGGCTGCTAAAAAGGTATAAACACATCAGGAAACAGTACATGGCCAAAATGTTAATAATAATACATAACATGAGAAGCCTACCTCATAACTTCAGGTTATGGAAAGACAACTTTTTGTGGCATATTATATGAAAACAAAATATAAATTGAAAGCCAAAAACATTTTTAAAGAATTGGTTTCTTTCAAAACATTTGGGGACAAGAGATTTATTTTTAGCACAACCAGAATATCAAAAGTGGTAAAGAGTTAATTTAGTGCCCTAATTTAAACCACACATACACTGCAATCCAAACAGCCAAGGGGTTTTTGAAATTTCATTTTGAAAGAGAATAAATTGTCCATTGATCAGCAGTCTGAGCATGATTTGTTTAGATCTCTCCATATTCACATGATGTTCTTCACTGCTATGATTACCTTTATGTTTCCATTTCATGTTTTCCAGCCCAAAGGGAATTAAAACACAGGAGAGTGAAGCATTATGGATATGAATTTAAATATGGAGTAAACAATGTGGATCCGAACTGCCCTCTCCCTCAGGATATTCCGTCAGTGTGTGATGAATTGATAGACACCGCCATGAGGCGAGGACTAATCACACACAGGCCTGACCAGCTGACCATCAACCAGTACAGCCCTGGTCAAGGTATGGCTACTTGGCGGTCATTATAATTCAGTGTACTCATTCACTCTCATGATAATGGCATCTATCCAATCTGGGATAAAGTATTGTCGTATCATATCTCAGATTCAAATGAAGTTATTTTATGGATGGTCACATTATAATGGACTTTTTCTATAGCCTAGGTTTTTACTGTGAAATCGGTGTATACCGACCATGCTTGGGCCAGATTATAGTGTCAGTTTTGACAGGGTTCTGGTTTATCAAGGTTCAAAATGTCAGTTTTTACCCCTCGGCCATTTGGCCTTGGGGTATTGTCGTTGCCATGTACGTCCGTCCGTCCGTTACCACATTTTAGGCAAAACCGCTTGAGACACAACCACCAAATTCTCCACACGTCTTTATCTAGTGCTAAATCAGACGCCTATCGAATTGGCTCCGCTCGGCCCATATTTTACAGAGTTATGCCCCTTTACAGATATATTAATTTCTATTTCTGTCCTATATGGTTGAATGTAACCAACTATATCTGCAGAACTGTGTTCGATATAGCTACTATATTTTGAAAACTTATTTATATTGTATTCTAGAAGTCAACAAAAGATTGCTCGCCTCGGCCCTTATTTTACAGAGTTATGCCCCTTTTCGGGTGCAGTTATCTCTGATTTTGTGATATGCTTGAATGCAGCCAGTTATATAAATTAACTGTCTTTGGTACAGCTATCAAATTATTAGGAAACTTGTTTATCCAGTTGTAGTCTAGATACCTACAAAAAAATTAGTTGTCTCGGCCCGTATTTTCCGATTTTGTGATCTGTAGTTGAATGTACAAGATATATCTGAAGATCCGTGTTCAGTACAGGTGCTAAATTTTGGAAACTTATTTATCTACTTACATTCTTACCCCTCGGCCATTTTGGCCTTGGGGTATTGTCATCGCCATGTACGTCTGACCGTTACCGCATTTTAGGCAAAACCGCTGGAGACACAACCACCAAATTTTTAACACTTATTTATCTAGTGCTAAGTCAGAAAGTGGCTCCCCTCTGCCCATATTTTACAGAATTATGCCGCTTTACAGATATAATAATTTCTATTTCTTTCCTGTATGCTTGAATGTAACCAACTACATCTGCAGAACTGTAATACTTAGCATGCTTAGTTCTATACTCCATACACTGATCTGTTTATACATCCATACACTGCAAATTGTAAATTACCTTTATCTTGATCATCCCACATAGTACTATCTCTTCCCCAATTCACACTACACATGGGTTGGAATCACTTGAGGAAAGCCGAGGGGTTTTGATTAGATCAATCTCATGTTGGTCAGTTGTCCGTATTCACAGGTTTCACTGTATTGACTTCCACTGAAATATCATAGCTGTTTTGATTGAAAGTCTGGCAGTGAATTTGCTATGGTAATCCCTGTAATAATTCAATCACAGGAAGTGACATTTCCTGACATAAAATCTGCGGGGTGATCAAATCTATTAGAGCAGGAAGTTGACAAAATGGTTGAAAATAATACATATAATCCATCATTTCTTTGTTATTTTGATGATTTTAGGGGTTGATCACATTATTAGAACCACCGATTTGTCCTCGAAATTTGAAGAGATTGAATTTGATAGGGGGACTGAATTATTAGAGAGTTTACCATAACTTTAACATGTCAACCTAGATAAGTTAAAGCACTCCACTCCCTTCACCTCAAACTGAGGTCAATGAGATTGAAAACTGTGTTGTTGATGTTTTCAGGAATCCCTTCTCACGTGGACACACCCTCAGCATTTGAGGATGGCTTGATGTCTCTCAGCTTGGGCTCACAGGTAAGTGCTCACACATGTTTTTTTTTTCAATTCAGAAATTTTGGAAAATATGCGATATCCACCTATTCATCACAAGCATCAAATTCAAACTATATTCTGGAGAGAGAAGTCATAACTACACAGGCAAACCGTCACCAATCAATACCACTCAGTAACTGGTTGGCTACTGGTTGGTGGGGAACTGATTGGTACTGGTAGGAAAGGTCCCCTTGCGGTCACGTTCAGTCTTCAACTGATGAGTACCTACCGGTAACCAACCGGGTACTGATTGGTCATCCATTGGATTCTATGAATTTTCTACTGATTGGCTACCATGCAGTTACCAATCAGTTACCACTATGTTACCATCCCAATTTTCCACACTTGGTACCTGTTGGTAACAATGCAGTAACACGTCAGTACCAGCTCAGTTACAGCTTGGTTACAGCTCAGTTACTGAACGGCTACCAACCAATTTCTGCTTACCTGCCAGTACCTCTTGGTACTGGTAGGTAAGGTCCCCTTGTGGTACTGTTCAGTTGTCAAGTTTGTCACCAATCAGTAACTGAACAGTACCAACCGGTCACCAATCAGTTACCACACATTTCATTTATGGTATAATCTATTGGTCACCAACCAGTAACTGATCAGTAGCCTTCAAGTCAGAACTGCATGGTACTGCAAAGTTAGGATCGTTGTGGCTACGACTTGGTTACACAGGCAAACTTTCACCGTTCAGTACCGTTCAGTTCTGTACCGATTGGTACCGTTCAGTTTCCTGTTGGTAACGTCCAGGTAACTTGTTGGTACTGCACGGAAAGTTCAGGATTGGTGCCATGAAGTCCTGACTGAACAGTACCGTGCATTTACCAATCAGTCACCACTTGGTAGTATATGCCAGGTTCTTTCCAGTTACCTACCAGTAACTGATTGGTAACCAAGTCGTAGCCACAACGATCCCAACTTTGCAGTACCATGCAGTTCTGACTTGAAGGCTACTGATCAGTTACTGGTTGGTGACCAATAGATTATACCATAAATGAAATGTGTGGTAACTGATTGGTGACCGGTTGGTACTGTTCTGTTACTGATTGGTGACCAACTTGACAACTGAACAGTACCACGAGGGGACCTTTCCTACCAGTACCTACCAGTACCAAGAGGTACTGGCAGGTAAGCAGAAATTGGTTGGTAGCCGTTCAGTAACTGAGCTGTAACCAAGCTGTAACTGAGCTGGTACTGAAGTGTTAGTGCATTGTTACCAACAGGTACCAAGTGTGGAAAATTGGGATGGTAACATAGCGGTAACTGATTGGTAACTGATTGGTAACTGCATGGTAGCTAATCAGTAGAAAATTCATAGGATCCAATGGGTGACCAATCAGTACCCGGTTGGTTACCGGTAGGTACTGATCAGTTGAAGACTGAACGGTACCGCAAGGGGACCTTTCCTACCAGTACCAATCAGTTCCCCACCAACCAGTAGCCAACCAGCTACTGAGTAGTATTGGTTGGTGACGGTTTGCCTGTGTACCAATCAGTTACTGGTAGATAACTGGAAAGAACCTGGCATATACTACCAAGTGGTGACTGATTGGTAACTGCACGGTACTGTTCAGTCAGGACTTCATGGTACCAATCCTGAACTTTCCGTGCAGTACCAACAAGTTACCTGGAGGTTACCAACAGGAAACTGAACGGTACCAATTGGTACAGAACTGAACGGTACTGAACGGTGAAAGTTTGCCTGTGTAGGGTTCGTGCACTACCTTGAAAATGACAACTTAGAATATAAGGCCTTGAAAAGCCTTGGAAAACAGAAAATTGTGCTAAAGACCTTAAAAATGGGTATTCCTCGCCATTGTTGTCTGTTCAATTGTCAAGTTGTAGCTCAAAGTTGTACTGTCCTTTGACGTCAGATGGCAAAATTAAACCCATCATAGCAATATATTCTTTAATCATGCAAAAAGAATTTCCAAGTCGATTCAAATGACATTGTATGAACAATGTATATTTGTTGACAGGACAAACATTTAAGAAAATTAATCTGTATAGCTTCAATGACACTGGAAGTAATATGCCCTGAAAACAGGGACTATTGCCTTGTAAAGACCTTGAAAATTGGAAAATTAAGATATACGAACCCTGTATTACGGATATATTCCTCTAAACTTAGTTACTAACATTTAATAGGTCTTTATCTTTGTGAGCATCAGGATCATTGAAGATTTACTTTAATATGTTTTTCTCTTATATAACAGGCAGTGATGGATTTTCAACATCCTGATGGCCGACAGACATCTGTCATTTTACCCCGGAGAAGCCTGCTTGTGATGACAGGGGAGTCTCGATATATTTGGTCCCATGGTATCACACCACGGAAATCTGATATTGTGATCTCCCCAGGAGGAGGCCTCACTCTCGTAAGGCGAGACACCAGGACTTCATTTACATTCAGGAAAATTATTCCTCATCCAGGTTAGTCAGATTTGAACTGTCATGGGCCGATTTCATGAAACCTTATTTGAGGCAATTTTCTCCCTTGAACGACCGAGTATACTTGAAAACCTCCCTTGAAACTTCACGGGATAAAATCTCAAATGTCGACTTAATCCATTGAAAAATAACCCTTGACTTGAAATCTTACTTGAATGCTTTATGCTAAAGTGTTTTTCGTCAAGTACACTTGATCACGCACAGTTGGCCGTGTGGGGTTTCATGTAATGGACCCCTGGTAATAAGTATAAATTTTCAGTTTTGGTTCATCTTTCATGTAAGGTTCATGAGACAAAGGTAGATGAGAGACTTCTCTACAACATGAAGGCCTGAACAATAGTACTTACATTGACCTATATATTATACATGTTTGGCGAGTTTAGGATATTCATCCTTGAGTTTGGGGTATTTGAGTACATTTATATACATGCCTAATTTATAGATCAAACTGTATTTACCTACATTCAATTAGACCAAGTTGTGGGTACCTAAATAGGTCATGCTGTATATACATAATTATGTACAGGCATAATTAACTTAATCTGTATGGGCATAATTAATTAAATTTTAAGGTGTATGGGCATAATTGATAACTGAACAAAATATACATGTACCTGCCTACATTCGAAGGAAATCTCCAGTCTGTGGGTTAAGAAATGGAACATGGTTTGCCAAAAGTTGTCTCACCTGGAGACTAAATATTTGAAATAGTATTTGATTTTTCCCCTTTGACAGAAGCAACATCCAGTTGGACTGCAGCTGATAATGAGACAAGGTAACTTGATTATTTGGAGAAGATACTATATATTATAGTACATTTAGTTCAGGCTGTTGAGCTGATGAACTATAATACTCCGGTACAATGGTAAATTGTTGTATTTGTCATTCTGTATAGCAAAAATGGCAATACAGTGCGGTAAAAATTAGTTCACACACCTGTGACTTGCCGAGATAATCCATAGCTACATATGTATTGAAGAAATATTCTTTAAATATCTTTATTCTGTATGCAGTTTACTGTATTTCATATGAACCTTGTCCTACTGCGCATATATCATTTCAGGGATGGTGTTGAAATTTCAATCTGCAACAACTCATGAATGTTTTCAAAATGATTTTTATCTTTATTCTCCAGTGATGAAAGACGAACATTACCACAAACTGAGCTGGATGCAGCGAGATTAGAGTGTGAACATGTTCATAATGTATGTTAATGTTAATCTATCAGTAGTTTACAGTCAATACTTTTGTATTTCACTGAAAGATATGTTAAGTTCGCAATTAGTTAGTAAGTGGCATCAGTGTAACAGGTAATGGAACCTTATCAGTCCTATCCAGTAGAGTTAGGGGAGGGGAATTGGGGTGAAAGTGGGAAAATATTCTTGTGGTTTATCTCGAAGGAATTTGTAAGATTGCCTTTTCGCTGGAATTGATTCAATAAGAAGTTTTAGGGAGCATCAAATTCATAATCTCAAGCCTAAGGTGCATCCTTCACCACCCGACTGTTGAGTATGAAAGGCCCGCTGTCACACATATTTCACTTCTGATCGGCTATGAATATGCATAAATTGATCTGTTGTAGCAGATATCAATGTTTTGTTTACTTGTATCCTATTTGTGAGGTGTCTAGATTCTATAGTATAGTTAGAAAATTCAGCATGTTTTGAAAAATTTCAAAAATCCCCATATTGTAGCTCCATAGGTGCCTGGACATGAACGTGATCTGCTCCTTTCATATATCGGATTATCCATGAGTTCATTCAGTTAATCGTTCATGACCAATACTGTTGGTGTGACAACAATTGTTTAGTATACATGTATCTCCGCACTGGCAAAAACATAGAAAGTAGAAAGTTGTATTGGTAGTTGGTCAAACAGCCTACATTTTGGAGCTTTTTCTCTGTATCTGATTTCATTTTGCGAACTGAAATAATACATGGCAGTGTGACTAACGACACAGGACCTACGAAGTAGGGTTTGATATGATTTAAGTGTGTACTCGAGAGATGACTTGGGGGCCCTATGTGCTACCGTGAGAGAATTTATTTAGCAGTCTCTAATTGACAGTGGGTACTAATAACTTCCCCAGATGTCGCCTCTGATTTCATTTTGCGAACTGAAATAATAAATTTTGTCTATGTTTGTGTTAATGTGTTGTTAGCAGTAAACTGATACTAATAAGGATTTACCAATATTCATTCATTTTGTGTCAAAGTATTTATTTTGTTGCTATTTTGTTGTTGAAAAGGTGGAATTCTCTAGAGTTCTTCAAAGTAAATACCATAATAATCTGTTGTTTTTTTGTTAGGTGTATGAAAAGATTGCTGGTCATTTCAGCAGTACCCGACACAGTGCCTGGCCCCAAATCTCACAATTCATCAGAAATCTACCTCCTGGATCACTCATGGTTGATGTTGGGTGTGGCAATGGAAAATACCTGGGAATAAATAAGTCTATATATGAGGTCAGAATTATTGCTTCTTTGCAACTTTTTATGGGGTTTTCACTTGCAGAGTTTACCTGCATATCTTGACTTTACCTACATTGCATAATAAACTTCGCTGAATAGTACAGTGAAACCTGTGAATACCGACACCTGGGTAAACTGACAACCCTCTACATTATACATGGTTCCAATACTTCAATTTCAAGTATTTTGAACTTTGATAAACAAAAATCCTGTCAAAAATGGACACTATAGTCTGGTCCCAAGCATGGTCGGTATATACTTGCCTCTCATTATAACAGGGTTCACCATAAAGCAGGTTTCAGTATAGCATGGACCATGTTATGTCCCCCATTATATAACTATAATATGTATTCAGCTGTTATGAACTCACTATAGTACAACTTGTCTATAGCATGGCCAATATTTTATCCCTCAACTTTAGTGTTATAATGAGGGACAAGTGCACGCAGGTTTCACTGTACATTCTACAGCTTTACCACCAGTTTGTGTATTTCATGTATACATGGGCATAGAGAAGCTGTGAAGTTGGAAGCTGGGGTGGTGGGTGAGAGGGCTGAGACTCGCAGTCTGGGATTTTTTTTGGAAAATTGGTGATAAAGTGGCGCTGACTGAGAGCATTTGACAGTTTGAGCAGTGTAAGATTGTAATAATTGAAAATATCTTATAACGGTGTCATGGAAATACACTGATAAAAGCCGATATGATCATTCAATCCCATGTTTATACTATAAGTCAAGTTAATCCATAGACAATACTATACTATATTGCCTCGATAGCAGCGGAAGGTGCACTCAGATACGTGGCGCTGACCGAATAAGTTCTGGTTCATCAAGTGAGTCGCTTTGCTATCTATTTAGCCTACCGATAGGAAATAATCTTACTTATCATAACTGGATTATTTTCGACCTGAAGTGGCCAAAGTTATCATATAAATATAAGCTTATAAAGCTCATATAAAGAGTGACTTCAGGTCTGGGTTAGATTTTATACCTTCATTTCTAGAGTTTCTCTGTGACGATTAGTTGAAAGTTCGTATATCAGTTGAAATACAAAACGAGTGTACTGAAAAAGTTCTGAGATAATTCTGTTCAGCCGACATGTTAATGCTTTTAATGTGAGATTTGACTGGATTTGAGCACACTGATCAATAATCGGAGACACGAGATTTGAGCCTGAAATTGTCGATCTGTTGCTTTGTTCAGTGATCTAATGCAGCCTTATTCTAGGCCTACTAGCATGCACTGGCGATAAGTTTACTCCCCCTGTCTGAAGCATCAATTGAAAAAAAAACGTGGGAAGATAACCATTCTCTTGTCGACAATTTTCGCTTTCCGTTTCTTTCTGTCTTTTTTTTTTCTTTTTCTTTTGTGAGTGAAATTTAGGCCCCTCCCCCCTTGTCTACGCCCTCAAGCCCCCCCCCCCCCCCTTGTCTACGCCCTTGGTATATCAGTGAGGTAGTATTGCCTTCTCGATTTTTTAAGCGGTGAGCTGGGCAGCATATCAAATATCACTGACACAGACAATTCTTGAGCTGATTGTGCAGTAGCTGCACATTTTCCCTCAAAAAGGCCACAGAGAAGTTCTGACCAGTTGATGACCTTAATGTACTGAGCAGTAACCATTCAGTTACCGGTACTGAGTTAATGTACCATTCCATACATTCAACAACTGAACGAATCTTCACAGCAACTGAGCAAAGCTGCTCAAAACCTGTACAGTACCAGGAAATTGTCAGTTCTTGACCTGAATATTTTCACGCAGTACCAAAGCTTCCCTGTGTTATTACTGTCTATGACAGTCGCCAGTCGTGTGAATACTTCGGATTTCGAACTATTTTCAGTTCAGCTCTGGTAACATCTTTGATTGTGATTATAATCATATTACATGTTTACAGGTGGGGTCGGACAGAAGTGTGAAGTTAGCTGAAATCTGCCATGAGAGAGGCCATCAGTCATTTGTTGGAGATGTACTGAACATACCACTGAGATCAGACAGCTTTGATGTTTGTCTGTGTATAGCCGTTATCCATCATCTCTCTACACAGGTAACACTGACAGTTATACCATCTCTGTGAAGGGGAGTGGAAGAAGTGTCTTGCAGCTGATTTTGGCATCTGCTCAAAACATGCTAAACTAAAAAGACAAAATTGTATCCTGTAAATATATTAGATATCCACTTCTTGCCATTTGAATACAACAGACCTTGATTTATTTGTACTCTAGAAAAGTGCTCTCAATTTGGTTTCAACACATATTCAAAATCGCATCATGAATTATGTAATCTATTTGACTTGCATTATATTTCATATACAGTGAAACCTGTGTAAAGCGACCATGCTTGTGACCAGATTATAGTGTCAGTATTGACAGGGTTCTGGTTTATCAAGGTTCAAAATACTTTGAGTATTGGGACCATGGATAATGCTGATATGTAGAGAATGGTCAATTTACTAAGGTGTCGTTATTCACAGTTTTTGCTGTAGTATTTTATTCGTTCTATTTCACGATGTCTGTATGATATTCTCTTGATATTTTCTCCCCAGGAGCGACGATTGAAAGCCATTGAAGAGTTGGTTAGAGTCCTAGTTCCCGGTGGACAGGTACTAATCTATGTCTGGGCCATGGAGCAGGAAGTGTCCAATGTCAAGTCTAAATACTTACAGGGCAGCAGAAAAACAAAGCAGGTGACAGTCTGTGATAAAAACGTTGACACAGCAGTTGGTCAGAATCAGGATTCCAAGAGTTCTACGCCAGATGTCAATGGTCAGGGTGATGCTGCAGTTGATAGTTTGAATGACAACTCTTCCTATATTGAGAACAGTGAAGCATGGGTTCGTGCCAGTCATTTTGTACCTGCCTGCTCAGCAGAGAAAGTTCAAGACGTTCAAAGTTGTGACGTGTCTGTGACCAGCTATGATTCAGGTCCATTTAAATATAACCATAATAGTTGTGAAACAGCAGAAATTGTTGATTCCATGATGAACGAACAAGGGTGTAGCTCATATCCGCTTTCAATTTCATGTTCTAGTCAAAAGAACAGGGACAGTTCTCTGAAAGTGCATGTTAATAGGACACAATTCAAACAACAGGACTTGTTGGTACCATGGCAGCTGAAAAATACACAGGATCCCACAATTTCAGTGAAAATTCCACTCCAAGGAGAGAAACAGATTTTCCACAGATTTTATCATGTGTTCAAGGAGGGGGAACTTGAGTCTCTTTCTAAAAATATTTCCAATGTGCTGCTAAGAAAAACTTACTATGACCAAGGAAACTGGTGTGTGTTGCTTGAAAAAGTCAAGTAAATCTTCATGTACATATTATAGGTTGTACATATGACTGAATCAATGATAATATTTCTTTCCTGTATTATTTAAAGTTTAATGGTTAGGCCTATATACAAACAAGCAGAAATGACACTCTCAAACTGTTTAAATGCTTTGTGGGGATTTAAAAAAATGTGTCTGTGGAGGGCCTCCGGGAAGATCAGCACCTAGCTGACTGAGTGTACACTTTTGTCCACCCTCTGAAAATAAAGCTTATTAGGGGACCAGGTCCCCTATTGAAATCGTTCAGATTATTCTTATTATTCCACATGATTTTGTGTCACAGATATCTCAAGAACGATGCGGTGGATTAAGACCAAACTTACAGGATATGTTCTGAGGGATGAGATCTAATGCATATACTAAGTTGATTCTGATTGGTCAGATGCCTTGGCGGCCATCTTGGATTGAGCGTAAAACCTTCAACGATCTTCTCCTCTGAAACCGCTGAACCGATCGCTGTGAAACTTGGTACACATGATCAATGGACAGAGTTCTCCCATTTTATGACTTATCAAGTTCATCCGTTAAAAAAGATGGCCACCATCGACCAATCAAAATGGTCGCATTTTCAAGTAACGGATTTTGACCGGAAAAGTTATGAAATATGTTATAGATTGAACAAGTTCATTCGTTGAAAAAGATGGCCGCCATCGACCAATCAAAATTGTTGGAATATGAACACACGGATTTTGTGATAAACCTTATCCATATTGCAAGCGTTTGTTCTCTTGAACCTTGATAGGTACAGATTACAAGGCTGCTGAGATATATTGTGAAGGCAATGGTATGAAAAATACTGTCGATTAGCTGAACGGTTTGGCGGCCACATTCCGGCATAGGCCTGGATACTAGGCCCTGTGTAGACCTGGTCCCCGGCTCGATGCTGCTCGCAGCTCCACTTAATATTATTATTAGGATTTATCGTCGCTTTCGATATTATTTCAGTCCTATCGCGATGAACCAACTAAGCTGCACCACCCACCCAAGTTACATTCCTGCTACTTCGAAGAAGAAATCTTTGAAGCAGCATGGAACCAGACACCCTCCATTCACCCTATAAAACTAATGTGTCCTCAACATGATCATGTTAATTAAGATTTATATCATCAAACAAAAACAAATCTGAAACCAAATTGCTCCATATAATGACTATATTGAATGTTTTTCAGTCACTATAAAGCAGAATGATATCTCGCATCACATACAATGGATATATTTTATGAAAGATGTGTCCTTTCGTAAAGTATTCTAAAACCATGTGATAGGAGTGTGTGAGGAACAGAGGGAGAAATTATATAAATATGTATATTTACGCTGAACTCCAACTGAGAAAAATTGTACTCATTGTCAGGAACTTGTGTATATAAATGTGCGAGAACTACATTGAAAATTAATAAAAAACAAAACAGAAATCATGTTATACATCATCGTGTTTGTTTCTTGAAGACAGCACCAGATTTGTTTGGCATACACTTGTCCCTCATTATAACACTGAAATATTTATATAACTATCTATAGTTGAAGGTATTAGATTAGCTATTAGAGGTATTAGAAGCTGCTTCCAGGAAGTAGTCGCCTCGGTTTCACTTTTACCAAAGGCAGCTGCAATTATTTGTTTGAAAAACTATTGTTTATATTTTGTACATGAACCAATAGATCTTGTATACATACATGTACATTATAAAGATAATTTTGTTGAAAAAGAGGCTATTTAATTACTACAACTAATTGTGAGAGCCTTTGGTACCTACCAAAAGTTCTCTGCACCAATATGCCCCTGGTGGAACAAGGGAGATAAAATGCTTTCCGAATTGAGCTATAGTGAGTCTTCATAACAGCTGGATACATATTACAGTTATATATTGGTGGACATAACAGTTCAGAGATGGGGTAATGGATCATTCATTAAGTACATATGCACGCGGTCAGGGTTGGGTGGGGTGGGGTTGCAGGGGGGGCTAATGAAAGCTCTTGTGAAACCCGGAAGAAGAGCATTTCCCCGAATACATGTATAACACTTAAATTCGTACTCACTGGGCTTTAGATCTCCCTAATTTGGGCACACCCTCTATTAGGTGTGGCAATTTTTTTAAGGTTTGGGAAAAGGGTGGGGCATATACCCATGGAGGATGAGCAATCAGGAATCATCCGTAGTAGTAGTGCCTCTGAGAAGGGATTTCTTTACCAGTGGGCGAAACCCAGTGTGAGGCAACACCAACTTTATTTTGTGTTTCACGGGCATAAAAAATTGAATATCAGAATAATAATAAAATTTCAAATTGCCCCCCTTTTTTTTCTCTACGAAAGTTTGAACATAAAAGATTTCAATCCATTTTTCACTTGCTGTTGTATTCTATCTGAAACAATGCCAGCAAATAAAAATTCCAAACAACTGAAAGTCAGTGAATTGTTGTTGTTGTAAAACGTGCTAATAGTACTTAGGCAACAAAGACATTCAACATAAATCGGGAACCTTCACTGGCTGTGTGATCTATCACTGTGTCAAGGTATTCCTATTTCGACAGTGACGTGGTATGTCAGAGCTTGAAAATAGTGGATGTTTCACCAGCTCAGCTGATATGGCATGGTTTTAAGTTACTGTTGAAGCATGAGGCTGTTGCAACACATGCGAACTTCAGTAGATTGATCTGGGAGACAACTACAGCCAGAATGAAGATGAGAATGTTGTTGGCAGTTAAAAGTATTTCACTTAACATACAGTTTCTGACCTTGCGAAAATAGGTCAACTTCAGTCATATTCATGGACTCCAGGTCCATCATCAGTTGCATATGTGGTATTAATTTAGAAAGCCAAGCTATATTTCATGTTTTATCATAAAATACAGTGTATGACATTGAAAAAATAGTTTCCGTCGACTGGGATAGGCTTCTAGTCCGTCAGCAATTGCACATGCATTATCAATTTGGAGAGCCTATCTTCACTCCTTTAAAAATTATTGCTGATGCTAAATTTGACCTTGATAAAACAGGTTAAGGTCAGTCAGTTTCATTAGGCTTCTGATCCATCACCAGCTGCATATGTGATATGACCAGACAGATGGACAGTCAGACATAGAGACCGACGGACAGATGACATGGACAATTCAGTTCCATTTGAGGCTTCATTACATATTATCTTCAAAGTCTAAATATTCTGACAAAATGAACCAGAACACACCATTTTACTTAAAATAATTTATATATAAAAATTTCCCATATAGCAGGAATGTAGAAGTTCCACTTCAAAAATCTTTCTACTTTTCCAGTCTAAAAAATAGTTCACAGTTTTAACTATGCTATCAAAATGCAATGGTATGTGCCATTTCATATCTCGAGTTTCAAATAAATTCTGGGGACCTCCACATAAAACAAATGTTCATTAACGGAGTGATAATTTGGGATTTTACTCATTGTAAATTGGCCAGAATGCATCTTTACACATCTGGAGACAAGAAATGTAATTTGGATAACCATACCACTGAACAGGATCAAATTATTATTATCAGTATTGCAGAGTGAAGTACATGTTGTAGCACTGATTCTGGAAAGGAAGTGTTTACAGTGTTTACACAAGCACTAGTCCCCTTATGTAAAGTGCATTGTGCAATTAGTCAACCACTTCAGATTTTATTATCTGAATGGTCCACATACAGGCATACACTAGGTAGGCCTGCAAGGCAAAGTCGAATATCAGTGTTAGTTTTTCTATTTGACCAAATTGTCATGAATTTCTTGAATCCTTGTAATTCTCCATACAGTATCACACCATACTGATGGCAGCATATTTTCTCGGACAGCATTTTTGTGTATAAGCAGGGTCTGATTTAACCTAGATTTAGATATATTGAGCTGTCAATACCCTATTGCCACATATTCACCAGCGCTAGCTGCACCAATGTACTTTCAACCCATTTTTGAGATCTGGCATCAGCCAGAGGCTCTTTAGAATGCTGTAGGGAATGGACAAAAGTGCAAACCGACTCACGGGATAGCCTTACGCTGCATGAAAGTAGTTCCACAGAGATGAGTTTTGGGGATCCTTAGTGGTTGAAAGGCTTTGGTATATCTATATTTAGTCACTTATAGTCACTTGGCATATATTTGATCCCTTATCTGCATTACATATTACTCTGTTCATTGTTTTCCCACAAAATATGAGATTGATACGCTCTAAAGTATGGCAGACTGGTATCGTCACTTTACCAAAGCTTGGACTCTGCTGAGAAAGTTATACAGTTTAGCTGGTTAGGTGTATATGTGAGACATGCTCTACCATAGCAGCCAACCTGGCTACCATTGTCTCATTATCACCTTTGCAGGCCATTGTTTGCTTTTCTCACAAGAGCAACATATCTTATAATCTTTTCCTATCTTGTACTCCACCAGTCAACCTGTGGGATGTCCAGAAAGTGTAATACATGTCTTGTCTTATCCTAACTTGTGACATAACCATCATCAACCTTGATGTCCAGCCCTTCTCACTCATAACACTAAATCAATCTCTATTTACCCCTAGGTACATGTATGTTCTGTACAAACTAACCTTAATCCCCCAGACTTCATTCCACTGGCCCCTTTTTCCATCGAATTCTCAACAGGTCAGTTTGCAGTTAAAACGCAACACCAACAATATGATGTTAAAGAAGGTATCATATTGCTTTCTTTATGCTGGTTAAATTAACATGGTGGTGATGGTGTTCATCTGGAATCTCGAACTGACGTATTGAAGGAATTATGTATCAAGATAAAGAGCAAAATTCAACTATTTTGGTTAAGTCAAGGTTGGATGAGCATCTACTGTAGTGTCTAATTGGACGGAAATTAATTGGGTAACACATGGTTAGCGTAACGTGTGCAACTTCCCTCATTATAGGACTACCTTTCATTGTTTCCACAGATCAATTTCACATAAACTACGATAAAAGTAACTCCGAAAATGCTAGGATTCCCTTTCTTTGGTATGTTCAACTTCAATATGTCGTATCTTTTAAGAAGGGCCGTTTGCGCCATAAATCCAAACGTTTAATGAATTTAAACGTTTAACTTGCACCAACCAATCAGATGTCATGAATTGACATTTGGAAGAACTTTCCTGTCCATAAGCAAACGTTTGCTGTTGTAACGTCCAATACTTTAGACGTTTCCTGTCAAAAGACAAACGTAGTAATATTCTAGACTTTTAAACGTTTCCGGTTTAAGGGAAATCGTTACCGGTTGTGATCGTCCAGTCAGATTTTTTTATTGCTGCTGCGTATGTTCAAACCTCAACATCAACACGTGTCCACTGGCAAAACGTTTCCGCTATGTAGTCTGTTTGAACCAATCAAAATAACCCTTATACAAATATTCGCGCATATTGTATTCCGCATGCCCACCGTGCATCATGTCCTGCGCAAATTGTCCCGGTGCCAAAGATATTCTCCAAAACCTAATTTATACCGGAAACATTTGCCAGTGGAGATTTGCACGTGTTGGTGTAGATGTTGGAATATACGCGGCCCAAATAAAAAATCTGATTGGACGATCACAATCGGAAAAGTTATCCTTTTAACCGGAAACCTTTAAAAGACCAAATTTTTCTTTTGACAGGAAACGTCTGAAGTCGCGAATTTACAACTGGAAACGTTTGCTTTTTAACAGGAAAATGTCAGTTCATAACATCTGATTGGTTGGTTCAAGTTTAACCGTTTAAACTTTTTAAAGCTTTACAATTTTTAAACGTAAGGATGCGTTTATGGCGCGAACGGCCCTTCATATACCTTGTCACAGGATGTAACTTGTGATTGCGTTTTAGCCACATACATTCGTGCCTGGTGCCACCTGTGCCTAACTTGCAATTAAATATATAATTGTGCGTTTATTTCATTACAAACTTATCCCCCAATAACCCAGCTACCAGATCTCATTAAAGCCCTTAGGCTCTAGTTAAACCATAATGTTATTAAAATTATGAATTGTAAAAAAGAATGTATAATGAAATATAAATAAAGCATAATGTTGATGGGTCACGAAATCCATATGGGAGGTCAATCCTTTGAAATCCTTTGTCTAACAAGATCACAATAAATTATAATAAACTTCATGAAGAGCCAATAAATTGTGCTAGATAAGTTTACTGTCTATAGTGCTACCCAATGATGAACAAATATCACGAAACTACATGATGAAGCAAAATTCCCAGATCTGGCCTGGAGAATGTAGATATTGGACTGAAGTCATGAGAATTTCACGCATTTAAAAAAAATTGACACACACTGGGAATGTTATCTTCATGTTAGGCAAATTTGAATTACTTTTCCTTGATTCAAAGAAGTAAATTTCCATTTTGTGAAAAGAAATGTTATTTTGAGATGCAAAAAATGCGCCTTCATTATTTCACCAACACCACCAAAATCTTGTCAGTCCTTTGCCTATCTTGCAAGATCATTATTCCCAAATTTCATGGAAATCAAACAAGTTGTTTACCAGATATCATGTTACACTGCATTCACGTCTATAGTGTCACTTAGTGATGACCAAATACCACAAAAAACAAGCAGGTGAAATCTAAAGCCCTAGGGAGATGGTACATTCAATGGAAATAACTTTAATCATGATAATGGTTATGACGGTTTTGACGTTAAGTCAGATAATTGAAATTTTCCATCTAAATAGCAATTTGGTTTGCACCAAAAGGGAATTAACACATCGGCAATCCTATATTTATGCTTGGCAATGCTTCAAGCGAATTGGTAAATTTTCATTTCACGGAAAACTTTTTTTTGAGACGCAAAAAACGTGCCTTTATAGTTATGCCAGCTAAACCAAAACTTTTTCAGCACATAGCCTATCCTTCAAGACCATTGTAATGAAATTTCATAGAAATCATACAAACAGTTCAGACGAAATCGGCGAGAAAGGCTTATTTATGCTCAGACTACAGCTCCACCTAGTGGTAAACAGCGGCTATCAAAACACAACCAGACAAATTTCCCAGGCCTAAGGAGATAGCACACAAAGTCTGACCCGAAAATATTTAACGGTTTCAGAGATAGTCACATTTAAAGTCGCAATGGAAATGCTCTAAATAGCATATCCAAACACATCTTCCTGACGTCAAGGTTTCTATTTGTGAGCCAATTATAGAGATCTGGTTTTAGCGAGGATGATCCAAACACTGGGAAAAGATTGCAAATTTCCAAAGTTTGGCCTGAAAGTGAAAAACAATTATTGGTAAACACAATGTTAATGAAATACAAAAAAATTATCAGCATTCTAAGCATAATAGGAAAGACCTGGTACTTTTTGTCTAATATCTACATCAGTGTGTGATGTCAAAGCTCATTTGCATACCAAATTGTACCAAACCAAGAAATCTTTGAAGCATAATATATTGGCAACCAGCAGATTTATTTAGGAGATGCATGCCTATAATACTCAGAATATATACATGTATGACAATCACATATCTCTCTCTCGGCAAGTTTTTTATTTTCTGTATGGGTTCCCCATTATTTCATATGTACCATTAGAACAAAATCACACCTGTAAACATGGTAAATCGGTGAAACTTTATTCATTCCTTAGATCAAACTGCCCAGTCTTTGCCAGAGTCCAGACTTGGGGTTGTTTATCAACTTATTAAACACAGTTACTCAATTATGCTCAACAAAATACAAATTATACAAGCCTTCTAAAGTTCAAATTACAAAGATATATGCAATAAACTTGTCAGTACATATGTTAAGTATTGACGATCCTAACTAGTAGCAGAAATACCATGTTCCTAATGCGCAATAAATCTATGATTTAAATCCAAAACAGTGATTATAAATTCATGCATACATTGACAATTCAATATTGCATCCGTTGAGTTTGCAGTTCTTGTATTAGTAAATACAAAATAAATATAGGCATATTTATTTTTTTATTTTTTTACTTGAAGCCAAATATTACAATAGCATCTTTCGCTTCATGAAATTGGTATAAAAGGAAAGCAGGAAATAGTGGATAAAAAAGTTCTTATAATTCAATGGTAAAATAGATATAGTAATCAAGACATCGTGAATCCTGTCGATGAAATTAAAACATACTAGAACAGTTAAATTCTAAGTACCAGTTAGTGTACAGTGAACATGGTAAAGTACATGTATACTGAACAGTACTGATCAGGCTAGTTTAATGTTACAATACAGTTTAGGACTGCATGGTAACTATACATCAATTAATCGGAACTGCTTGGTACTGTTCAGTAACTGATCGGTGCTGAGGTGAGAGTATCGACCAAACATTGATGTTGCATCATCTTAGTATCATTTCTAACACTATACAAACATTCTAATACTATACAAATTATACATAACATCAACATTTCGTCAATACAGTCACTCAACATCTTTTCAACATTGATTGAATGAGCAATATGACCATCATACGATGTGTGCCTGAAACCTCATCTCAACATTGCTGTTAGTGTGTTATCTGGGAACTGGTCAGTTTCATAGTTACTGTTTGACTGGCTGTGTTGGCACCAAGGCTTACTGTAAATATTTGCCTATTTATTACTAATGTACCTTTTATTTGCCATTTATTATATTGCTCTAATAAAATATTGTAAACTGCCAATAGCATCCAGCTAGCTATGAATCTTTGAACATCCAAACAAAGTTGGATCTATAGAGATAGACAAACTTCTGAGCTATGGTGGTTTAATTGGGCACTCCATCATAGTATGATGGGCACTGGTCATACAGAGTATGCCGTGCAACCCATCACACCACCTCACACAATTGTTCCCTCGTACCAATGACAGATCCACTGGTAACAAAAATCCATCATATAACCTCGACTTTGTATGAATGTTGAAATATATTCTTTATAGCTCAGAAGTTGGTCTATTTCTATCAACAAACCCACGTATAAGTCTAAGACAGTATATCATTAATTAGAACCTAGAGTTTCTGGTGAACAGAATTTGTCAACATGCAGGCATCCTGGTGGCAGGAGTTTGAAAATGGTATCCTGGGGAAAAGTGACAAAGACAGCACATCAAGCAACGAAGAGGAGAGTCATTTTCTAATGTGTCACCATTTTTGTAAATTTTCGTGTAAGACTTTATATACAGGTCCCATTCAACAAGCCAGAATCGATATGATAGAAAATGTTACAGTACACATGTGAGCCTGCTCGTTCAGTTCAAGCTTCTTAATATAGTGAAATAAACATAGGAAACATCACTATAGAAATGGGAGACATCTACATTTATAAGTTCATACATGTACCGTATTGAAGTTGGCAACTAAAAATAAGTGGGTATAAAATATTAACTAAATATAGTATTTTTCTGCAGTATAATTTATATATATGCAGTTAAAGTGTGGCTATATTTAGCAGATGAGATTAAAACAATAGTTAACATCAATAGACATGAAATATTAATTAACAGTTAAATAATGTTACAAAGTGCATAGATACGATAGATAGAAGAAATTTCATATATTTAACTGGTTTTATATTTTGAATAGCTTTATTTGAAAATACACATTTTCACATGTGAAATAGAAAAGGGACAATTGCTGTCTTCAAGTGCCTGACAATATTTAGATTGGCTTAGGTTTCCATATTAGCTACATGTATATGCATACATGAAAATACAATTGACAATCAGGAATATACTAAAAATAACACTATTTTTAAGTAGTGAATTTTGTCACTCCTAAAAATATATCAATTTAGAACAGAAAAGCTTTTTCTTCAATTTCACAAAACTGCAAATTACTAATTCGGAGATCACAAAGTATGTAATTAACAATTTTTCTAGTTAGCTAACATGCAAATATTTATAAGATTATAAATATGATAAAGATGGATAATATATGAAAGCACAAATAATTAATAACTCCAATAGGCAGTGAGTGACCACCTCAACATCAACATTGTCTGCTGTTTTAAAACATGCAGATACATGTCATCTTTACATCCACTGGGGTCATCCTGCAATAACAATCACTGACCAGCTGGTGTACATGTATAGTCTGGAGCAGCTCGGAGTCTCCCTAACATTATTATTAAATGGTGATAACAGATGCGTGTGGTAGATATGCTGTATCTTATCAATAATGTTAATATATTTACCTTAACCCTCTCTGTACCGATAGAAATATAATTCCAGGACTGCCCATCATTGTCATACAAAAATGAGAAATTTCTAGATGAATATTTTCATCATATTATATCTTTCCTGAAAGCTTGGAGTATGGTCTTTGAAACAACATAGATGATGAGAAGTACATGTTTGCTTCATTGGTCAATGGTGTTCATGACAGTGTTGATACCAGCTTGAAACTGTTAAAAATGTACAGAGGGAGATAATGAATATTCTGACAACTTTATGAAGTTGGATAAAAGCCAGTTATTGCTAGTTTCACATCGATTGAGTGAATATGATTTAACGTCGCTTTCAACTATATTTCAGTCATATCACGACGTTGGGTCCTATTCCTTTTCACACCCAAGAACCACACGGGAGAGGTCCTATTCCTTTCCACACCTGCATGGGAACCCCACGGGTGCCTCCGTCACCTTTTAGGACAAGCTGTCTGAGGAGCGGAGGCCTATTCTTACCATGACCTGCGGTGTGCACAAGGGCATCCCAGGTCGAGCCCCGGAAGCCCCACAGGGCTGAGAGTGAAATGTCTAGAGACTGCTGCCCCAATCTTCTACACAAGTTAACTTCTCCACTCGCATTTCGAATTATCTTTGATATATCAGTCCCCAGGCTCTGGTAAAAAGAATTGATATAAATTGACATGAAATGTCATTGACCTCCACTCCATTTGAATTTCAAGATGTGCCATATGAGTGGGTTATTCGTTGGCTGTCCTTTGTATGTGACCACCCCTACCACTATATTAGGAGGAATGACGTTACTACCGAGAGAATAGGTCACCCTACACAGTCATTGTGTACGGTAATTCCCCTAATAATTCAATCACAGGAAGTTCACTTTCCAACTCTGTTATTCAAAAACACAGAAAAAGTAACATTCCCATTCTTCATTCAAATTGAAGAAAAGTGATATGACAAAATAGGACACTTTGTAGCTGGTTCCATGAAGAAAATTGCCAGATATAAGCCATTTTTGCTGCACTTCCAGGGATCGAATTATTAGGGGAATTACTGTATGTTCCAATTGGATTATCTGTGGTTTATGGATGAAATTCCTCGGATTTGAATGTTTTTTGTGATGTGATCCATCAAGGATAATCTGAAGTGTGAATGAGAAGTCGACTTGTGTATGAAGGTGGCACCCCAGTTACTGATTGGCAGTACAGCAGGTTCATTTTTCATGAAGACCCAATCAGTTTGCTGAGGGCCTCATCTAAGCAGAACACTTTCCTTCACATTCTAGGTAGCTTTTGTAGATGGAACAACCCATTTGTAAGATTGCCTTTTGTTGAATGATGTTATTTATCCAATATTCAAACCGACACAGTGGGCCTACAAATCATATGGACTATTGAAAGGAGCAGACCGCAGAATGAGAGAGGAAATCAAGAATGAACATTAATTGTTAATGTAATTTAACTAATCATACAACATAAAAGCTTGTATATCAATGTATAATGTATATAAAACATGAAACATACTCACTGTTCTAAATGTAAATGCACTGGCTGGTTATCATAACATGCATAAATATGTAAAAAATCAAAACAAATCCTCTTCCACATAGTGGAACCAAATTTCATCTCTTCAGACTGAAAACATTTTCTGCCTTGCTTCAGGCGATATAGTTTCACATATGTTGTGTGTTGAATGTTCGCATAATGGTCAAAATATTACCACCACTGCAATTAGACAAATATTGCAAGAACTTTCTCAAATTTGTATCATGTTCAGATATTTCTGAATTAGTCATTCAGTTGACAAAAAATGTGCCTATTGATGTACCCAATGTTCAAGAAGAACTCATAAAAACATGATAGAAGAGGCATGATTGGCATATATCAGCTTTGTATTGTAATATACCCCCCTCCCCCCCTTTATCACAGACTAACACGTCATCTTCATACACAAGTCGAATTCTCCGTTCACACTTCGAATTAACCTTGAAAGATCGGATAACCAAAAGCATTCAAATCCGAGGTGTAAATTTCATCTACAAACCAGAGACGAGCCAATCAGAACATACACAATCACTGTGTAGGGTGATGTACATGTATTCTCTCAGTAGTTACATCATTCCTCCTAATATGACAGTATTAAGAGTAGTCCGATACAAAGGACAGTCAATCAGTAATCCACTCATACGGCAGATTTCATAATTCAAATGGATTTGAAGTCAATGAGCTTTCGTGTCTATTTATGAATTCTTTTGAACATACCTTTTGCCATCTGAATAATTAGAATAGGGTAGCCGGGGGGCTGAATTTGAAGTGTGAACAGAGATCTAAGTCAACATGTGTATGAAGATGCTACATGTAACAAATATGCTACAAGAACAGTGAACTCTGCATCCATACAATCAGTCTGTGTATTCCATATGTATGGTACTGTGCAGAGACTATCAATGTCTGTCCAATTTACAATTTGCCACCTAACATGCTTACTTCTTGGTACATTTCTTCACCAGTGAACTTTACCAATGAAGGAGAATCAAACAAAACTCATTAACATAAACATGTGACACATTTTCATGGCATATCCCTCCACATTCTGGCTCATATCTGGTTACATTAGGGAACCCGAGTGAACATAAAGGCTCGCAGAGTCGTGAAAAAATAGAACATCATTACAGGATGTTACTTTTACTGTCCCAAGAACGACAGCTGTGCCTGAACACTTCTCTTTTGATAAAATATATCACATCATATTTCTGCCATTTCCATATGAGATTCCATTCCCTCAAGCCCGGCACACACGAGAGCCATCCCCCCCGAGTCCACAACCTCATGTGCCTGTTGAATCGAGGGATTTCTCTCGTGTGCAGGCAGCTAAACAGCTCAGCCGTTTTATTCAACCGGCCAATGAAACGCATCTTATACATGTATTCACATGATTTGTATGCAAGGCTGTTCAAAATGGCCATATTTATGCGGGCCCAGTCGCATGAAAGATCAAATGATCTTGAAAGTGTTTTGCGGGAACTGGACTCGATAAGGTGAACCTTTTGCCATGTTTGCTGATCGTGACACCAAAGGAGAGCTGTCCCCCGAGACAACAGGCAGTTGAGGCGATTAGCTCTGAAGATAGCTCACAGTGTGCCTGGCTTTAAGGATTCCGAGCCCTCCTGCAGATATTTTTACACACCCTCTAAATTTTGTCTTTATATGGCTACAATTATGCCTTAATTTATAGCTATGGTAATGTATATTTGTTGAAAGTGCATTTCTTAAAGGTGAACTGTTTTTAAAAAAATTCTAAACAGTTCAATACATACATCTTGTGTTATATGATATAACTGTTATACGATTTTGGGGCGAATATATTTTGCTAAATTGTACTAATAACAATATTAAGTTATCCTGTTATAAATCCATATTGAAAACTTGCATTGCTTGTCTCTCTTTGCTTGTAGAACGTTATGACATAGAGGCCTCCTTCATTCAAGTTTTAGTTAATATAACATTTTACATGACGTCATGCTACGTCGGATGGATGAGTGCAAGGACCACTGTAACAATGGTAGGCAATCGATGACATTTTCGAAATTTGTGGCTCCTTTTTTCTGGTGGTATAAGTTTTGACTTATCATATACTCGGAAGAAGAAATTAATTCACAGAACTATTACCACACATAAACAACTATAACTAAAGGCCTTGATTTTTGCTATTTTAGCAGAACATTGGAAAGCTTTGCAGTTCACTTTTAAGCATTCCAAATATATGTGTTCAGGTTGTGAAAATATTCGAATTTAAAATAAAATGAGCCTTCTTTTTTAAATTGCTATTTTCAAAAAAGTAGTGAACTTATCGTGACTTACTTCATCATTTTCCTGTAGAAGGTCTCTCCAACAGGAAATCTGTCTTGTCAATTTTGGTCTAGTTCTCATTCTATTGACATGTCAATAGAATGAGACATGTCAATAGAATGAGAACTAGACCAAAATTGACAAAAATTTTTTAAAGTAAATAGCATTGAAAAATTATAATTAAATTTTAAATTTAATGGTTTTTTTCAAATCCGAATATCTTCACAACCTACAGGTTTACAATGAACAAATTAATACATATTTGGAACCCTTAACAAATTATGCACTTTCAACGAATATATACAATACCATAGCAATGAGACTTTCAGCTGTATAAAGACAAACTCTAGTGGATGTGTCATGTGTTCAGAAGGGCTTAGTATCCTTAAGTTTTCTAATGATCCCCATAAATGTACTTATATGCGAGTGAGTGAATATGATTTTGTGCGCTTTCAACTATACTTCAGTCATGCCTTTGCACACCCGGGAACCCCACGGGTGGGGTTCTATTTCTTTTCACACCCGGTAACTCCATGGGTGGTGATACAATTAAGTTCAGTACAACATAGCATAGGTAAACCCAGGTGTGTAGGGTACCTATTCTTTTATGGAGAGTTCTCTAATAATCCAACCACAGGAATTGCAGTTTCCCACTCAAAAATATCACCTTTACTGGACCAGGAAATTATACAACTTGCAGTCTATCCTATATTACACAGGCAAACCGCTACCAACCATTACCACTCGATAACTGGTTGGTGGAGAACTAATTGGTACTTGTAGGAAAGGTCCCCGTGCTGTACTGTTCCATTTTCAACTGATTTGTACCAACCAGGTACTGATTGTACACCCATAGAATCCCATGAATTTTCTATTGATTGGCTACCAAGCAGTTCAATTACCGTACCACGCGATAACACATCAGTACCTTGATTGGTTACGGCTCAGTTACTGAACAGCTACCAACCAATTTCTGCTGATCTACCACTACCTCTTGGTATGGCAAGAAGAGCGAGGGAGTGAATATGAAAAAACATCGCTTTCAACTATATTTCAGGCATATCACGACGCTGGGTCCTATTCCTTTTCACACCCGGGAACCACACGGGTGAGGTCCCATTCATTTTCACACCCGGGAACCCCACAGGTACCTCAGTTAGTCGCCTCTTATGACAAGCTCTCTGAGGAGCTGCGGCTTATTCTTACCATGACCTGCGGTGTGCACGATGACATCCCAGGTCAATCACCGGAAGCCCCACGGGGCTGGTACGGTATGGTAAGAAAGAGCCCCTTGTGGTACTGTTCAGTTGTCAAATTCGTCACCAATCAGTAACTCAACAGTACGGTACCAACTGGTCACCAATCAGGTACTACACTTTTCCTTTATGGTATAATCTATTGGTTACCAATCAGTAACTGACCAAGTAGCCTTCAAGTCAGAACTGCATGTTAAGCACTGTAAAGTTAGGAGTCTGGTGGCTACCATTTGGTTACCAATCAGTTACCGTACCGGTAGGTAACTGGAAAGAACCTTCATTTACTGCTACATATTTCCAGGTCATGGTAAGAATAGGCCTCAGCTCCTCAGAGAGTTTGTTGTAAGAGGCGACTAACTGGGGCACCCGTGGGGTTACCCAGTGTGAAAAGAAATAGGACCCCAGGTGTTAAAAGGAACAGGATCCTACCCGTGTGGTTTCCAGGTGTGAAAATGAACAGGAACCAAACGTCGTGATATGACTGGAATAGTGTTGAAAGCAACGTTAACTCATATTCACCCACTCACTCACCTTGGTAACTGATTGGTAGCTGAGCGGTGCTGTTCCGCATCTGCTGTTCCATCAGGACTTCACAGTACCAAGATTAAAATGTCCGTGCAGTAACAATGGGTTACCTAGATGTTACTAACATGAAACTGAACAGTACCCGAATGGTACAAAACTGAATGGTTCTGAATGGTGAAAGCTTTCAACATGTTCAAGCGTAAGGAATTGATCAAATTGATTTAATAGAGCAACAATCTGATCATAATTTCAGGGCTTCGTGTTTAGAATTAGTGCGCGAGATAAAAATAGCTCACGTCAAAATATTTAGGAGAGCGTTTTTGAAAGTCAGGCGAGTGGTAGCCACAATTATTCCTATCCGAAGGTATTATTGATAGGAACAGTTGTGGCTAGGAGATCAATGAATGCCATGTGTGACTATATCATCCGAAGGTTATTGATAGGAAAAGTTGTGGCTAGGCGAGTGGTTGCAATATAATACAACATAAAATATGACAGTTTACGGGAGCTAAAAATCACTCTCATGACATGAATTTACGCGAGTGTTTGCGTGCAGGTGAGCTATCACTCGCGCTAAACACGAAACCCTGAATTTGGAGGTGACTGGATGTTGATAGTGATTAAAGTATTAAAGCGTTTACCATAATGAACAAGTAGCCTACCTGTATATAACATCTGAAATATTATAATAAAATATTATATCCTAGCCAAATCAAGGACCTTTGCAAAACCCTCATGTAAAATTAGAAATTAGAAGTATTTCACTTCTGATATTGTAACAGTTTTCACTACTTCGAACTAGTGGCAGGCATTAAAATTTCAATCCCTGACTGTCAGCTGCACCAATCTGTCGCTGAATAGTTATGCAGTCTATTGGTAGTAATTCATAGGTGGTTGCTGTACATATGGGGCTCCTGAGTGGGGATCATAACCTTGAGGTAAGTTGCTGTACATGTATGGATAATGGTGAACAGGCATAGGTGAGGAGGAAGTCATTGTAGAGGTATAGGCTGCCATGTGTGATGTCACACTGGGCTGCACTGATGGAATGTACACATTACTGGACGCCATCGTATTTGGGGACATCTCCCCAACAGAGTGGCTTGTCGGAGGCAAACTTTCTGGACCAGGTGACGTTATTTGGGGAGGATGGATAACGCCAACAGGGAGGTGTCCAACACCTTCACGGATTTCCCGGATGTCCCGAACATCACGCAGATCCCCAATACGCACATCTCTCATATCTGTGAGACGAATGTCATGCATGTCTGGAACACGTACATCTCGTAAATCTGCGAGAGATCCAACTTTACCGTCTCTCATATCGGTCACTCTCAAGTCTCGAATATCAGCGGGTCGCATGTCCCTCATGTCCGAGACTCGCATGTCCCTCATATCATAGACTCTCATGTCTCTCAATTCAGGGGACCGTAAATCCCTTAGATCGGAAGTCCGCACATCCTTTAGGTCATGTACATGCGGATCTCGCATTTCACGGGGGTCTCGCATCTCTCTCAACTCATGCATGTCACGAGGGCTAAACAGTGGTCCACCATGAGACATAGGTGGCAGGCCAGTATGTGCTGGGTAAGAATTCTCCTCTGGATGTGGCATCGATAATGGTGGTGGCGGGACCATCGATATTGGGACTGATGATATGCGTGGTGGTTGTGGTGTTGGCACAGGTGAATGTGGAAGTGATTCTGCAGTGATCGGGAGTGGTTCGGGGGTCCTGTGGTTCATCTCCCGCAGTTCAGGTTGAATGGAGGCAGATCTGCTAGGTGAGGAATATGGCGCATCATAAGTAAGTCTGATGACGGCCCGACCGGATGGCTTTGGTGAGGGTGGACTGACATTCTCCACATAGTCTTGTGGAGGCACAGGTAGACTTCCATCCATCGGCTCGTCTAACTTTAAAGGCTCTCCATCAGCACCAAACTTGGGAGTTACAAAATAATCACTCCTTCGCTTCTGCTCTTCAAAAGTTCCTTCCTTCCACTGCTTAGCATCTCTTTTGTGGACGAGTATCATGTGGCGCCTGATGATTGATTTGTCACTAAAACTCCGACCACATATGCCACATGCGAATGGTTTCTCTCCATTATGCACACGCTCATGGCGTAGGAGAGCCTGTTTCTGCGTAAACCCCTTGCTGCAGACAGAGCACAAGAAGTCTTTAGTAGGTCGGTGAATTTTGGCGTGAACAATCAATGCAGATTTCTGACGGAAAGCTTTAGAGCAGACTTCGCATACAAAATTCTTAGCCTCCTGGTGCATATACTTGTGTTCTTTCAGCGATTTCTCATATGCGAAGGCTTTATTACACACATCACAGACAAATGGCTTGATACCCAAGTGAACATTTGCATGCTGAAGGTATGCATGCTTCTGGGTGAAACTCTTGCCGCACGTTGGACACAAAAACATCCTCTTCAGACCCAAGTGCTCAGATTTTATGTGGTTGGCCAAAATGTATTTTGTACAGAAGGATTTCTTACACTGGTCACACTGGAAGGCAGGCTTGATGTAACTTTCATTGTGCGTCTCTCTATGAGTGAACATCGTCTTGCGATCTTTGTATATCTTGCCACAAATATCACATGGATATCGGGTATCAACATGGCGCATCATATGTCTCTTCAGATCTTTGTCATAGGTGAACTGTTTGTCGCACACCTCACATGTGCTAATGCCAGTTTGCTGGGTTCCATGTACTCTCCTCCTATGATTTTTCAGCTGGCCTTTATTCTTTCCCTGGAACTGGCAGTCTTTGCAAGGAAAAACGGATGGAATTTGCTCTCCAGTTTTTCGAGGCCTCCCTCGTTTACGTTTGATGACGGTCTCTGATGGCTCATCCGGTGAAAGCGGAGGACAGTCTTTTCTCGCAGGAAGTCGTCTTTTTCTTCTGGATTTCCTAACTGGAAGTCTTCTCTTTTTATTATAGGTTGATCTCTTCACCTCAGGTTCAGAATAATCTGGGTCATCTTCCGCCCCTGGCACCTCCCCTTCATCACTGGAAACGAAGGCCAGTGCAATTGCTATTTTCCTGGGGCGACCAGCTTTCCTCTTATTTCCAGATGCACGTGTAACAGGGCCAGTTCTTTTGGATACATCTTGTTCTATCGCCTCCTCTAACTTTTCAGTCTTCAGACTCTTACTGACAGAACTAGTTGAGAGTTTTGCATATTCCTTTTCTTTCTTTGCCGATTTGGAATTAATCATTGATAAAGAAGACTCTTTGATAGTTTCCTCTTTGGGGGGCAATGTACTGATGTCTTCCGTCACCTGTGTTTCTGGCACCGTGTCGTCATCATCTGAAATACGATTTATGCCGGTTGGAGTCTCGAGGGTTGCAGGTTTGCTGGAACCAACTGAGGGTCTTTCAGAATCAGTGTTACCCTGCCCATTGACCGCATCACTGAAATGGTAACCGTCAACCTCATGAGAATAACCCTGTGTCGCTGCCTCGATTGCAGCTGGAATACTGGCTGTTATTCCCTCGTAGACGATGACTGGTTCTGGAGCTTTCGGCCATTTTCGCATAAGTTTCCACGGTGATTTGGCCTGGTTAAGTTCAGTTTCTAAAGGTAATGTAGGCCCTCTCGGTTCCACTCTACTCTTGTCCGGAATCCGTGAAGCTTGGTGTGACCACGGTTTGACAGCTGCTCCAGTTGCCCCCCTTGCTGGGGGACTTGATGCAGTTTTATCACGGTGGCCACACCCATCTCTCCCCGAGTCTGCAACTGTCAAGTGGGCTCCATAGTGCCCTTCTAACAAACTGTGAGCATCTTTCACACATTCCCATAACCCCTGAAGGCGAATGTCTTTCTTGTCATCAGACATATACAAGGTGACACCACTTCGTTGGACGACATCTTCAAATACCTTATTGCGGTCATGTGCGCGCAGCGAGTCGACGAAGTCTTTTGCGATTTCGGCCGTAACTATGCCAAAAATCATCATGCCGAAAAAAGTGGAAAATCTCTATGCATTAATGGTCCATTTGTCTTCGTTACTATGTTTCTCGTGAGGTTTGCATCTACACTGAATTATTTCCATCCTTCATATCTCTACACTGAAGCATTTAGTTGCCTAAAAATGCTTCAATTTTCAGAGTTTTCGTCGGTACGAAAAATACAGTATGGCGGTACGAACTTGCACAAAAGCCGAGATCACAGGCTGCTAGCTGATAAAAACTTTGAAGAGCGAACTCTGCAAACGAGGTTTCGGATTACAGTCTAAGAAAAAGCGCCTGTACGACAGCAGAGTATCGTTTAACAAATTTACAGTTATTTCAGAGCCCAAAGACAACGAATTGACTAGTATTCTATCAAAAGTAAACCGATTTATCAAGGAAAGAGCTTAAAGAAATCAGCAGGCGGAAGGTTCGATTTACAACATGACTGTACGGCAGAGGTAATTATTGCTGAGATTCACAGAAGCAGTGCGAGGAGTATATGACATTTGGCAACGCCCCCTGTAAGGGCTATAACTCTAGTACTGCTTATTTCGAAACCGCCCATCTGCCACATCTTCATACACAAGTCGACTTCTCTGTTCATACTTCGAATTAACCTTGATATATCAGCCCACCAGCTCATTCGCAACTTCTCGGGGATCTCCGGTTTGAGATGTCAGTCCCCTTCGTAAATTTCCGCTCGGGAGTTCCGAATGCCCACCAGCTCTGTTCAAATCAAGTTATACATAGACAAGGGGGGGGCGAACGACCCCCTCTCAGCGCTGAACCGTTGTTATTTTTCTATGTTGGACAGCAGCACGGTCCTTAGCTAAATAATATATAGCCCTCACGAGTATGAGGGCTATTCTGGAAGTAGACTCGTACCCAGCTCCAATTCGCTATCGCTCTATGGAGACTAGTTACCGGCAGGCATTTTAAATCAGCACTGCACAGTGATTGGCCCATGGTATTCTCCACCCACAATGCCCCTCCATGCTTGTTTGGACGTCGGCAAAATGGTACATCTTCAGAAAATTTATGACCTAGGCCTATCACAAAGTTAATTCACAAGATCATTATTGTTTAGCATCATCAGATAAACAAGACTAGTACGATCAGACAACATGAAGGCGAAAATACTGTATAATTGACGTAATTCGTTGTTTTCCGCGTTTCAATGGTTGATCTTCAATGCAGAATCTAGGTCAACTAAATTTATATAATGTCTGCTGCTTCAAACGAGTAGGCCTACAAGTACGTTTCAGTTTTATTTTTTTAACAACAAAACTTGCATAATGTTAGCAACAAAAGTACATATCATAGGGCGTATGAACAGTACTATGTATTGAATGAAGAACAGAAATGCTGCAAATCCCCTGACCTGATCATGTACATGTCACGCTAAGAACCTTGAAATAGGTCATAAATTTTTAGAAGATGTACCGTCTTGCTGGACGTCGTGGTAGTCGTAGAAGCGAGGGCTTTATTTAGGAAACCTACCATAATCGCTCATCGCTCATCAAATCTTACAAAGGATCTATATAATACTTGGTGGATTGGTGGCCGTAGCGCTCAAGGCCCTTTATCGCACCATAGACGAGTACTGGTCACTTGATACACACGAACAACAACAACAACACATATTGACATTGGTCTATTTACCGGTCTAGATTTAGACCGGTAATTCAGCCAATCAGAGAATACAAAATGCCTGCCGCTAACTAGACCCCAACGGTGCGTGTGAGTTGAGGGCTAGGTACGAGTCTATTCTGGAAGACGGGAGTATCCCAGCAGCCTTTGCGGCGCTGCCTGACAACAATGGCGTGGGCTAAAAGATGGCCTAGCGACGTATTCACTTAGCCCAGGCAGACCGGGATTCTCGCCGTTAAATCGTATTTCCTCGACGTTTGCGGCTGGTAATCATTTGGAGTCGATAATATATTGTTAATAAGGTAACATTTAACAGCTGAAAGGATCAATTTTGTAGTAAAGACTCCAGGAAAGGGTAATAAACAGCTCTTAAATAAACCACAACACTGATCTACGGGGCGCTAACCCAGCCGTTAAAACCCTGGGGTTAACACAGCGGCAACACCGTCATTGTCGGCATATAGCACGGATAATCTGTTTTAATCTCCCCCATAAAGCTGTTAATTATCCATATTCAGTGATTGACTTATTGAATGATTAACATCAGCATGGAGCAGTATGTATCTGTCGCTTTTAACCGTAAATTTTCTGTATAAACAGTCAATCAATTTTATTTGATCTTTAGTCTGACGTGTGTTTCTTTGTCATGTTTCTTTGATAAGTCAGTCACTGAATATGGATAATTAACAGCTTTATGGGGGGAAATTAAAACAGATTATCCGTGTTATATGCCGACAATGACGGTGTTGCCGCTGTGCTAACCCCAGGGTTTTAACGGCTGGGTTAGCGCCCCGTAGATCAGTGTTGTGGTTTATTTAAGAGCTGTTTATTACCCTTTCCTGGAGTCTTTACCACAAAATTGATCCTTTCAGCTGTTAAATGTTACCTTATTAACAATATATTATCGACTCCAAATGATTACCAGCCGCAAACGTCGAGGAAATACGATTTAACGGCGAGAATCCTGGTCTGCCTGGGCTAAGTGAATACGTCGCTAGGCCATCTTTTAGCCCACGCCATTGTTGTCAGGCAGCGCCGCAAAGGCTGCTGGGATACTCCCGTCTTCCAGAATAGGTCGGCCCCAGTCACCTCCAGCGAGGGTTTTAGATAATTTTATTACGAATCACCCACCTCTGAAACTGCCGTACATCTAATCTCTATCCCCTCCCGCGCACTATTTTAAAATCTTGCGCACTATTGTGAAATAGTGGCGCATATATCGCCGTCTGAATTTTCCAGTCGAAAACTTCAACCCTCTACGCGCCATGTTGGTGACGTCACGGTATATGTGTGTTGGCCGTTTGCAATTGAACATGGCGCGTAGGCCTACATGGCGTATAAAGTGGAAGTTGTCGACTGGAAAATTCAGACGGCGATATATTCGTTACTATTTCACAATAGTGCGCAAGATTTTAAAATAGTACGCAGGAGGGGATAGAGATCAGATGTACGGCAGTTTCAGAGGTGGGTGATTCGTAATAAAATTATCTAAAACCCTCGCTGGAGGTGACTGGGGCCGACCTATAGCCCTCATACTCGTGAGGGCTATATATTATTACCTGCGGCACGCAGGTCTACGGGAGGCTCGCGTTGTTGTTCTTCTTCTTGTTGTTCTTGTTCTTGTGACTTTTTGAAATACGCATGCGCTAAGACAGTGAGATCTCTGCCACACTTTTCTACTTCCGATGTGTGATCTCTGCCACACTTTTCTTTTCAACCTCCGATCTCACATGACAATACTGTCTTGAAGCGCGTTTGAAATTCATTTGCAACTATATTCGGTGGAATGAATTATTGCTTCGTTGATTTCCGTTCAGACTTCAATTCTCTTACGTCAGTCGCTTTAAAGCTGTCGGTCGTCACATCAGTCACTGTCTTCAGATATTACCATTTTCATTGAACAGTATGCAGATGTATACACAATTTAAGATCCTTGGATTTCTTATATACCAAAGAAGATGAGCCGCAACCTTGTCGGTGGTTCAGCTAATTTGCATACAGTCCCAGGCGACTGTCTTAGAAAGTAGAAAAATAAGTTCACTACTTCTAGTAATCATTTTATCTACCCAATCTAGATAAAAGACAAATTGGCGAAGAAGGATAACAAGTAACGCATTATCATTATGATTAACATTGAATAATACTTGGTATCAAATTATAGATCATGCATCATAAAAACAAACGCAACAATTACGTTTCAGAAGTAAGCGGAACAACTCAGCAACTTTCACCGAATAAAGATGTTTAACTTTACCCCCAAGCAATTCGCATATATGGAAATATGTTTTAAAAGGAAGAATAACTTAACCCTCTGTGGGAATCGAAACAATGACCCTCCAATCCCTGGACTTGCACTTAATGTCTTAGCTATACCGACTCATTGATAATACTCAAAACTGACTTTATGCGCAAACGGTTTTATAATACATAAATGACTATGTAGTACTTAATGAGTCCGACAACCCTATGCGCGAACAGTACATCATAGTTATATTGTGTACTTTCGGTTACAAGCATGAAATTTGGCACATAGCTATTTCGAATGATCCTCTTTCGGAACACAGTCCCTCTATCCTCATTCTCGCAAGCCAGGGCCTTGCTTCGCTGGTATTGATGTTCTCGTCCTCTTCCGCACCCCTAATCCCTTTAGAATTGCATTAATCACTTCCGTAAAATCAATACTTATGTGTATCAGCAGACAACGGGCAGAAACATGTTGCATTTGACATCATTCTCTCAAGTCAGAGCCCATTTCTGCTAGAACTTACTGGTTCTACACTTCACAATTTATGTTACTTTGTCAATCAGTTTTACGAATGAAATTACGTCATATATTAGCAGATACTGACCATAAAAGCGATCTATTTGACCTCGTTGTCAATGTCTTAGCTATACCGACTCATTGATAATACTCAAAACTGACTTTATGCGCAAACGGTTTTATAATACATAAATGACTATGTAGTACTTAATGAGTCCGACAACCCTATCCGCGAACAGTACATCATAGTTATATTGTGTACTATCGGTTACAAGCATGAAATTTGGCACATAGCTATTTCGAATGATCCTCTTTCGGAACACAGTCCCTCTATCCTCATTCTCGCAAGCCAGGGCCTTGCTTCGCTGGTATTGATGTTCTCGTCCTCTTCCACACTCATAATCCCTTTAGAACTGCATTAATCACTTCCTAAAAATCAATACTTATGTGTATCAGCAGACAACGGGCAGAAACATGTTGCATTTGACATCATTCTCTCAAGTCAGAGCCCATTTCTGCTAGAACTTACTGGTTTTACACTTCACAATTTACGTTACTTTGTCAATCAGTTTTACGAATGAAATTACGTCATATATTAGCAGATACTGACCATAAAAGCGATCTATTTGATCTCGTTGTAAAAAGCTAGGACCTTGATTTCCTTGAGAGTTTTTTAAATTTATTTTGATACCTTTCATATTGACTTGGAAGTCATTTTCGCGAATGCAATAATTTGATGTACCAAAAGATAATAACGAGAATTCTACATGATTCTCTTATACACACAGACCTTGTTTAGTGAACTAACCCTGAAATTTCGCACTTAAATCACCTCCCGAATGACCCCTGAATGACAAACATATTCGCGAATTGATTATAGGGCGATATCCATAGATACTGACAAGAAATGTTTCTTATTTGCAGAATTTGACTTAAAAAAAAAAATTAATAAAATTATCAACCTTCGAAAAGGCTTGACCAAACATGTCGGATGAGGTGATATCTCCTAAGGATGAAATAGGTAATCATTTGTATAGAAGGAGCAAACCATGTATTGATATTGGCTTGCTGCATGGAAAAGAGGGTCAAGGTACCGTATTTAGTTTGCAGATGATAACGCACATAAATGCAGAAACTTAATTTATTATTCTAATCGAATATCAAGACTGTCACACGCCTCAATTTGAATCGTGAAAAATGTCATTATGCCTCTTGAACAGTTCGATAAAGCCTTCAACCCCATTCCATAGTTTCACAGATCAAAGTGATAGACCTGATAATAAATTCATTGAAAATTAACTTTGACGGAAATATAAATTTTCCATTTTGCTCGGCAAAGTAAGCGAGAAGGGAGACTGAAGAGCGTAGATGTTCGCGCTATGACTAAATCCTTGAAATTTGTTTGGATTTCCAAATATTTGAAAGCCTTTTTGATTTGCAAAAATCAACGGCTGAACGGAATGTTTTGAAACTTGGAATTCACGATACTTGTACCAAGACATTGCCAAAGCGATTATTGTGACTTCGTCTGTCAATTCAGTATAGACGGCACGGACCAGTCAACATCGTCGGATTTTGAACGAGGAAAGCGAATATATATATATTGTGTCAAATATATTAGTCAATTCCTGCAATTGTGGGTTAGAAGTTGAAAATTACTTCCCTTGGCATGAAAACACTTGCAGATGGCGCTTTTTTCTACAATTACCACTACCTCCGCTGATATGTCTTTCACTGTATTATTGCCACTGCCGCAGGTTTTGACTACAATGTAGTCATTTCTCACTTGTTACCTGCGGCACGCAGGTCTACGGGAGGCTCGCGTTGTTGTTCTTGTTGTTCTTGTTCTTGTGACTTTTTGAAATGCGCATGCGCTAAGAGAGTGTGATCTCTGCCACACTTTTCTTTTCAACCTCCGATCTCACATGACACCACTGTCTTCAAGCGCGTTTGAATTCATTTGCAACTATATTCGGTGGAATGAATTATTGCTTCGTTGATTTCCGTTCAGACTTCAATTCTCTTACGTCAGTCGCTTTAAAGCTGTCGGTCGTCACATCAGTCACTGTCTTCAGATATTACCATTTTCATTGAACAGTATGCAGATGTATACACAATTTAAGAGCCTTGGATTTCTTATATACCAAAGAAGATGAGCCGCAACCTTGTCGGTGGTTCAGCTAATTTGCATACAGTCCCAGGCGACTGTCTTAGAAAGTAGAAAAATAAGTTCACTACTTCTAGTAATCATTTTATCTACCCAATCTAGATAAAACACAAATTGGCGAAGAAGCATAACAAGTAACGCATTATCATTATGATTAACATTGAATAATACTTGGTATCAAATTATAGATCATGCATCATAAAAACAAACGCAACAATTACGTTTCAGAAGTAAGCGGAACAACTCAGCAACTTTCACCGAATAAAGATGTTTAACTTTACCCCCAAGCAATTCGCATATATGGAAATATGTTTTGAAAGGAAGAATAACTTAACCCTCTGTGGGAATCGAAACAATGACCCTCCAATCCCTGGACTTGCACTTAATGTCTTAGCTATACCGACTCATTGATAATACTCAAAACTGACTTTATGCGCAAACGGTTTTATAATACATAAATGACTATGTACTATTTAATGAGTCCGACAACCCTATGCGCGAACAGTACATCATAGTTATATTGTGTACTTTCGGTTACAAGCATGGAATTTGGCACATAGCTATTTCGAATGATCCTCTTTCGGAACCAGTCCCTCTATCCTCATTCTCGCAAGCCAGGGCCTTGCTTCGCTGGTATTGATGTTCTCGTCCTCTTCCGCACCCATAATCCCTTTAGAATTGCATTAATCACTTCCGTAAAATCAATACTTATGTGTATCAACAGACAACGGGCAGAAACATGTTGCATTTGACATCATTCTCTCAAGTCAGAGCCCATTTCTGCTAGAATTTACTGGTTCTACACTTCACAATTTACGTTACTTTGTCAATCAGTTTTACGAATGAAATTACGTCATATATTAGCAGATACTGACCATAAAAACGATCTATTTGACCTCGTTGTCAATGTCTTAGCTATACCGACTCATTGATAATACTCAAAACTGACTTTATGCGCAAACGGTTTTATAATACATAAATGACTATGTAGTACTTAATGAGTCCGACAACCCTATGCGCGAACAGTACATCGTAGTTATATTGTGTACTTTCGGTTACAAGCATGAAATTTGGCACATAGCTATTTCGAATGATCCTCTTTCGGAACACAGTCCTTCTATCCTCATTCTCGCAAGCCAGGGCCTTGCTTCGCTGGTATTGATGTTCTCGTCCTCTTCCGCACTCATAATCCCTTTAGAATTGCATTAATCACTTCCGTAAAATCAATACTTATGTGTATCAGCAGACAACGGGCAGAAACATGTTGCATTTGACATCATTCTCTCAAGTCAGAGCCCATTTCTGCTAGAACTTACTGGTTCTACACTTCACAATTTACATTACTTTGTCAATCAGTTTTACGAATGAAATTACGTCATATATTAGCAGATACTGACCATAAAAGCGATCTATTTGATCTCGTTGTCAAAAGCTAGGACCTTGATTTCCTTGAGATTTTTTTAAATTTATTTTGATACCTTTCATATTGACTTGGAAGTCATTTTCGCGAATGCAATAATTTGATGTACCAAAAGATAATAACGAGAATTCGACATGATTCTCTTATACACACAGACCTTGTTTAGTGAACTAACCCTGAAATTTCGCACTTAAATCACCTCCCGAATGACTTAATGACAAACATATTCGCGAATTGATTATAGGGCGATATCCATAGATACTGGCAAGAAATGTTTCTTATTTGCAGAATTTGACTTAAAAAAAAAAATTAATAAAATTATCAACCTTCGAAAAGGCTTGACCAAACATGTCGGATGAGGTGATATCTCCTAAGGATGAAATAGGTAATCATTTGTATAGAAGGAGCAAACCATGTATTGATATTGGCTTGCTGCATGGAAAAGAGTGTCAAGGTACCGTATTTAGTTTGCAGATGATAACGCACATAAATGCAGAAACTTAATTTATTATTCTAACTTAATTTATTATTCTAATCGAATATCAAGACTGTCACAGGCCTCAATTTGAATCGTGAAAAATGTCATTATGCCTCTTGAACAGTTCGATAAAGCCTTCAACCCCATTCCATAGTTTCACAGATCAAAGTGATAGACCTGATAATAAATTCATTGAAAATTAACTTTGAAGGAAATATAAATTTTCCATTTTGCTCGGCAAAGTAAGCGAGAAGGGAGACTGAAGAGCGTAGATGTTCGCGCTATATGACTAAATCCTTGAAATTTGTTTGGATTTCCAAATATTTGAAAGCCTTTTTGATTTGCAAAAATCAACGGCTGAACGGAATGTTTTGAAACTTGGAATTCACGATACTTGTACCAAGACATTGCCAAAGCGATTATTGGGACTTCGTCTGTCAATTCAGTATAGACGGCACGGACCAGTCAACATCGTCGGATTTTGAACGAGGAAAGCGAATATATATATATTGTGTCAAATCTATTAGTCAGTTCCTGCAATTGTGGGTTAGAAGTTGAAAATTACTTCCCTTGGCATGAAAACACTTGCAGATGGCGCTTTTTTTCTACAATTACCACTACCTCCGCTGATATGTCTTTCACTGTTATTGCCACTGCCGCAGGTTTTGACTACAATGTAGTCATTTCTCACTTGTTTAGCTACACGGTCCTGGGCTATCCTATAAGTAAGCATGCGGAACGACCCCCTCTCAAGAAATCCTGGCGACGCCCATCCCCTGATAGAGATCTGGGTATGGCAGAAAAGTAAAATCTGTAGTAACTCGGTTTGACATCAATGGGAATGACATTGTCTGAGTGAAAGATGAGATGAGATAAATACATGTATTAACAAAAAATATTTTATTGGAGAGACGAGAAAACGAGCAAATGTACAATCGTATTTCTATCTGATTTTACTTCATTGTTTCAGAGAAATTAATTCAGTATTTCAGAGAGTCTAGATGAGAAATTCAATTCAATTTCTTTAATGGCATTAACACAATTCACATCGAGAAACCATATAAAACACACAAGGTTCAGTGTACTACAAGAAAATAGTAATACAAAGTGAAAACATGAGTAAGAAGATACCTCACAGCCAGTGCTATTACCTGGAAGGACTTCTCCTGTTAAAACTCTCAGAAATAAATTTTGTGTAAGAGTTTGGTGGTCTTAAATGTGTCACATTTAGTAATAACTATATTCATTTGTTCATATTCAAAAAAAGTAGTCCCCAGTCATTGCAATGTTAACTGACTCCTCAGTCCCGTCAATGTTGATGAGTGATTGAGTGGAGTGAATGTGATTTAACGTCACTTTCAATGAACAGTTTCAGTCATATCACGAGGTTTGACGTATTCTTTTTCACACCCGGTAACCCCATGTATTCATTTTTACATCCGGGAACTCCACAGGTGTGATCAATAATGTACGCCCCAGTCACTTCAATGGACGTCAACATGACGTCGCAGGTGCATATGGTGGGATCGTACGTTCCGAGCATCTTTCAGGAATGTTCAAGAATATCCCATAATCTCCGACAATCTTCGGGAATATCCGGCAATCTTGTGCCGAAAATGTGTGCTAACTTCCTAGCCACAACTGTTCCTATCAATAATACCTTCGGATGATAGTCACACATGGCGTTCATTGATCTCCGTGTGCTAGAAGTTCATTTTGATGCTCCTTACCTGTTATTTTCGGGGAGCTAATTCCTTCTTTTCCACGCTTGTCGCTTTTATTAAAGTTTTCGGCGCTGGTGATCAGCTGTCCCAAAGCCGTTTTCACATCGACCCTGACTTTCCCCATGCTACGGTAGACGCCATAGGGGAGATTGGGGTACACTGGGACATTTTTCACCTTTTTGCAAAAATCTCTGTTATTATTGTCATGTAGTGTAGCCTTCTACTCTCTCGTTATAACTTATATTTAGTATGACATAGTCATGCAAAACAATCTGGAATATCTCTTATACTTTTCTCCAGAATTCGTTTTTAAAAACGTTAAAAATGTGTCCCAGTTCGCCCCACCGTGGGGTACACTGGGACACCAACTGGGGTGCGATGGGACAATAATCAAAATACATGTTAAATCAAATATATACATGTACTAATAAGTTTCATAGGAGTTTAGAAGATTCAACAGCGATGGTTAAGTTAGTTGCTATTTCAGATCCCTGCTTCACGTAAAACATTTCGCAGGGGCCAAATTTGAGGAAAAAATATTCTGTATGATTTTCATTCCAACGAAAGCAATTGACTTTGAAGTGTTAGTAAAACTCATCAAATCTGATAGGTTTAGCAATTAATATCATCTAGGAAACAAAATAATGCATTTTGATACCATTTTAGGGTCAAAGTGAATTTCATCATTTGATTACTATTGTCCCAGTGTGCCCCAGCAAAAGTGTCCCAGTCCGCCCCAGGTGCATGATATTTTCCATTTTATGAAAAAAAACTAATACATACATCTGAGATAATAAATATTTTTATAATTTAAATTGTACCTTTGTCCATCCTTTCTCAGTAGTAACAAAACAGCAATGAAGTACTGCTGAAATCTTGGTATAACAAAATATCATCCTTAGTCCTCAAAATTTACTTGGACTGCTCGAAAACAGTTTTTTTGCTCCTAATTTTTTACCAATGATAGTTTTTATATTAGCTAAATAATATATAGCCCTCACCTCATACTGGAGCTAGACGGCTCGTCCCACTGTGCCCCATGTCCCACTGTATCCCAATCTCCCCTATTGCGTGTATTTGGGCCACTACGCAGATAATGAGATAATTTATTTGCATATTTATGCCCGAGGGCTAAAAGCAATACAATACAAACATATAAGACACAAGTATACCTTGAAAATCTCTACAGTTACATTTCAAGACATAGATACAAATCTATGCATGCGCAGTTACACAATATGGCGTCTACCGTAAACATGGGGAAAGTCAGGGTCGATGTGAAAACGGCTCTTGTACCAGCAAGTCCCAACACGGTTTGGGGCGCCATCAAAGTTGAATGCATTGAGCCTGATACATCCTTTTATTATGGGCTACACTGCATAGACCCGTTAGTATTATCTGGGACTAGTATACTGTATCCCTGGTATTATAATAGAGAATATCATGGTGCAATACCTCTAGCACAACGAAAACATCCAAGATAAGCAAGGGTCCATCCCACAGGGACTCGTAGTTGGTCGGTTATTAATTATGATATTAATATTTATATATACTCTCCTCCTACTCTATAATAACGTTATTATAGAGTAGGAGGAGAGTATATATAAATATTAATATCATAATTAATAACCGACCAACTACGAGTCCCTGTGGTCCATCCATCGTTTCTGAACTGCTCCATACGTTCGCCTGACGTCGGTAGAACAAAATGGCGTCCAGAGGCACTAATAACCCGGATGGGACAGCGCTCGTGGGATAGAATCCGACTGGCTTGGTTGTTAGCGGATGTGCTGTCAATCAGCGCATGCGCAGTCGTGGAGTAGTAGAGAAAGGGCATTTGAGTGGATGTTTTGGAATCTAGGTGGACCATCATTGGTTATGGGCGCTTATGGGGGAGCGTCAGGCTGGTGTGGTTTTTGCATTCACCAAGCTTCGATCCGTTTTCCGCTTTTTACAAACAGCTCCAAATCTAATCTCACCCACAGGCAACAAAAATGTAATGAGCTGTTACATTATTATGCGCGTGGTGTATTTCGCGAAACATGCCACATAATTTAGTTTCTAACTATGCAGTTATGTCAACCATGCCATTATATATTTCAATTATGTCATGAATAACATCAGTACGGTACTATATGAAGACAAACGTAAACGAACTCTTTTTGGGTAGAGCAGTTTTACAAAATTTACAGAGCTGTGACGCGGCTTAGCAACACAATGGCGGACTTTTCATTGAAAAAATGACGGGGATCGGAGGGGTAGGTATCTATGACTACAGCCTGAAAATAGAACCGGTACGTTCTTTCATTCATGCATTATCCATCACGCGCTGGTGATCCATGCCAATCAAAACGACAAACCAATGGAATATCATCGAATCATACGAACTGTTCCTTTCGTTCTACATTTTTACTACGGTGGGACAGAGATCATTCCTGCAGCCGTTTAGACGAAAGGTATATGCAATCGAAGCCAGGAGATTGTGGTTTTTGGTGAAATTGCCGTCAATCTCCGCATGCGCAGTCGGGCAGTAATAAAAGAATGGCATTTGAGTGGACGTTTTGGGGTAGAGATGGACCCCGTGGTCCAAACGGGTCGTGTGACGTGTCATATTGAAGCTCTCGTGGTGTAGCGTCCGACTGGGGTGGAATGTAGTGAAACTGTTGTGGCTTTGCTCATGTACAGCGAGGAATCGTGGAAAAAGTACACTTGGGTGGACATTTTGGAACAGATATGGACCATCGGTGGTCCATATGAGTCTTGTGTGGTGTCATATTGAAACGCATGTTGGTGCGCTTGTGGGAGAGAATCTCAGTGGCGTGACTGTTAGCGGAAGTGCCGTCAATCAGCGCATGCGCAGTCGTGGAGTAGTGGAGGAAGGGTATTTGAGTAAACGTTTTGGAGTAGAGATGGACCATCCTTGGTCCAAACGGGTCGTGCCAAGTGTCATATTGAAGCTCTCGTGGTGTAGCATCCGACTGGGGTAGTGTATAGTGAAACTGCTGTAACTCTGTGCATATGCAGTCAGGGAACCGTGGAAAAGGGCACTTGGTTGAACATTTTGGGGTAGAGATGGACCATGGGTGGTTCAGATGGATCGTGTGAGGTGTCATATTGAAGCGCTCGTGGGAGAAAATCCGGCTGGACTGGTGTGTCGTGGAATTGCTGTCAATCTGCACATGTGCAGTCAGAGAACAGTGGAAAAAAGGAATTTGAATGGACGTTTTGGGACAGAGATGAACCATCCGTTGTCCAGTTGAGTCGAGTGAGGTGTCATATTGAAGCGATCGTGGAGGAGCGTCCGACCAGTGTGGTGTGTATTGAAACTGCCATCAAGCTGCGCAAAAGCAGTCGGGCAGTAGTGGAAAAAGGGCATTTCAATGGACGTTTTGGGCCAGAGATGGACCACCCGTGGTCCAAATGGTGGCTGAGTGGTCTAAGGCGCTTCGCTGGTAACCGTTAGCGTCACACCGCTGAACCGGCACGGGTCCGAGCCCCGCTGGTCCATGTGTGGAAGTTTGTCAGTTACTTGTCGACGGGCGGTGGTTCTCTCCGGGTACTCCTCCAAGGTTTCTTCCACCAAACTGACTGTCACCGTATGAGTGAAACAACCTTGAGTGTTACATTAAGCCAAATCCATATATGCGAAGAATTGTCCGTGAACACACCCACGTTCCTGGCATCTTTCAATCCAATCTAATTTAAATTAAATCCTATCTGCTCTCCCATTTGGATATGTCGCTTGTCAGATCTAACCGGCTTGCTGTAACGCGAATGACAACCAATCCTGAGAACTCTACATAGTGCTTTGAAGGGGACATAATGGTAGGGGCTTTTTGGTTGGCTCAGTCGAAGCAGACGCCAGACTGGTGGGGGATGTTCTGATGTTGCCGCGCTCCAGCCAGTTTGGCGCCATAATGCGGCGTAGATATATGGATTGGTCCTTGGCATAGACCTTGGGTGAAAACGAAGAAGATGACCCTATCCCCCTACCCGAATGCAAGTGAAGTAGTTCAAATGCGACCGTAATATCACCAGGCTATTAAATATGCATGACTGGGCGCTCTGAGTACAAAATTCAATTGAAATCAGTAAGATTCTACATAGCGACATATACGATTGGGGATTCAAGGTTCAAGGTTGTTTATTAGCTAATCACAGCGCCCACAATGAGCAGTGAATCACAAATTTACAATCATCTATAAGTAATTAGCGAGCCATTAAAGCTGAACAAACGGTCAAACAGTTAATGTCACTCCAACATACATGCTATGTCTATTGAATCATAGTGCCAGGCAGGATGTCAAAATATACTTGAGTACGTTAAAATAACGAAGTGTGTATGGTACTACATGTACGTATACATACAATAATTTTACATGTAAAAAGGTGCGTATGATGTGTATCATATACAAAAGCGTGATAGATGTTTTTCGTGTTACAAGTCATATTGAGCTGTCGGGTGACATCTCTGACCATTATTGAGTCATTATTGATACAAACAGGCAAAAATGGAAAAGTATACACAACTTTACACATGGATGAAAAAGATACCACCTGTATTCATTTGGTGGTGGGCATATTTAACAATGCAGTACGCTCCAAAAAACATTTGTGAATGTATTCACCAATGAGTTTGACAGTATCACGATCTTCACAAGAAAGGAGCCATACAAACTTGTTCTGTTCTGTAAGATTTGTGAAATTACAGTTTAGCAAGCTCACAGATGCAAAAAATTCACAGCGCAAAGAGTTATATGCTGGACACTCCATCATAAAGTGTAATTCATCCTCTACTCGGTCTGAACTACAGATTAAACATGTTCTTTGAGCAGGGGGTACCTTAGGTCTAACGTGTCTACCCTTTTCAATTTGCAGTTGATGGCAGCTAGTACGTAATTTACATAATTCAGAGCGATAATCTTTATGGAGAATGGCCAGATATGGTTCGAAGTCAAATTTAATTTTAAATAATCTATAAGTGCGAAGTTTATTCCCCGACTCTGCCTGTGGGATTGAACGATGATCATCAGATAACTGTTGTTTCCACCAGTTGGTAAAAGAAGAGCGTAAACACGTCAATACAGTAGACAGTATTCTATGAATAGACATGTGACATACTTGGGGGTATATATAATCCAACTTCAAGAAAGTGAAAATACTCTTAACATGGGATACCCAAGACGATTCACCAAGGGAATCTAAATGAACTGACACGTCAAATGCATACTTAACTAATGAGTTATCCTGTAGATTACTCAGACGGTGCCAATATTTCAATACAGCAGAAATTATGTCAAATGTCAAAGGGTATCTACCAAGTTCACCCAGAACAGCACAACTAGTACAGTTACTATTAACACCAAGTAAATACTTACAGTATCGCAGATGCTGTCGCTCAATCGATTCTTGCTTTAAAAGGTTTCCCCAAAAGTTTTCATTTTTGAATTTAGAAGGTGTGATAATCCCCCAAACCTCAGAACAGTAGGAGAGAATGGGTTTAATTGTGTGGTCGAAGATATGTAGAGAAGTGGATATGTTAGGGGGAGTATCAGAAAAACATCTTCTGAGCTTAAAGAAGGCCTTGCAGGCTTTGTTACCAAGCTGCTCTTTAGCAGAAGCCCAAGAGCCTGATGAACTTAGTGTCATGCCAAGATATGTAACTGAACTGACTGTTTGTAATTTGTTATCGGCGAGAGAGAACATCTGTGTATTGGATTTGGCACGGCTGTTAAATACCATACATTTGGTTTTGGAAGCATTAATGGTGAGATTCCATTTCGTGCAATACATCTGAAGCATATCAAGGGAATTTTGAAGCCCTTGTTTACTGTCAGATAGTAACACTACATCGTCAGCATATAGCAAGCAATTTAGAGAATGAGAACCGAGCTGTACAGGATCACAAGATTCATCAAATACAAGTGGCAGATCATTTAGGAAAACTTTAAAAAGGTTAGGACTCAGATTGTCCCCTTGTCGGACACCTATGGAAGAATTGAAGAACCCAGAGAGTGCTGATGAAGTTCGTACACAAAGCATATTATTACGATACATATCTCGTATTATTCTATAAAAAAGACCTCCTATGCCAACAGACTGTAACTTGAAGAAAAGGCCTTCGTGCCACACAGAGTCAAAGGCCTTTTTTAAATCAATAAAACATGTATACAGGGGTGAATGCTTTGCTTTATATTTATCAATTAATGTCTTCAATACAAAAATATGGTCTGCAGTTCTCATATGTTTGGTAAATCCAATCTGTTCTGAACGTATAACACTATTCAAGGAGAGATAATTTTCAAGTCGCTTATTAAGTACAGAATTGAAAAGTTTACTGACACAGCTACCTATTGCTAGTCCTCTATAGTTACCAGACACTTTTTTGTCACCAGATTTATAAATTGGTTTTAAATAACATTCTTTCCAGCTACTAGGGTATATGGAGGTAGAGAATACTAGGTTAAACAGTTTAGACAAACAAGGTCCCAGTTTAGTCTGACCATATTTGATCATTTCATTTTGTATTCCATCTAAACCGCACGCTTTATGGGACTTCAACTGTTTGATAGCAAGACTGATTTCAGATGAGGTTATTCTATAATCTAGATGACAAACTGTTGGTTTGGATTCTAAATTGCTCAACTCGCTTCTAATGTGATTTGTGTTTGGACTAGCAGAAGATGGAGCATTAAGATTACGAAAATGGTTAACCCATTCATTCATAGGGATGTTATCAGAATCATCATGCTGTGGACTGCCATCTTCTTTTAAAGTTGACCAAAAGTCTTTCGGGTTTTCAGCAACTAAGTTGTTTAATTTATCAATAGTATGTGCACGGTATTCCCTGCGTTTCTGTTTCCTAGCTTTTCTGAGATCCTTAAGGGATTTGAAATATGTTGACCTAATATATGGATCGCTGGGGTATTGAGAGAGCAAATATGCTTTCTCTTCTGTTTTTCGCCGCAGTCTGCAGAGAATGATCATACCATTTAAGGTTACTGCGTCTACATTTTTTAAATTTATTCTTAGCTTTGGGAGTAATCTTTCTCAAAGAAATATTCCCAGCAGTGGTAAGTATGGAGTTAAAATCATGAGCAGCTTGGTCTATCTGTGATGGCAAATAGGTTGTTTCAAGGAATTTTTCTATTAAGGCTCCAACTCCTGCAGAAGAAAGAGCCTCTGAATACAAAATGTGTGAGTCATCTGACCATAAAAATCGAGATGGTAAAGGAACAGTCCCTGTACATTTTGGAACTGGCACATGAAATTTAACTCTTAACATAAAAGATACCTGACAGTGATCGGAGAGATGTCCGTAAAATTTATGAACATGAAAATAAGATATCAGCTTAAGTAACTGCTCGCTTGTCACGGCATAATCAATATGAATTGACCTAAAGTATCCCCCACAACCCTGCCATTGAGGATTCTCAATCCAGCAGTAATACACAACTCTAATAATTGTCTACCACGAGCATCAGTAATCTGATCCCGGTTATAACGAGTTAGAGGGGTACAATCCTGAACATATGATTCAAACAATGGTATATGTGAATCATCATCGTTACTTATATAATCAAGCCCACGCCCAGTTCGGGCATTTAGATCTCCCATTAATATAACATATCCAGAGTTAGATAACTGGGCTATATCAGATTCTATTTTCGCCATAAGGCCAATATCTGACTTAGAGTTAAAAGGAGATTTCTCAGGAGGAAGGTAATTGAAGCATATATATATATTTTTGTCAACACCAAACCTGTTGGACTGGAGTTCAATCCACAAATAATCATTGGTTTGGTGTTCAAGAAAACGTATTCCTGGGCGAATTTCATCCCGGACATACACGGCTAATCCCCCATGGTGTAGGGGCGAGTTCTTTCTTTTCGGTCCAATGAGTGGAACGCTATAGTATCCAGGAATAGATGTCATGATTTGGACCAGTATGTGTTTCCGCAAGACATACTATATGGTAACCAGATAGACAGTTGAGAAATACTGGGTCATTCAACTTGTTATGTTCTTTTGATATTAAGCCGTGTATATTCCAGTATGTTACCTTCAGCTGAGCGATATTAAGCAAAGACCCTCTACTGCCTGTAGATTCACAATTTACGGGAAAGCACATGTTAAGAGTGACAAACAGCTAGAGTTAAATAGTAACAATTTCAAGTCAACAAGAATTAAAATCACAAAATGGATCAATGCTAGGAACAAGAAAAGAAAAATCACACAAATTGCTTACTCAATAGTTGAACTAATTACTAATAAATGTGAAAGCTAAAAAATCTAGACGGTGATTTGAGATATTTAATCCACCTAGTAATTATAAATTGAGGTTATCGAGAGTTTACAGTTCCGGTCAATTTATCATAAAATTTGCTGGATCACTCCCCTGATACAGTAACGCGTCATGATGAGCTTAAAAGTTTAAATGTATTGGTGACAACTGGTTGAAGCTAAAATATTCACAAGTAGACAAATTTCTTCTTTAGAATCAAAAACTCAATTTAGGAAATGTGTCGAACAATATAGAGGAATAAGATGTTTTCTTATCTCTTTTGTTTTCGGCTACAGAGACAGCTCCGACATCTACGACTGACCTCGAAATTCGCCAGTCAGCACCTTAATTTGCTTACAACTGAAGGAAATAAGATATGATGATTGTCAGCCTAACAGGTAGATGCCAATTGTAATGGAAACTGGACAAATATTTAGACTATTATCCTTGATCCAATACACTCTTTGATACGCTTTCTACTTTCGACTCGAGAATGAAGAACAACAAACATATAAATGTCAAAAACTGTAACTTGAACTTCAAACACATACATGTGACATTGACACAGATTCGAGGAGATTAGATGTAAAGTAACAATTATCTGGACAGTTAATCTCTGACCAGAGACCAGGGCCGAACTCCCATAAGTCCGCTGCACAGTTCCTGAAGCGCCTAGTTCAGGGAATCATTGAGGGTCCAAGCGAAAATCACACTGGAATCATCATACATGTCAGTATGCGCGAGAGTCATAAAAATATCGCCTGGATTTATCATCTTCTGTAACACTCTTGTTGCTCCATCCGGGCAGAGCTGGAGCCCAACTCCTGGACTGACCAGGATCCGTGTATCTAGGTCGATGTCGGTTGCTAGCATCGTATTGCTCCGCATAGGATCTGTAGTGCTGGTCACGATTTGTGTTTCTAGGGTAGTCGTGATTTTGGCTTCTAGAGTTGTCTCCATACTCATCTGACTGGCCCTCGGAGTTAAAGCGAATCCTCGATTTACGAGATAGTACACTGTAAGAACCTTTGCCGTATTTCTCGGTGGTCGGACCCTCGCGTTCATGTTGGTTACGAAATGGTACACTGTAGGAACCGGTGCCGTATTTCTCCATGGTCAGACTGTCACGTTCATGCTGGTCAGAGTAACGGCGTTGCTTCCAGGAATTACGTGGGCCCTGTGATGAGATGCCAAGCCTGTTGTGTATTGCCATCCTAATGTTCATGGCCAATACACTGGTTCCATTTGAATTGAGATGTACCCCGTCAAATGACATAAATTTGGTGATGGGTTTATCCCGGCTGCTTAGATTGGAATTATCTATGAATGAGATCACATCACTGTGTAGAAAATGGTGCTGAAGTAACACGTTGCACTGATAAATCTTCCTGTTTAAAGTGTCATCGTCACTACGCAGTAAGCCAAGTGACAGCAGGATTTTGGCCTGGCAGTTCTTCTCTGAGATGATTTCCGTAAGTTTTTGACACTTCTTGACACAATCCTCGGGGGTGCCAGTTTTCACATCATTGGTGAGCAGATGAATAACAACAGTTCCTGGAATAGACGAACCAGGAGACTCGCAGTATGTTATGGCTTCTTCTAGGGTGTAAACCACGTGTTTCTCAACTGCACACTGGCGCGTGAGCCTCGAAGCATCAACAGGGTTGATGTGCGAGTTTCCCAGAATAAGAACCTTCTTCATCTGTTCATCGGGTGTAGGTGAAGGAGCTGAAAAGTCAGACTTACCACTTTGAGCGGTGTGTTGATAGTCACTGAGAGCAGCACTTGCATTCGCAGATGTACATGTATCTGTGAGCAGTTTGTTATCTGCAGTTTTCTCCTCAGTTACAAGGTTGCTGAGCACATCGAAACGGTTTCGCACGACACAACTGTAAGATGGCCCACCATACTATACACCAGCACCTGGCTTTTGTGTAGGTGGGGAAATTGCTGAGAGCTGTCGCTTTATTTGACTATTGTCGCTCTGTATTTGATTTATCTGGGTTTTCAACTTGCCAATGTCACTGGGGATAGTCTCCAAGCATATCAGTTTGTTAACCTGTGTCTTCACACCCTGTATGTCGCTCACAATAGAGCTGTCGAGCTGACAGGTCACAGATATTGGGACCGGCAAGGCTGTCTGGAGCTTCACTAACTCCTCCTGTAGATGGGCGTGGCCCTGGTTCAAGCTGGAAACGGATTCATCAACTTTAGCCTCAACTGCTTGGACAGATTGAATAGTTTTATCTGGCTTGGTATTTGTGCCTTCCAGTCGCACTAGAGCTTGTTTAACTTCTGACAGTTCAGTTCTGATAGTCAGAATCTCATTGCCTAAGTCACACTCACTGGACGATAATGGAGTAGATTTCAGTTTGTTGATCTCTTCTGTAAGATGAAGATTCTCAGACCGTAACTCAGCGACAGTGTTTTTCAGCTCATCAGTTTCAACTGATAACGTTATCCTGTGGGCCTGATTTATGGCATCAACTATTTTGCTATCCAAGGAGGTGATCGCATCCAACACAGAGCTGTTGTCAGCTTGACTTTTGATCCTAGTCTGCAGGCTTTCTATGTCCTTCTGGGTTGTTGGTAGTGACTGCTTGAGCTTGAGATTTTCTGCTTCGAGTTTCAGTTTGATCACATGTTGATCGGAATTGGTACCACTACTGCTTAGTGATGAATCGGTACAGCTACTATTCAGTGACGAATCCGTCTTGGCAGATACAGTCTCGGCTTGTGTACGGAGTGGAGTAAGTGTACTGGAGAGTTGTGTAGGGATAGTAGTACATCGTTTACACGAGAACTTGCGTGATGTGCGCACAAATAATGAGATTTGATAATCTGGAAGGTCTGTGCACATATAGTGCAGCCATCGTTTACAGTCTGAACATTGAATCATGGTAATAGCACTGGCTGTTAGGTATCTTGTTACTCATGTTTTCACTTTGTATTACTATTTCTTGTAGTACACTGAACTATTGTGTGTTTGATATGGTTTCTCGGCCATAACCAATGTGAATTGTGTTAGTGCCAATAAAGAATTGAAATTGAATTGTCCAGGTCTTCTACACCATCACACATATAACAGGCTTTCGGTATTTTCATTAGTATATTAGCATTGTCCTGTTTTGCTGTGTCATTACCGGTACAAGTTTCATCTGCTGAATTTTGTTCATCAGCATTCCTGTCAGTGTTAATGTCAGTGTCTGCTGTTACTAGTGTATCTGTACAAATAGCACATGAGTGACCTAAAGCTTGGGCAGTTTGTTCCGTACCATCACTGTTGAACACAGATGTGTTCAGACATGTGTGGCCTTTACTGGCCAAAAAGTCGAGAGCGTCATCAACCGAGGTGAAACTTTTATGCACAGCCCCGTGAAATTTCTTCACATTCTCTTCACACATTGCCCAAGTTGTATAGATGCCAGGGCGATGCCCTACCGCTACTGCATACAGAGTCTGTTTCTTCATTTTCATGTAACACGTGTGTAACGAGAAATGGGTCCTTGCTAAGGTTAAACGGACGTAGATGTTAAGAGGTCAAATAAACAGCTGCAAGTGCAGCACGGTACACAGTTCGTTTACCACACGTTACGTTCGTAAAGAGGTCGTATGACACGTAGTTAGTGCTGTTTTGACGCGTTATTCTGCACAGGGGAGTAATATTAACTTATCAAGACTGGGAATAGAAAAAGGGCATTTGAATGGCGGTTTTGGACCAGAGGTGGACCATCCTTGGTGCAAATGGGTCGTGTGAGGTGTCATAGCGAAGCGCTCGTGGGGTAGAGTCCGACAGGGGTGTTGTGTAAATGAACTGCCCACAATCTGTGCATGCGCAGTCGGGCAGTACTATAGAAAGATGGCATTTCAGGCGCATGTGCCGTCGGCAGTGGAAAAACGGCATTTGGATGGACGTCTTCGGACAGAGAAATCGACCATCCATGGTCCAAATGGGGCGTAGGTGGTATCCTATTGAAGCCCTTATCGGCTAGAGTCAAACTGGTGGTGATACGCGCATGCGCACTGGGAGTAGTAGAGAAAGGGCAGCTTTCAGTTGACTATGCCACAAGCATTTCAAGGTTAGTATACTCTATCCCTGGTATTATAATAGAGAATAGCGTGTATCATGGTGCAATACCTCTAGCACAACGTAAACATCCAAGATAAGGGTCCATCCATCGTTTCTGAACTGCCCCATACGTTCGCCTGACGTCGGTAGAACAAAATTGCGTCCTGAGGCACTAATAACCCGGATGGGATAGCGCTCGTGGGATAGAATCCGGCTGGCTTGGTTGTTAGCGGATGTGCCGTCAGTCAGCGCATGCGCAGTCGTGGAGTAATAGAGAAAGGGCATTTGAGTGGATGTTTTGGAATCTAGGTGAACCATCATTGGTTATGAGCGCTTATGGGGGAGAGTCCGGCTGGTGTGGTTTTTGGTGAAATTGCCGTCAATCTGCGCATGCGCAGTCGGTCAGTAATAGAAGAATATCATTTGAGTGGACGTTTTCGGGTAGAGATGGACCCCGTGGTCCAAACGGGTCGTGTGACGTGTCATATTGAAGCTCTCGTGGTGTGTCGTCCGACTGGGGTGGTATGTAGTGAAGCTGTTGTAGCTTTGCGCATTTACACCGAGGAATCGTGGAAAAATGCACTTGGGTGGACATTTTGGAACAGATATGTACCATCGGTGGTCCATATGGGTCGTGTGTGGTTTCATATTGAAACGCATGTTGGTGCGCTTGTGGGAGAGAATCTCAGTGGCGTGACTGTTAGCGGAAGTGCCGTCAATCAGCGCATGCGCAGTCGTGGAGTAGTAGAGGAAGGGCATTTGAGTAGACGTTTTGGAGTAGAGATGGACCATCCTTGGTCCAAACGGGTCGTACCAAGTGTCATATTGAAGCTCTCGTGGTGTCGCGTCCGACTGGGGTGGTGTATAGTGAAACTGCTGTAACTCTGCGCATATGCAGTCAGGGAATCGTGGAAAAGGGCACTTGGGTGAACATTTTGGGGTAGAGATGGACAATCGGTGGTCCAGATGGATCGTGTGAGGTGTCATATTGAAGCGCTCGTGGGAGAAAATCCGGCTGGACTGGTGTGTCGTGGAATTGCTGTCAATCTGCACATGTGCACTCAGAGAACAGTGGAAAAAAGGAATTTGAATGGACGTTTTGGGACAGAGATGAACCATCCGTGGTCCAGTTGAGTCGAGTGCGGTGTCATATTGAAGCGATCGTGGAGGAGCGTCCGACCGGTGTGGTGTGTATTGAAACTGCCATCAAGTTGCGCATAAGCAGTCGGGCAGTAATGGAAAAAGGGCATTTCAATGGACGTTTTGGGCCAGAGATGGACCACCCGTGGTCCAAATGGTGGCTGAGTGGTCTAAGGCGCTTCGCTGGTAACCGTTAGCGTCACACCGCTGGGGCCCAAGCCCCACTGGTCCATGTGTGGAAGTTTGTCAGTTACTTGTCGACGGGCGGTGGTTCTCTCGGGGTACTCCTCCAAGGTTTCTTCCACCAAACTGACTGTCACCGTATGAGTGAAACAACCTTGAGTGTTACATTAAGCCAAATCCATATATGCGAAGAATTGTCCGTGAACACACCCACGTTCCTGGCATCTTTCAATCCAATCTAATTTAAATTAAATCCTATCTGCTCTCCCATTTGGATATGTCGCTTGTCAGATCTAACCGGCTTGCTGTAACGCGAATGGCAACCAATCCCGAGAACTCTTCATAGTGCTTTGAAGGGGACATAATGGTAGGGGTTTTTTGGTTGGCTCAGTCGAAGCAGACGCCAGACTGGTGGGGGATGTTCTGATGTTGCCGCGCTCCAGCCAGTTTGGCGCCATAATGCGGCGTAGATATATGGATTGGTCCTTGGCATAGACCTTGGGTGAAAACGGAGAAGATGACCCTATCCCCCTACCCGAATGCAAGTGAAATAGTTCAAATGCGGCCGTAATATCATCAGGCTATTAAATATGCATGACCTGGGCGCTCTGAGTACAAAATTCAATTGAAATCAGTAAGATTCTACATTGCGACATATACGATTGGGGAGCAATGACAGGATATTATCAAGATTGGGAATAGAAAAAAGGGCATTTGAATGGCGGTTTTGGACCAGAGGTGGACCATCCTTGGTGCAATGGGTCGTGTGATGTGTCATAGTGAAGCGCTCGTGGGGTAGAGTCCGACAGGGGTGTTGTGTAAATGAACTGCCCACAATCTGTGCATGCGCAGTCTGGCAGTACTATAGAAAGATGGCATTTCAGGCGCATGTGCCGTCGGCAGTGGAAAAACGGCATTTGGATGGACGTCTTCGGACAGAAATCGACCATCCGTGGTCCAAATGGGGCGTGGGTGGTATCCTATTGAAGCCCTTATCGGCTAGAGTCGAACTGGTGATGATACGCGCATGTGCACTCGGAGTAGTAGACAAAGGGCAGCTTTCAGCTGACTATGCCACAAGCATTTCAAGGTTATATGCATAGCAATACATGTAGCGAGAGAAGGGGAATCATAACTCATAGTAATACGTAGCCTATGTAGCGAGAGAAGGGGAATCCCCATGACACTGGTTGGATTCGAACCAGCGGTGCGGACATCAAAGGCTTGCACGTTGTCATCGCGGGCATGGGTCCGTATATACCTCAGTTACTGTGTGTAGGGTTCCGACACTATCTTTAGTACTATGCCGAGCTTAAAAAAAATGGCAAGAGGGGCACCCTTCGTGGGGTGTCGATCTGGCTACATGGCAGTGTGTGTGTGTGTGTGGTGGCGGCGTTGCAGGCGTTGTCTGGGCGATTTGGGGTCTACCACAGCCTTGGGGGGTGGGGGGTGTGGAAAATGCCTCCTCCTATATATTTTCGCTATCGCTAAGTCTACAGGGCTGAACATTACAACCCTATATCTTTGGATCAAGCTCCACAAGAAATGCAAAAAAAAAAATCCAAGATGGGCGCCATGATGACGTCTTTTCAGAAAGAGCATTTTTGGACGATTTTTCGGTCAGAATTTTCGACTTTTTTATATTTTTGTTGTTTCTTCGCAAAAACTGCATGATATGCTAGTAAATATTAATCTGATATGAAATAAAATAGGTTTTACCCACTTTTCCATACAGAAAAGCAACAATTTTGAAGAAATATGACAAAAACATCATTTTTCTGGTACCCCACAGGGCCGCCATTTTGAATTTATCCATGATCCTCTGCTCAGGGGGTCATGCTAATAGGCTCGAAATGACCCCAATATGATAATCTAAAAAATCACGGAGTTTGAGCTCTCAATTTTTTGTCGTTCCGGAGATAGGAGCAAAAAAACAACAGGGTGGTGGGTCGGAAAGTGCCCCCCCCCCCCCTCCCAGGCCAGGTAGGGTTAACGTTAAGGGTTAAGTTCCCCTGCGTCTTCTATACCAAGTTCTTTACCTCTTAACTCCGTAACTGCAGAAAGATGAGAGAAAGAAAGATCAACACGTTCCCAAGTGTTCATATAGTTCTCTCCACTGTTACATCATACCGAAGCTGGAGGAGCCGCAATGGGTATGTTTACAATTCAAGTATGCTCTTGTGAGGTGTAACAGACGCATCGACGGCTGCTCTTGTTCAATTAGAATCTGCCAGTTGATATTGCGTCAACCTTCATCTATGTTCGCTCTTGTCCGTTAGAAGTATCCCTAATCGTCGTCGGGCAGGCCAGGATACTGTAATGACAACATGTCCTGGAAGAGCTGTTCACGCATTTTGTTCTCATTTTACAGGGCCTCGATGGGCGGTAGCCCCATATCCTCTTCCAGGTGACGCTTGGTCTTTATGATTGACCTGTGCGTGGGGTCGCCATGGCTGTTTTTCTGATGCAGAGGGCGCATTTGCATGTAAGTCTGTTGCAAGTTACAATGTCCGGCGTCCTCGATCAATACAGCGTGGATAGTAATAGCTACTGCCAAAATACGATCTAAAAAGGCGGGTTCTTCCGCGCTCAGGCTTCCCTGAGATGTAACCGGACTATCTGAGGGCAAACAGTCTGTATTAGTAGATAGACTCTCAGCAGTCTCTGCATCGGTATCAGTCAGTGGACTCTCAGAATCAGCTGGGATAATCTCAGCATCTGCATTGGTTTCTTCATACCCATGTATATTTTTCTGGTGTCGCATCATAATGTAGTGTCTGGTGAACGCACGGTCGCACTCAGAACATGTATAGCCCATGTTGACCGTTGAACGTCGAATGTGCACGTCTTTGGGAAACGCTTGCTTTTATAGACGCCCACCAACGCAACACCGGTCTCAACGCTTTAACGCCCTGTCTTAACGCCCTCACGCCCTATCTTAACGAATTAACGCCCTAGCTTAACGCCTTAAGGTGGCTCCCTGGTTTCGGTGCAAAGCCATGTCAGTTTTTCCATATTTTTTGTACAGCTCTGGAAGTTCATCCTATATCAGGAAATGATATAAAAATTGGGGCATAGCATATTACCTTTTTTGACTTTTCAGCTTGAAGAACGTGTACCTGTGGCAAATTGGTACAATGTGAATACTATGTAAAATATCCAATTGTTTTCCCATTTTGTTATTATGTATTCCTTGGAACATGTAGTTGTTGAATAACTCAATTTTAATGTAGGTCGCCATCCAAAAAAGGGCATGATGAGGCTCTGAAGCCACCTACTCCCACACATTTATAATGAAGGCACACCAATGCAACGTCATGACGTCGACAAATGCCACGCCAACAAAGAGTTTGCCATTCGACATCATGAAGTCAAAAGGGGAAATTTATCAATTGCTTACAAATCGAGTCGCTGAAACGTAAACGTTGCGTCAAAGTATTCGCTAAATAGAGTACGATTACAAGGGAGGTAATTAGTATGCGCAAGAGGCTGCGCAGAACAGTCATTCTTGTAACCAGGGAGCCACCTTAACGCCCTATCGTAATGCCGTAAAGCATAGTCAACCGCTCAATCAAACGCACATGCTTTGACCACTGACCCTGATCCTTGATGAATGTGCCGTCACCATCGAAATTAACGTCTCGGCGTGAATGTGCGCTCACCTGGTGAGGCAGCAAAACACGTCATCACCGGAAGTAATGTCATAACCGGAAATGGTGTCATCGCACGCATGTCCGCTCACCTGGTGGTGCCGCCTGGACCCTATAGCTAGTAGGGTACACCAGGGTATCGACAGCACCATCAAGTGAGCGGACAATGGTGCCAATTCCGGTGATGACGTCACTTCGGGTGATGACGTGATCACCATTTGGATCACGGATGGTCCATCTCTGCCCCATAACGTCCATTCAAATGCTCTTTTTCTACGACTTCCCGACTGCGCATGCGCTGATTGATGGCAGTTTCAATACACACCAACCCAGTCGGACTCTAACCCACGAACGCTGCTCACCCTACACGGTTCATTTGGACCACGGATGGGCCCCCTCGACCCCAAAAACGGCCATTCAAATGCCTAATTTCTATTATTCCCTGAATGCGAATTCGCAGATTGAAGGCCTTTCCACGATACACCAGTCCAGTCGGACGCTCCTTCACGAGCGCTAAAATATGAAATCATACGCGACCCATTTGGACAACGGATAGTCCATCTCCGCCCCAAAACGTCCATTCAAATGCCCCTTTTCCACCACTGCTTGACTGCTCATGCGCAGATTGACAGCAACTCCACTGCACACCACCCCATTCGGACTTTCCCCACGAGTGCTTCAATATGACGCGTAGCGTGCAAGATCTATGGCAGTACGTTTCGCAACTTGTGTCTATTTCCGCTTAACCCGGAGCTAGGGGCTGTATGAACCTATGTATTTCATAGTGTTCATATGAACAGTCACAATCAAGGCGTGACTGAGATAAATCATACTCTAGATAACGACTTTACAAAGAAAATCATATGGATTAAGAATACTGATTAGCGATACGGATTTGATATTTTGGGGACATCATGATGTCTTGCTGGCATCATTGAAAACTGTTGACCGCTTTTCTCTTCCAGGGATTTAGCCTAGTTTTATGTAAAATCATGAAAGTGAGCAAAATTCTGCAACAACTGACTGTAATACATGCTATTTTCTTATCAATGTATAATTAAAACCATGAATGCACATTTTAGATGAACATATATGTATGGTAGGCCGTAGCGGACAAAATTCGCCATTTGGTGTAGACACATATTATTAGCCAATGACAGAGGTGTTTTACGCGTTGACATTAATTATTATATGTCTACATAAAATTTAATTCGATATCATATCGAATTATTTTATATCCGTATACATATTATTTAGATACTGCATCAAATATTTCGATGCTACATCAAATTAATTTGTATCCCCATTCAAATCATTTTATATCCGTATACATATTATTTATATATGGCATCCCAATATTTAAAAGTGTGTTTGGCCAAAGAGGACAAAAATGGCTATTTGGTGTAGACACATTTCAGTCAATCATATAACAGTTTGATGTATGCCATACATAATTCATTATATATGTCATATAATTCATTAAATATGTCATACATAATTCATTCAATCAAGAACACTGGAAATATGTATGACATGCAGTAATCGCTTCCGCCACAAAATGTTCTGTTTCCTGTAGAAATGGAGCAACCAATGACAACGTGCGTTACAGATTCCACGCGTGGTCACATGTGCCACGGCGCCATTTTTCAACTCCTGAAACATATCACGTAAAGACATGGAGCAATTTCTTTTTCATAAAAGTTGATTCTATTGGCTGTAATGATTATAGGAGCGGAAGCGATGTATGGTGTCTATAATTCCGACGATTTCATTTGTTCAATACGATGCTACATCGAAATATATTTAGGATACCATATAAAATAATATGTATATGGATACGAATTGATTCGATGCAGTATCTAAATCATCTGCAATGCGTATACAAATTAACTTGATGTAGCATTGAAATATTTGATGCAGTATCTAAATAATATGTATACGGATATAAAATAATTCGATATGATACCGAATTAAATTGTATGTAGACATATAATGATTAATGTCTACACGTAAAACAGCTCTGTGATTGGCTAATAATATGTGTCTACACCAAATACCGATTTTTGTCCCCTACGACCAGCCACAATTTAAATATTGGGATGCCATACCTAAATAATATGTATACGGATACAAATTGATTCAATACAGTATCTAAATGATTTGAATGGGGATACAAATTAATTTGATGTAGCATCGAAATATTTGATGCAGTATCTAGATAATATGTATACGGATATAAAATAATTCGATATGATATCGAATTAAATTGTATGTAGACAGATAATAATTAATGTCTACACATAAAACAGCTCTGTGATTGGCTAAGAATATGTGTCTACACCAAATGGCGATTTTTGTCTCCTACGGCCTACCATATATATGTACCTGCAAATAAAATTAGATAAGATAGTCGCCAACAAAGCCTGTTAACAGAATACGGTACTAACATTTGATGTTTCTTTTTTTTGCAGTGTTTTTCACCTTATTTGAATCTTCAATTTATGCGTAGGCCTACTGTTCTGTTCCCAAACTTCGCCCTAACTATGCTCTAATTACGCCTTAACTGTGCCCTATCAGTACAACATTCGTGCTATTATTCTGAGAGCGCCCCCTAATTGCGCCCCACTGACTGCGCCCTTTCTGTGCCTGCAGATGTGCCTTATCTGTGCTCTGAAACTGTGCCCCATATGCGTCCTATTGTCTAAAGGGCGCATCCGTGGGGTTCCCGGATGTGTAAAGGAATAGGACCTAACGTCATGATATGACTGGAAAGTCGAAAGCGACGTTAAATCATATTCACTAACGCATTCACCCCAAAAGGGCGTATATAACGCGCAATTAAGGCTTCCTTTTGCGCTCCATATTTAGTCTAACGGCAGATAAGGTGCGCGCACTAACAGCGCCACAACTGAGCCCTAGCTGGCTAAATTGATGCGCCTTAAATGCGCCTTAATTATGTGAGGCATAATAACGCGATGGCTTTATACTAAGGGAAGATATGACTTTATGGCCCTTATAGGATACAGATCCCTTCAAAACGGGTTCTACCGCCTACATGTAACATCTCAGGTATGATTCTATAATATATTTTACACCACATTTATGGATTGATTGGTTATTCCCATAAAAAAAAAATAACCGAAAGGCGATGAAGCAGTGTTGCCGAAAGCACCTGTTACTTATCACATCGGCGTCATCAGATGAACAACTGCAATAAAAGCGCGGCGGAGATACCAAGGCTACATGCTAAAGTCCATCGAATTCTCGGGTCTGAATGTTAGGTGTCGACGAATGCTTTCCTGTAGAGCCATATGGTTGTTTTTTAGTCGCCAGACATCGTCAATTTTTCCCACCTCCTGCATATCGCTCTAATTTACAATCGTTACAATCGCCTTCATTGAAAGTGCGACCCTCCCATTTGCCAAATATTTAAACCCGTAAGCAAGCATGTAACCTTATAGTCCAATGTTAATCAACGTTTAGCATATGATTAGACCATCGATATATTTCATATGGCTGAAAACTTTAAATTGTTATTTTTCGGTCCAATTGGACCGTTTTGTTCGCTTCGGCAAATGTAGTGCCCAAGACGTATACACGTTCTCGCGATCATACTCGAGTGAAATTTCACATAAGTGAGAGTGAAAATTCCTTCCACTCAAGCACTTGGGTGAAAAGAATCTCTGAAGTTGACTGAATTTCGCTCAACTCGAGTGAAACCAACCCTACTCAACTTGATTGCGTTATCATCTCAAACTGAAATTCACTCAAATGTCACTGAAACTTGAAAGAATTTCGCCGTTCTCACTTGTATGAATATCACTCAACTTGAGTGGGATGAATTTCCAATCTTAGGCCTATTTTAGTGAACATTTCACTCAATTTTTTTTAGAGAGTATGCATTATGGAATACAGCATTGTTTGAAAGTGTATCACGAATGTATTTTGATTTGTACATTCAACGCAACGTAATAACCATAATTAAATAAACGCGTGACCAGTAGCGGACATTGTCCTCTCAACAGCGTGGTTACATGCATCGCAGAATGCACTTTCCTTTCGGAGGGGGCAGATTCCCTACTGACCGTGTTTCACGGTGTGATGACCATGTGATGGGGTTGCCAGCATACACGACAATTAACGATAATGGCCGAACGTTAGCGAAACCGGTTCGTTGACGCGGCGTCACAATGCCGTCACTAGGGTAACGTGGCGCCACATTCGATCAGAATTCATCACGTTTTTACCCCTCGGCCAACTTTGGCCTAGGGGTATTGTCGTCATCATGTACGGCTGTCCGTCCGTCCGTACGTCCGTACGTCCGTCCGTCCGTTACCGCGATATCTACAGAACCGTTTCATGCATGGCAACCAAACTTGTTACATCTATTTATCTTCACGTAAATCAGAAGCCTATCGAAAATGAGTCATCTCGGACAATATTTTGCAGAGTTATGCCCCTTTTTACAAATAAAAATCCATTTATGATTTGTTATTGTGATAATTTCAGAACCGTTCCATATACAACATCCTAACGTGATACAGTTGTTTCTCTTGACCTGAACTAGATGCCTATCGAAAATGAGTCGTGTCAGAAAGTATTTTGCAGAGTTATGCCCCTTGTCTAATAAAATCCACTAATTCCTATGTTAAGTTTGCATATAATTTCTATATCATGTTTGTATACTATCACATTTATTTATTGATAGGATGACTGATTTATTGATTTATTCTCTTACACAATGCGAAGAATGCCTGCAAATCTGTTTTGAAAATGACACTAGATGCCTATCGAAAATGAGTCGTGTCAGAAAGTATTTTGCAGAGTTATGCCCCTTGTCTAACAAAATCCACTAATTCCTATGTTAAGTTTGCATATTATTTCTATATCATGTTAGTATACTATCACATTTATTTATTGATTGGATGACTGATTTATTGATTTATTCTCTTAGACAATTTGTTTTTTTCAAAGAAAGTACACTTACAATACCAGGGGTAAATATTTCTTCCCACAAGCCAATCAATTGGTAGAGACACCCTTACATTATAATAGCTGGGGTTCAGAGCCGAGGGGTTTCGATAGCGCAGCTTCATGTTTAATACATAGTATAGTTACAGTGAGCTGTTTACGTAGAGATGCTAAAACCAAAGTAGCTTACTTAATCTAGCGTGTCAAGCGCGACACTTTGATCACGGGTCGCTTTCGCCAGCCAGCATGGCGAGAGGAAAAGGAAAGAGCAACAAAAAGGAATCGAAAAAAAGCGGCTTGCAAAGATTTCTAGATGCTCTTCTGTGTTGCTGTGGGGTGAGTAATAATCATATAATCTAGTGACCGAGAACCGCTTGTTAGTCTTAAGGGGATGATGTAGTGGCAATTATATGAAAGTTGTGAAATGGGAAAGAGTCTCTTATTCCTACGAAGTAGGCTACAGATTGCAAATTGTCCGGTAATGAGTGAGTGAGTGAGGGAGTGAGTCAGTGAGTCAGTCCATCCGAATCCTTTCGTCGGCAAAATAAGGAGAACCGTTGATATTAGAACCTTGATTTTTGTCATGAAGGTGCCTTAGGGGACTGTTACCAACAAGTTCTGAGCTGAACAACTTTTGATGAAAATTTCTGGTGATTTTTGATGAAAATCACTGGTGATTCTGACTTGGGCAGTGCCATGCATCTTAATATAGGCAGGATTTCAACTGGGGGTGGGGATTTCCAAGAGTTCAGTTCGCGTCGGAGTCCTAATGCCTACCCTACTTGTGAGGTTAGTCACGGCGTCACAATATCGTCAGTAGGGAAACGTGGCGCCACATTCGATCAGAACTCATCACGCTTTTTAATACAACGTGTAGTTACAGTGAGCTGTTTATGTAGAGATGCTACAACCAAAGTAGCTTACTTAATCTAGCGTGTCAAGTGCGACAGTAGTAGGGTCTACTGATTTCGACTCATATTTTGCCGGGGGAGGTAACTCTTGGTTCCGCCAGGGGGCGCCACCAGTCCCGTATGACGTCACTTCCGGTCTGGGTGAATGGAGCGTGACCTGTCAACATGAGAGGATATGTACTGACCTGTCTGTGGGGTTTTTCCACAATGTCGTTCACGTCCGTGTCTTTTCGGTCACCTCCGTTGTGGGGTTTTCCCACAATGTCGTTCATCTTCGTGTCTCTTGGGTGATCTCCGTGTTTCTTCGGTCAGGTCCGTGTCTCCTCGGTCAGGTCACCGTGTTTCTTCTGGGTGATCTCCGTGTTTCTTCGGTCAGGTCCATAACAATATACAGGCCTGTATGGGGTATGGGGATGGTCATTTTTGAACATGATAGGATATGTACTGACCTGTCTGTGGGGTTTTCCCGCCAGAATTTCGCTGTCGTCTGCTTGGGCTGGGGGTTGTCACGTGCCGAACACCTGGCTCCCCGAATTGCAACATTGTTGCACGTTCGCTACAATGTTGCGAAGATGTCACGGAGATCACCGAAGAGACACGGAGGTGCCCGAAGATGTCACGGAGATCCCGAAGAGGGCGAGAGGGGTCCCTAGTGTACCGATTGGGTCGTATGAGGTATCAATGTGAAGCATTCGTGAAGGGGCATCTGATGGGGTGGGTGTGGAGTTGAAATATCGCCATTCTGCGCATGCGCGGTAGACCAAGGGTATGGAAATAGACGTTTTGGGGTCTAGGTGGGTCACTAGTGGTCCGATGGAGTCGAGTGAGGTATCAATGTGAAGCATATGTGAGGGGGCATCCGATGGGCTGGGTGTGGCGTTGGAATATGGTCATTCTGCGCATGCGCGGTAGATCAAGGGTATGGAATAGACGTTTTGGAATCTAGGGGAGCCCCTAATGGTCCGATGGAGTCGTATGAGGTATCAATGTGAAGCAGTCGTGTGGGGTTGGAATATCGTCATTCTGCGCATGGGCAGTAGACAAAGGGTATGAAAATAGACGTTTTGGGATCGAGGGGGGTCCCTAATGGGCCGATGGAGTTGTATGAGGTATCAATGTGAAGCCTATGTGAGGGGGCATCCGCCTGGACTAGTGTCTCGGTCGTTGCCCACATTCTGCGCATGCGCAGACAGGAAATTGTGGGAAAAGGGTATGGAAATAGACGTTTTGGGATCTAGGTGAGCCACTAATGAGCCGATGGAGTTGAGTGAGGTATCAATGTGAAGCCTATGTGAGGGGTATCCGATTGGACTAGTATCTCGGCCGTTGTCAATATTCTGCGCATGCGCAGACAGGGAATTCTGGGAAAAGGGTGTGGAAATAGACGTTTTAGGGTTTAGGTGAGCCCCTAATGATCCTATGGTGTCGTGTGAGGTATCAGTGTGAAGTTGCCGTGAGTGAGCATCCGCCTGGGCTAGTGTGGCGTTCGTTGTCAATAGTCTGCGCATGCGCAGTCTGGCCGTAGTATAGAAATAGACGTGTTGGGGTTTAGGTGGGCCATTATTGGGCCGATTGGATCGAGTGAGGTATCAATGTAAAGCATATCCAACGGGCTGGGTGTGACGTGGAACTGACGTCATTCTGCGCATGCACAGTAGAGAAAGTGTATGGAAATAGACATTTTTGGCGTCGACATGGGTCACTATGGGTCCGATGGAGTCGTATGAGGTCTTATATTGAAGCTCTCGTGAAGCAGCATCCGACTGGACTGATGGTTCGTCCGTTTTCAATGGTCTACGCATGCGCAGTCTGGTCGTAGTATAGAAAGCAGGCATGTTGGGGGATGCGTGGGGGTGTGTTTGACCCACCACTATGGGTCCATGGTTGTGGTTGGGTGGTGGTGTGGGTTGTTCGCACAGACGTCACTTCCGGGTTTCACTAAAACTACCTTCGAACACAGAAGAGTTTCAATGTTCCCCTTAGACGTAGGGTCCGGATGTTCAACATCGGCCCGGCCCGGCCCGGCCCGGCTCAAGGCTCCCGACTGATCATATTCCCTTCGTCCTGGTTGATTTGACCGGTGGCTGTAAACAGGCTCTGATAGGCTCGAATGAAATTCCTGCGCCCAAACTTCGGTGTTAAGGCCGTGGCTGGCACCTGTTGTCCATCCACATGCAAAATTGATGCCGAAATGTTTAAAGTCAAACGGGTTCTCTGGGTAGGCTCCGCTGAAACTGGTATTTTCCACACAGGCCAGGATCAATCGCTTGGGTAGTTCCCCCAGGAACAGGTTTTCTTTGTTGGCGCTCATATTTCCAGCAGGAACAGAGAACACTTTGGTTTGTACACGTCGGATAGGGTACTGGGCTGGTTTTGTTTCCAAGGCTTTCATGTGTCCCAATTGAACGGCTGGATTCGGTTTCACTTTTCGGACATACAGGACTGCGTCTTGGATGACAATCTTATAGTCAGTTGCATGCCCGTCTACGTTAGTGGCCATCAAGGCGAAGGTCGGAGCGCCCGTATCAGTCGGATTTTGATGGGGATCTTGTTCAAGAGGTACCGGTCTTGCATGAACATGTCTGCGTGTAGTCGACCCATGAGATCCACCGAGGCGCCGTTCGCAGTGAAAGCCTTCCGTTTGTTATATCCTTCATTGTCCACCGTGTCCATATGCTCGGCTGTGTCCTGGTAAAATAAAGCGGCTGTCAGTTGAGATTTTTTAGCCTCTCGTCCATGCGACAACAGCGTCTCGATGTAGGCTCGATAGGGGTACGTGTTGGTCGAGTCACTGATGAGTTTGTCGCTGAAAAAAATATCCACCTGTTGAAACATCGAGTGCAGCCACAGATTCGTCGGGCCCACCGTTGCAGCTTGGATGATTCTGGAGCCATCCCCATTGACGACCTTGGCTTTCACATACAAGTACGTATGGGCTAAATCCACATAGGCCGTATCCGCATTACCGATGGTGAACTCGATGGGCTCTGTTTCGTTGATGCTGGAAAGCGGGAGATGCTCTACCCATAATCCTTGTTCGGCACTGGTCTGTGTGGGCGGCATGGTCCACAAATCAAATTCACTGTTGGTGGAGGGGCAGGACTCTGCGTGGATCAAGGACATGGTTAAGAAAAGATATCCTGGGTCTTCGATGTGCGTCGTCGCTGGGTCGGTCGTCGACTGGTGCGTGGTCTCGGTGGTGCAGGTCTTTTATTTCCTACGGTGCGTTGTGCTTTGGCGACCAAGACGCCTCCCGCTTCTTTGGCCCGCCGTTTCAAGGCTTCTTTGGGTGCCGTACCCCCCAAGACATCACTGGCCACTTGCAGTCCACTGCGTACCACTTGTTTGCCGATCGCTTTCACCCCACGCGTCACTAAGGGCAGGAACGTTTTGACGATGCTCCCGAGTATGTTCCCCAGCCCATGTCCTCGTTGCATGCGTGCACCACTAAAGACGGGAAGGCCACCCCCGGCCTGTTGGGCATAATAGTCCATATAGCTGCGTGCATCGCACTCGTAAGGGACCTTCATTATACAAAATGGGGAGCACGTGCTTGTCGAAAATGAAGTGTCAGCACCACTTTTCCTCGTTCGAATGCCACCGGTCGTCCCGTGTCATCTCTTATATCCACCGTGATAGTGTTGATGTCGGTTTGTCGTACGGGTAGGTAGAGCATGTGAGTGAAACTGTGGGTGACTTGATCTCCATACGTCTTTTTAATAGGCACTACCCGTAACAGAGGTGTGTTGATATCGCCCACGATGTGGTTGTCGACTACGTCCGAGTAGACGTAGAGTCCGTACATACCCGACTTCATATCCATCGGGGTCTGGCCATGGTCCTCGGATGGACCCGTGTAGGTCGCGTGAGCGAGACCCAGCATTTGCTCACGTTGGCGGTGAGGAGGATCTGTGCCTTGCTGTTGTGTGCGTTGTAATCGAAGTCCACGTGATTCTTGAAGGGAAAGGATTTGATGGGTTTTGAAACATTCGTGACCTCCCGTAGAGCCTTATAATGCAACAGTCTTGTCAGCCCCTGCATGAATTCCTTGGGGGTATCGTATTGGCCTTCGGGGAGGGAGAGTCGGGTGTGTTTGCCTTCGTAGGTCATCTCGTACCACACTTCATTGGCTCGCACGTTGTACCACGAGTAAGGGTATTGGATATCCACGAGGCCACATTCCCATCGTCCAGGTAAATGCAACGGTTGCGGTAACTGGGTGACGTACTTGGCCAAGGTGTTGTCAGGAAACACATCCAGGGAACTGTTACTGGGTAGGGTGAGGTAAAACATGGCGACTGAGCTGTCCTGCTGCTGCTGTTTTAATAGGTGTTCCAGGCCTTGGGCGGTTGTGTCCGGCGTCGTGTTCGTCGCGGTGACTTGCTACGTGTCACGGCTCTGGAGATGTGGGGTGTCCTGATCGAGGATGGTTTTTTGAAGGTCTGAAAAGAAGGTGCCCGTTGTGGTGGTGGTGTTTTGGGGGGTGACTCCGGTTCCCATTCGGCTTCCCAAGAAGGTAGTGGGCCACTCGGCGATTGCTGGGTCCGCTGCATAAAGGCCCAGCGGTGGGGATTCTCCACCAATTCCTGTGGTACATGCATGTCTTTCAAGCCTTGAGCGAAGACCTCCCATCCTCGAGGATCTGTGTGCGACCTGCGTTGACGCATCAGGTCATTCACTAAATCCGTCATGTGGGTCCCCGGGACCACCTGATTCTGTACCAGGAGTTCGCCTTTATCATTCCAAGTCATGTTAGGATTCTGTTTCATCCGTTGTAATACCAGGCCAGCTTGTTTCTTGAACGATGCAGGTACACTCTTCAGCACTTCGTCTTCCACCCACTGTGGGGCTGTGGGTGGTACCCCTGGTAATGGCGGCTGTTGGAGCGGTGCTGAAGTCGGCAGTGTGTCACGTGGTGGTGGTGGTGCTGGGGTAGAGAGGGTATCGTATTGGTCCATGAACGTCATGTACCGTTGAAGCGTCTCATTGTACCGTTGTACTTTCTCACTGTCGCTTAACCCCGGTTACAATGGTTCGGACCAACTCGGGTGGGGCCGTCTTCAATACACGGAGCGTCGGAGCGTGCTTCCGTACTCGCGCAGACATCATGTACAACTAATGCTAGAACCCACAACTCTGCTCTTTTTATCTACTTCAGAGAACAGAGACAAAGTCAACCATGCTGTGGTATTAATTCTTTTTATTATCCCCATCATCAAACAGACACAGCCCAGCTGGGGCCGCCACTGTGGATGTGTTTACATTATTTTTGCATGTACACGTGGTGGGTCTCTCCGGGAAAGATGCCGGTCCGTAGTCGAAGGTGGTCGGAGGTGGCTTGCTTGAGGTCGAAGAGCATATGCCCGTGCTGAGGGGTTATGGCATCTTTGAAGGCTTCCAACGCAAACGGTGTGCGGCCGGGATACATCTGTCTCGCCAGGTGCAGCAGTTGAGTGGTATCTCTCGGGTTTTTGAAGGCCACCAGGTAGTGGGCATTTAAGCTGATATTCCGATGTTCTTTGTTTTTACTGAACAGATTCTGCACAATGTAGATGATGCTGAGCCGTCGATGATGGCTGCCTTTGGTAAAGAGTTGGGTGACCCGCGCATCCGTCTCCGCCATGAGATCATCCAGAACCACCAAGGTGTCGGGTTCCAAATCGGCCAGGTTGGGGAGGCCTTCCACGAACGCGATGTGGGGCATTGCTGCATACGCTGCCTGCCATTCTCCGTAACACCACACGACTCGGCCAATGGGTGGGGTGATCATGCTGTCGGCGTGTTGAAGGAGCTTCCTGACGAAGTGCGTTTTGCCGGAGCCCGTCGGTCCTGCGATGACGCAAGTGAAGGGATGCTGCCACCGAGTGTCCATGGTTCGAGCTGTATGCGCTGTCGTGGTAACCCGCTCTTGTAAATTTGGTACGAGTGAACTGGAGTGGTGGTGGTGGGTACAACGTCGGTCGTCGTTGTCTGTTCACTGCGAGTGATGATGGTGGTGGGTACAACGTCGTTCGTCGTTGTCTGTTCAGTGTGAGGGATGAAATCCGGTGGGTTTTCAAACGTAGTGGGTGTTCTTGGTTTAGGTGTGGAGCTTGGTGTGGAGCTCGATGGGGCTTGTACACGGGGTGTGGTGGTGACTGGGCTCGATACGGGGTTGACTGGTGCTATCTGTAGACCGGTTTCACTGGTGGCTGGTGTTCTCAGTTGGTTAAGTAACGTGCTGACATAGGCTACGTCGTAAAACACACCTCCGTACAACACACTCAGCAGGGTTAGCAGTATCACCACAAAACCCACTTGCGCTTTGCGCGTTTTGGGAGACGCTGTGTTCAGAGGCAGCTGCTGTTTGTCCATAGCACTGTGGTCGGACGTGGAATGAAGGATGACGGTAGTGGTGTCTGGCTTTATAGTCGTTTCACCTGGTTGGCAGCGACCCAGGAATTGAAGGAACTGGGCCAGCCTTGCCATTTGACGAAATGAAACAGTTTGCTACGTCGACGTTCCGTTTTCAAAATCTGCGCCACCGTGTAGTAGTCTTGCTGTGTTTTTACGACAGGCTGTAATTCCGTCTCGTAAAACGTCCCAAGCAACGGTTCCCCTTGAAGATCTTCCAGTTCATAGACTCGCTGCTGTCGGGGTAGGCGCCGTTTAATCAGGAAGTGCTCATCGCTCCAGTTGGGCAAGTAACTTTTCTCAAATTGACCTTTGATTTTACTGATCCGTACAGGGTCCCCGACCTTGTACACCGCCTTCGTCGTTCGCTGCGATTGGCTGGGGTACAAGACACGCCGGACTTGGGCTTCATTGCGTTGGGTGACGGTAATGGGGGCTCTCTCTATACTCCGGTGATAGGCTCGATTGTAACCACTCACAAGTTTCGGGAGAACATCGATGTACCGCCTTGTATTCTTATAGGTGAAATATTTATACATGCGGCCTTTGAATGTCCTGTTGAACCTTTCCACCACGGAAGCCTTGGTCTCGTTGTACGTATGGAAGAAAAACACCTTCTGGGCTTTCAGAAACTGTTGGAACGGTCTGTTGAGGAATTCCGTGCCTTCGTCGGTTTGCAAATACAAAGGTTTGCGCCCGGTCTTGAAGATGTCTTTGAACGCCGCTATGAGATTCGCCCCCGTTTTCGTCCAGATGGGTACCACCCACGCATACTTCGATAGGATATCGATGCACGTCAAGATATACCGATTCCCATCGTTGTGTTTGGCAAAGGCGCTCATATCGACCAAATCCGCTTGCCACTGGGCGTCTATTCCTCCCACGATGACCCGGTTCCGTAGAAAATGGCGACGGACAGCTCGATGTAAGGTATAGGTGTCTTGTTTTCTTAACCAATCTCGGACTTGGGCACGTTGTGTCCCCTGGGGTTTGGCCGCTCGATAGAGAGCCGACAATGCACTATAGGCCGCCGGACTGTCGGGACTGTAGTATAAGTTGTCCACCACCTTCTCCCAGCGCTTCATGGTGACAAATGATGATGGACCCTGGCTCTATCGTTTATTTATAACGGGTATATCTTGGGCCGGAGTTTCTTCCTGATTTTCTTCGTTGGCTTCCACAGTGTCCATGGTAAATGACCAGTCCAACTCGTCTGATGACCGCTTGATAAACACTTGATCCACATCTACCACGGCATCTTCCAATGCAGACCATAGATCAGGGTGAAGGGTAAAATGCACTGTACCCCCATCTAGCCGAGCCAATTGAGCAAAGAAAGGGCCGCGTCGGATGTACACATCGTGACACAAGTGGATGAGGTCGCCGTCCAGTTCACCAGACAACACCCGTTTGAATTTGGTCCAGCCCTCCCGGGACAGACGAATGTGGGCCGGGCACGGTTGTGTAGGGTCCGCATCACAGATGTCTCCCACCTCCTCCATGATATCGACCTTATCTGCATAAACGTGCAGGAAAACCTCGGGGGTCAAGCTGAGATACGCCAGTATTATATGCTCCGTCATGGTCAGTACGTGAATGGTACCAGATTTGACTGTCTCTCGTATTTATAGGGAGAACCCCGTGAGATCAAAGGATCGGGTGGTCAAAGTCTAGCCGGGTAATCAATGGCATCGTCGTCTGGTTCATTGCTAGACATTTGTTCATTGGGTTCTGCCGCCGCTTCTCTCAGGGCACGAGCCCACTCCAACTCGTCTGATGACCGCTCGTCCGGTGTAAACATCTGGTCCACGATTGGCACCACTTTCTCGAAGGCTGTCCACAGATCGGGGTCTAGGGTGAAGCCTCGCCTAGGGTCTTGGTAGCGGCCCAGGCGTGGGAAGAAGGGTCCACGGTGTACGTAGATGGCATTGTCTATGTGGATGAGGTGTCCGTCGAGCTCGCCGCTCAACACCCGTTTAAATTTGGTCCAGCCGTCACGGTGTAGCGTAACCGTATTCGATACGGTCTCAGCGCGCGACCAGCAAACATCTCCACGGTCTTTCACGAGGGTGACTTTATCTTCATATACGTGTAACCCCACCCGGGGTGTAAGGGGAAGGATGGCTCGTAGAACTGGTGACATGGTTGACCCAATGACGATCGTTGAATGACGCACACTGTGTCTGACCCTCGTATTTATAGTCAGATCCCACTGTCAATGCCACAGCGCCAGGGGCAATAGGGCACAGACCATGACTAGGCCAACCAGCCGTCGCTGATTCCGGCGTGAGCGCTCGTGGTCCATAGCCCGAGCATCAAGGATGGCTGTCATAGTCCAGTAGTGGTGAGTGATGGCACACCTCTCCATTGAGTGCACTCTGTCGAGGACCGCTTCTGTGAACTCGTTCAGGATCTGGCGTCGCCCCCCGTTGTCGTCGCCATCTGAAAACATGGACCGAACCACTGCTCGGTAAACCGTGAGCGAATTAACCACGGTCGCATGCTGTAAAATGCGAGTCGCATAGGGACGGGTGTCCGTCATCGCTCTGAAACCGTAGGAATGGAGGTGTAGGATCCAGAGAGACGTGTTTTATAGACCATGTCACACATGCGCGCCTAGACGTAGCTCTACGGGCGTAGTCCGTGATACGTACTATTCTGATGGGTTAGTCCAAAAAAGAGAGCAACAAGAACAACAAAGATTACAGCGCCGGACGATCCCCTGGAAAATCTTCTCCACGTCTCATGGTATAGCTCCGGTGAGGCAGGCTCAGTCTGGTGAGGCAGGCTCAGGCTGGTCATGTCAAGCAGGCTAATGAATGCAGCATTGCCCCAAACATTCCCACTTTTATACACCTACATAGAAGTACCCGGATGTAGGCGCGGACGTAGGCGAAAGTATTCTAGTACCCGGATGTAGGCGCAGACGTGAGCGAAATTCTAGTACCCGTCCATTGGTTCTTTTATCGATCGCTCATTGGCTCTTTTTCTCGACCGCTGATTGGTGCAAATGGACCTGCCCATCCTTCGCGGGTTAATTTACAATCCCCTTTTTGTGTTCAAGCTCTGTATATCGATGCCGCAACATTGTTGCCGAACATTGCCGAAAGGGAGACCTTTTGACCTGGTTGTGACCTTTGACCTTTTTACCCGACATTCATCCGCGCATTTCCGGTGATGCCGCGCCACTGATACCTCACACGACACCATAGGATCATTAGGGGCTCACCTAAACCCTAAAACGTCTATTTCCACACCCTTTTCCCAGAATTCCCTGTCTGCGCATGCGCAGAATATTGACAACGGCCGAGACACTAGTCCAATCGGATGCCCCTCACATAGGCTTCACATTGATACCTCACTCAACTCCATCGGTTCATTAGTGGCTCACCTAGATCCCAAAACGTCTATTTCCATACCCTTTTTCCACAATTCCCTGTCTGCGCATGCGCAGAATGTGGACAACGACCGAGACACTAGTCCAGGCGGATGCCCCCTAACATACCTCATACAACGCCATCGGCGCATTAGGGACCCCCCTCGATCCCAAAACGTATATTTTCATAGCCTTTGTCTACTGCGCATGCGCAGAATGACGATATTCCAACCCCACACGCACCCGATCGGATGCTCCTTCACGAATGCTTCACATTGATACCTCATACGACTCCATCGGACCATTAGGGGCTCCCCTAGATCCCAAAACGTCTATTCCATACCCTTGGTCTACCGCGCATGCGCAGGATGACCATATTCCAACCCCACATCCAGCCCATCGGATGCCCCCTCACATATGCTTCACATTGATACCTCACTCGACTCCATCGGACCACTAGTGACCCACCTAGACCCCAAAACGTCTATTTCCATACCCTTGGTCTACCGCGCATGCGCAGAATGACGATATTTCAACTCCACACCCACCCCATCAGATGCCCCTTCACGAATGCTTCACATTGATACCTCATACGACCCAATCGGTACACTAGGGACCCCTCTCGCCCTCTTCGGGATCTCCGTGACATCTTCGGGCACCTCCGTGTCTCTTCGGTGATCTCCGTGACATCTTCGCAACATTGTAGCGAACGTGCAACAATGTTGCAATTCGGGGAGCCAGGTGTTCGGCACGTGACAACCCCCAGCCCAAGCAGACGACAGCGAAATTCTGGCGGGAAAACCCCACAGACAGGTCAGTACATATCCTATCATGTTCAAAAATGACCATCCCCATACCCCATACAGGCCTGTATATTGTTACGGACCTGACCGAAGAAACACGGAGATCACCCAGAAGAAACACGGTGACCTGACCGAGGAGACACGGACCTGACCGAAGAAACACGGAGATCACCCAAGAGACACGAAGATGAACGACATTGTGGAAAAACCCCACAACGGAGGTGACCGAAAAGACACGGACGTGAACGACATTGTGGAAAAAACCAACAGACAGGTCAGTACATATCCTATCATGTTCACAGGTCACGCTTCATTCACCCAGACCGGAAGTGACGTCATACGGGACTGGTGGCGCCCCCTGGCGGAACCAAGAGTTACCTCCCCCGGCAAAATATGAGTCGAAATCAGTAGACCCTACTACTTGCGACACTTTGATCACGAGTCGCTTTCGCCAGCCAGCATGGCGAGAGGAAAAGGAAAGAGCAACAAAAAGGAATCGAAAAAAAGCGGCTTGCAAAGATTTCTAGATGCTCTTCTGTGTTGCTGTGGGGTGAGTAATAATCATATAATCTAGTGACCGAGAACCGCTTGTTAGTCTTAAGGGCAATAGTGTAGTGGCAATTATATGAAAGTTGTGAAATGGGAAAGAGTCTCTTATTCCTACGAAGTAGGCTACAGATTGCAAATTGTCCGGTAATGAGTGAGTGAGTGAGGGAGTTAGTCAGTGAGTCAGTCCATCCGAATCCTTTCGTCGGCAAAATAAGGAGAATCGTTGATGTTAGAACCTTGATTTTTGTCATGAAGGTGCCTTAGGGGACTGTTACCAACAAGTTCTGAGCTGAACAACTTTTGATGAAATTTTTTGGTGATTTTTGATGAAAATCACTGGTGATTCTGACTTGGGCAGTGCCATGCATCTTAATATAGGCAGGATTTCAACTGGGGGTGGGGATTTCCAAGAGTTCAGTTCGCGTCGGAGTCCTAATGCCTACCCTACTTCGTAGGTGCTGTGAGGTTAGTCACACTGCTCATGTTTGGTTATTATGATTGAATATAGTAGTAAAGTTATATCAAAGTGTTCCTTGTCTAATGGAGAATCCCACTATAGCATCTTTGACATGCGAGTATACCACATAAAAAAAAATCACAAAAAACTTTGCTTCTTAGGGCTGCCAGCAGAACTCCACAAAGAATAATCACACACATTGAAAAGTACTTTTAAAAATATGTATTGCCTCTGCTATAAGAAAGATTGTTATAAAAGAAACTTACATTGGAATCTATTTTTTAAAGATTTTTTTTTTATCATTTACTATTAACAAAGGCAACGATAATTCGTGTCAGCGAATATGAAGGACAGTTCAAAGACAAATGTGAGTCACACCCCTGTCACCAAGCTGTATTGATAATACATGTTCCTTCGAAGTAGGCTCTCATTTGCTCATTGTCCGCTAATGAGTGAGTGAGTGAGTGAGTTAGTCAGTCCATCCGAATCCTTTCTGTGGCAAGATAAGGAGAACCGCTGACATTAGAACCTTGATTTTTGGCATGAACGTGCATTAGGGGACTGTTACTAGAAAGTTCTGAGCTGACCTACTTTTGATAAAAATTTGACCTACTTAGGTGACCTATAAAAATTGGCAAAAACATGTCCTAATGCCTCTTAAGACCATGGAAATGCGCTTAATTAGGTCAATGTCAGTGTGACCTGACCTTATTGGGTCAAAGCCAATGTGACCTACTTTCTGACCGAATTTCTGACCTAATTAGGTGAACTAGAAACCTCGAAATTGGCAAAAACATGTCTCAATGCCTCCTACGACCATGGACATGGTCAGTCTTAGGTCAATGTACACACTTAAATCATACCAAACCCTACTTCGTACTCATGTATATGTAAACCAGTTTGTACAGTGGGGGACATGCCTGCTATTTACTCCCCAACTGCCGATATTTTGGCCCATTTATTCACATACTGTCGTGATTGTGTCTGGTCGTAAGTGAAGCTGCATCGTGTGTTGTCAATTCAAACACATCTATTGTGAGATCCATATTTCAGGTCGGCTCAATCAATTAACACAAAATCCATAGACGGAGACCATTACCTAGATGAGTAGCGTGACTAACGTCACAGGACCTACGAAGTAGGGTGAGGAAGATGACTTGGGGGTCCAAGCGTAATGTTATAGGTCACTTAAGTAGGTCAAATTTCATCAAAAGTAGGTCAGCTTAGAACTTGCTGGTAACAGTCCCCTAATGCAAGTTCATGTCAAAAATCAAGATTCTAATGTCCACGGTTCTCCTTATTTTGCCGACGAAAGGATTCGGATGGACTGATTCACTCACTCACTCATTACCGGACAATTTGCAAATGAGAGCCTTCTTCGTAAGAATAAAGAAACTGTTTGTTTTCCTACCAAGTAGGGTCTCATTTGCAAATTGTCCAGTAATGAGTGAGTGAGGGAGTGAGTCATGCATTCAATCCATTCGAATTCTTTCGTCGGCAAACTAAGAACCTTGATTTTTGGCATGAACGTGCATTAGGGGACTGTTACCAGCAAGTTCTGAGCTGACCTACTTTTCATGAAATTTAGGGACTAATCCAGTGGGGGCTACCGATGGACTACCACGAAACCGGAAACCAGCAAAACCGGAAGAAAACATTCTGCGCAAAACCAATGCGCAGTGGGCTTAAACCATGCTAAAATGGCGGCCCGCATGGATTTCGTCAAGAAGCACGAAGCGAGTGTGAAAATTTAGTCTCTCCACCTGCTGTACACACCTGAAATAATCAATTATTTCTTCGATAAATAACATGAGTAGTGTGACTAACGTCACAGGACCTACGAAACAGGGTTTGATATGCTTAAGTGTGTACCTTGACCTAAGACTGACCATTTCCATGGTCGTAGGAGGTTTAAAATCAATCTAATGGACTTACTTTTATTATTTATCGAAGAAATAATTGATTATTTCCTGTGTACAGCAGGTGAAGAGACTAAATTTTTACACTCGCATCGTGCTTCTTGACGAAATCCATGCGGGTCGCCATTTTAGCATGGTTTAAGCCCACTGCGCATTGGTTTTGCGCAGAATGTTTTCTTCCGGTTTTGCGGGTTTCCGGTTTCGTGGTAGTCGACCGGTGTCCCCCAAAAATGCCTGGATTAATCCCTAAATTTCATCAAAAGTAGGTCAGCTCAGAACTTGCTGGTAACAGTCCCGTAATGCACGTCATGCCAAAAATCAAGGTTCTAATGCCAACGCTTCTCCTTACTTTGCCGACGAAATGATTCGGATGGACTCACTCATTACCGGACAATTTGCAAATGAGAGCCTACTTCGTAGGAACATTTTTATTTACTTTATCAGCAATTGTCTCAGTCTAGAAATTTTGTGTACCATACCTGACATGTGGATCGAATCACAGATATGTGTTAATTGGCAATTAATTTTGCAGCTTCTTTTATAACCAGGCACAGTCAGAACAGGCTGTGAATGAATGGACCACAATAAGCAGTTGGGGATTGAATAGCAAGAATCGAGAGCATTCCCCTCACTGACTGCCCAAACTGGTTAGATGTATTAGCTTTTCAAACTAACACAGGTTGGTGACAGGAGTGTGACACAAAGGTGTGTCTTGGACAACTTCTCACAGCTTTGGACTGTCCTTCATATTGGCTGACACGAATTATCATTGCCTTGGATAATTATTCCTAATAAGTAGGCTCTCATTTGCAAATGTCCGATAATGAGTGATTCCATCAGAATCTTTTCGTCGGCAAAATAAGGAGAACCGTTGACATTAGAACTTTGATTTTTGGCATGAACATGCATTATGGGACTTCTGAGCTGATCTACTATTGATGGAATTGAAGGGACTAATCCAGGCATTTTGTGGGGACACAGGGCGACTACCGCGAAACCGGAAACCGGAACAAAACTTTCTGCGCAAAACCAATGCGCAGTGGGCTTAAACCATGCTAAAATGGCGGCCCGCATGGATTTCTTCTAGAAGCACGACTCACGATGCGAGTGTGAAAATTTAGTCTCTCCACCTGCTGTACACAGGAAATAATCAATTATTTCTTCGATAAATAATAAAAGTAAGTCCATTAGATTGATTTTAGCGTCCTACGACCATGGAAATGGTCAGTCTAATCTTAGGTCAAGGTACACACTTAAATCATATCAAACCCTACTTCGTAGGTCCTTTGACGTTAGTCACACTACTCATGTGTTGACATTGTAAATGATAAAAATATCTTTTAAAAATTCCTTTCCAATGGGATTTTCTTTTCTGATATAGTCTTTGCTGTAGCAGTGATTTCATACAATTTTAAGGACCATCTTTCAAGAGTTTATTTATTGACTTCTGCTGGCAGTGCCGAGATGCTTTGTTTCTGTAATTATATTCTCCAATTTACATTATTGGTTCAAAGGGGTGTCATATTCACATTCAGCAAGGTTTGGGGAACATTTTGGTATATGATGGCCACCAGCTGTATTGCCTATTTAGTAATCAGATCACCTGTGATTCAATGAAAAAAAGGTAGTTGAACATATATCACTCCCTTAACAATGGAGAGCATCTTTGGGATTTATCTGTCAAGACGAAAATTCCAAAAACACCCTTTATCATTATGATGACCAAATTTTTTGACACAATGTTACCCCGAGACATGAAATGACCAAACAAAATGTATTTATTTGTTGTGAAAATCTTTTTTCGAAATCAGATCAAATGATAATCAATTTCTCGAAGAGACGTTCATGAAATAAATGTCGAACATGCCAGGAAAACGATAAATGAAATGACCCATTACGTGTTGAAGAGCCTACGAGCAAAATTATCGAGTTCGCCTGTACCACGCGGTCGTATACACATTTTGACTCGGCACTCCATTTTGCGCTCCATATTGAGTCTTTTGCGAGAAAAGCCTCGCACCCTAACTGCGCCACAACTGAGCCCTAGCTGGCTAAATTTATGCGCCCTATTTGCCCCTTAAATGTGCCTTAATTATGTGAGGGATAATAACGCGATTGCTATATACTAAGGGGAGATATCAAGTTATGGCCTTTCAACTTCGTGTACATTTTATGGGACACAGATCCCTTAAAAACGGGTTCTACTGCCTACATATATCATATCAGGTATGATTCTATAATATATTTTTACACCACATTTAGGGATTGATTGTTTATTCACATAAAAATAGTACTTAAAAAAACAAAAAAACAAAACGAAAGTCGATGAAGCAGTGTTGCCGAAAGCATCTGGTACTTATCACATCGGCGTTACAATCGTTACAATCGCCTTCACTGAAAGCGTGTCCCTCCCTGCAAACGGGTTACATTTGCCAAATATTTAAACCCATGAGCAAGCGTGTAATCTCACAGTCCACTTTTGAACAACGTTTAGTATATGATTACACCATCGATATATTTCATACGGCCGAAAATGTTAAATTTTTATTTTTAGGTCCAATTTGGCCCATTTTGTTCGGTCCGGCAAATGTTGTGCCCAAGTCGTATACGTTCTCGAGGTTATACTAGAGTGAAAGTTCACACAAGTAAGAGTGAAAATTCCTTCCACTCAAGCACTTGACTGAAAAAAATCACTCGAGTTGACCACTCGAGTTGAGTTGAGTGAATTCAATTTGAGTGAAATCAACTTCACTCAACTTGAGTGAGTTATCAACTCAAACTTGAGGGAAATTCACTCAAATTTCACTCAAACTTGAGAGAATTTCGCTCACACTTGAGTGAACTTCAGTGTGAGGAATTTCCACTCTTACTCGAGTGAACTTTTTTTCAGTCAAATTTGTTTAGAGAGTATACATTATGGAATACATTGGTTGAAAATGTATCACGAATCTATTTTGATTTGTGCATTAAAAAATGGGTAAGATTATCGCCCGTAATAACCATAATTAAATAAACGCGATCATTCCTTACCATGGTGACCGGTAGCGGTCATTGTCCTCTCAACAGCGTGGTTTCATCCATCCCAGAATGCACTTTTCTTTCGGAGGGAGCAGATTCCCTCCTCACGGTGTTTTAGGGTGTGATGAACCTGTGATGGGGTTGCCAGCATATACGACAATTACCGATAATAGCCGAACGTTAGCGAAACCGGTCCGGTGACGCGGCGTCACAATACCGTCACTAGGGAAACGTGGCGCCACATTCGATCAGAACTCATCACGTTTTTTAATACAACGTGTAGTTACAGTGAGCTGTTTATGTAGAGATGCTACAACCAAAGTAGCTTACTTAATCTAGCGTGTCAAGTGCGACACTTTGATCAGGAGTCGCTTTCGCCAGCCAGCATGGCGAGAGGAAAAGGAAAGAGCAACAAAAAGGAATCGAAAAAAAGCGGCTTGCAAAGATTTCTAGATGCTCTTCTGTGTTGCTGTGGGGTGAGTAATAATGGTACAATTTTGTGATCTAAGGCCGCTTGTCTGTGCCCTTGAAACTTGTCTTAAGGGGATGATGTAGTGGCAATTATATTGTGACCTGTGGTTGGTTCACCGCTAATCATTCGTTCAATGGAATCACAACACGACACCAAGAGTTCAGCGGTTCAAGATTTAATTGGTTGGACAATCAGAAATACTGCATAGGGGAGAGTGGGACACATGGAACAGGGGAGACTTGGGACAACCCTTATGTGATACCCTTGTGAAAGCCAATGGAGACTGAGCTTACTTGTGCTGTTTGGTTTTCATACCGCCTCCCCACATTTACCATTCTGGTGGAATCATTGAAGTGATTAAATCTTTCTTTTTATGTTTTTTAAACTTGAAAAGCTAGAATTTGGAGGCCACGCCCATTTGTTTATACAGTGCAATATTAGATATATGATGCCGATATGTTGGCACAGGATTGTCTTTTATATAGGTCACATATGACACTGACCAAATTTGTGAGGGCATGAACAGTTGAGCAAAAAATCGTCATGTCTCATCTCTCCCTGCACTTTCGAGGAATATTGCGATATGTATTGTATAATACTTTCTGTCGCAAAGTGATAATTTTTTACCAAGTTCGCATTTCCATGTTAAGCCATTATTTTTTTTTCAAATAAAAAAGTTAGTTTGATTGCATTTAATTCTTTACATCGGTTGTCCCATATCTCCCAACTCCTTGTCCCATGTCTCCCGACACTGTCCCAAGTCACCCCCAAAATACGCTGAAATAAAATCGTGCCCACATCATAACACACTCGAATTGGTGTCTTAAACACTGTGGCATTTCACGGGTGTTCTTCCCATGTTGGTGCATGACACGCATTGATTTGCACAACTAAATAATTTGGACCGGATGTGAAACAATGTGACGTCACAGAAATAGTGTCCCAGGTCTCCCCACTCTCCCCTAACCTGGCCCATTCCCATCCGTACAACAAAAAGGGCAATGGCAGACAGATGCAGATAACAGAGCCACATCTGAAGTATCCTCAATAACCATGTGATCACATTACTAAACTGTATCTCATCAGCTGGTCGTAAGAAACTGAAAGTAACTCCAAACTTGTCAACAGCATGAAGGCAATCTCTAGATTTCGGTTGGTCAATTATATGAGACGGGTTAACATCGTTTGGGGTGCCAAAAATACTCAGACTTCAATAACATTTCTATTTCATTCCATCACACATCTGTGTTTCACAAACGGTTTGTCTCAAATCACCCCGCCAACATACCGGTAGTGACGTCACAGTACACTCAAGGAAGAGCAATCCGTAATAACGATGATACCAAGCCATGTCATTTAGCGATCCAATGGAGGTTACTCTAATCGGCATATATCTCACAATATTGTAATAATCCCCAGGCCGAGAGGGGTATTATTGTTTTGATGGAAATTGTGGTTTACCAAATAATAAAATATAGGCCAGTAATTCCACAGGTAATCCAAGTATAATTGCCTCCAACATGTAATCCAATGTGTAATCCAAGCGTAAGTGATATCCACAGGTAATCCAATAATATTGCTTCACTGTAACTAGGACTCAATGATAACACAGGTTTTCGGGTCTATATGGTTTATTTCCTGCATAGAATAACCAAAATAATATTACAGTTGATCAAATTCACAAGTAATGGATAGCACTAGAGATGGAGTGAGCCAATGGTATTACCAAATGCGCAGTAAACTCGCCTCACTATACTACTGATCCCATGTTGGTATATGGTAATTCGCATCCAGCCAATACTAACCGTATCAATGATATTACAGGTACGGGAGACAGCCTTAATCCATTTAAATTGAGTATGGTAAATACGATTCCAATACAATCTCAATGCAATTCTGCTAAATTGGTACTGGCCAAGCTACGATGTGAACTCGCCGGCGGCGAGTTGTTGTCTGCCATTGCTCGTTACGACCCGGTATTTATAGCTTCCGGTGCCCGGGGCTGAGCACTATTTTCGCTCACAAAAAATATTGGTAAACAGTAAAATATACATTTCCAAGTTGTGCTCTACTTGTAACAATGCTCATGTAACAATTAGCATCGAAAAATAAACTTATTTCATAGAAAATAACAAACAGCACAACTTCCTTTACCCGACCCGATGAATTAGGCCTACCTATATTCACAACATGGCGAATACGAAATGCAGCATGATGAACATTTAACAATAACATACAGTATATTTACAACAGAGTATATACGTGCTCAATTTGTGCATTTTATCTCTACTTTTAGATAACATAAACAGTAAGACTCGATTTATCGTAAATATAATAGAGCACAAGTGTATATTCCCGGCAAAGTCCACGTACTTTATACATGGCATACATTCCCGCCTGCATCTTCACCAGCCAAGTCAACTACATCGCGAAGCTCTCTACGCTGCCTTGACATTCTTGGCTGGTGGCAGAGGAATACTGCACTGCGCCACCTAGTGGAAGTTTTAACGGCGAGAGACTTTTTGCCACCAGGAGTTGTTCCCCTTCAATCTCAAGTCGGCACACACGCGAGGCGATTCGTTATCGCTCGACCTTGCAGCGTGTCCCAAAATCTGATTCAATTGATCAGAAACACCAAAAGTGGCCCTGAAAGTGCTCTTCCTGTATCTTTTCGGCAGAATTTCCCCGTACATTCGACACAACTAATTCTTAATGGGGGCCGCCATCTTAGGAAACCAACTACTACGTGACGCGCATTCTGATTGAATGCAGCACGCCGTCTCTGCATCCAATCAGCAATGAGGATTATCCTTCCAACTTTACTAGAGAAGAATGCCAAGGCAATGTACAGAGCAACGTGATGTACGTCGACTTGGCTAGAGAAGATGTCCCGCCTGGTGCAATACCAACTTTGACAACAAATACCTTTTAAATAACGCCAGACCTGCCTTCTAACATAATTTTCCCCAGAAATATAGTTATCAAGGCATATAATCTTGAACGGATGGTACTTACTTTGCAGGAATAAATCTGTTGCCCAATTAAATACACAGGGATGTCAAAATAATTCTCTAGCAGACGAAGTATGCGTATGAGCACAGAGAAGTCAAACATCCGCGCATATAGTCCGCACAGAAAATCCGTATTCTGGATTCCAAAGTTCATCCGAATGCCAATTAATACCAGAGTTCAAATTAGTAATGTGTCACCAACATCTAGAAATATTAAATTGGAATTATAAAACACAATAAATGGTAAACTTGTGCGGAGTGTAACCGCATTACGCACACACTTCTAGAATAACAAAATGGCTATGTACACTCTCAATTACATGTTTAGCGTTAGAACACTAAAAGCGAGGTTCTGTTTGAACACACGTTCCGGCCTAATCGCGTTTAGGCTGTGAACACATGGAGTTTAGGTTATAAACGCATAGACGTTTAGGATTTAAACCGATGTGTTTAGATTTAAAAGACCCATGTGTTTATAACCTAAACGTCTATGCGTTTATAACCTAAACTCCATGTGTTCACAGCCTAAACGCGATTAGGCCGGAACGTGTGCTCAAACAGAACCTCGCTTTTAGTGTTCTAACGCTAAACATGTAATTGAGAGTGTACATGAAGCGGGAGGGAGAGACCAGAACATGCTTGGGGGAAATCTCGAACAGGTCAGTCAATCATACGAGGAAATGCTGTCCAAAACTATGATTTAATGTCACTATAAACACACGTAAGTCCACTTGGTAGGAGATTTGTCACAGTTTATACGAGTTTTCTGAATTTGTACCAGTTTATGACACTTCGCGAATGAATGAGCCGGCGCCAATATTTCAACATTTATTTACATTGTGAAATATGCCCCACAGGCATTACACTACGAAAGTTGTGAAATACGAAAGATTTGGTGTATTCTTATTGAATATACAATATTTCAACACCAGTGTGGCCACTTCAAAGTTATATCAAAGTGTTCCTTGTCCCATGGAGAATCCCGCTATATCATCTTTGATATCCAAGTATATTTACATAAAAAAATCCACAAATACTATTTTTCTTAGGACTGCCAATAGAGCTTCACCATGAGTAAACACACAATATTGAAAAGTACTTTTAAAAAAATTTGTATTTTCTCTGCTACAACAAAGACTATGCTATAAAAGAAAATAGCATCGGAATGTATTTAAAAAGAATTTTTATCATTTATTGTTGTCAAAGGCAACGGTAATAAATTCGTGTCATCGAATATGAAGGACAGCTCAAAGACAAGCGTGAATCACACCCCTGTCACCAATCTGTATAGTCCGTGAGCCAACATCATATTGCTTAAACATGTTTGAGGCGATTATGACTGTATGATGATATCATAATGTGTCACCATTGTTCACAATGATATTTTCGCCTCCCCCTGAATTCTGTGATCAATGTATTAAATAAGTAAATTAATTTTGTCCGAATCATCTGTAAATGTATTGGTCATTATTTGTCTCCATTAAACTTGTTTTAGGGGCTGTCAGCATAAAGAAAAGTGGTCAAATTTCCAAGCACGAAACAATTATGGGGTATAGACAGAAAAAATACCATGTGAGTTGATATTGTAATTCAAACTATAGCATATTTTGATAATTTTGGAAAGGTTGTATATTGCACTAAATGACTATATCACATTTAAACATGTTTGAGGTGATTATGATGTCAAAATGACATCATAATGTGACACCATTGTTCAAAATGACAAAAATTGACCTCCTATGAACTTATATGTATATACCAATGCCATTTAGAAAGTAGGTAACATTTATATCCAATTATTTTTAGGATGTCACTTTCTTGATAAAGCACAAATACTAGTGCTGGATGGGTCAGTCCCGTGCGAGACTCGAACCCGCGCCCTCAGAGTTTGGCACCAAATCGCCAGCAGTAAATGCAAGCGGCGTAGACCACTCGGGCTCCTCAGCTTCCACAAAGAGGAAGTTCGGAGATCGGAGTCTAGATTACGTACATTTACTACCCCTCTGATAGACTGAATAATGGCACAGCTTCTAAAGCCTATGAACTTGATCATCAATATCAATTGTTACAGTATTTCTGTCAAAGTCACCTTGAAATGTATTGGACAAGTATTACCGATGATCGAAGATCATATTTTGTTTCCTTCAAAGCATGTTTTAGGTGCCGCCAGCGTAATATGAAGGGTCCAAATCTCAAGCACTATGATGTTGAAAACCACATAATATTTGGTATCTATGGATAGACAAAGACTCTAACAGCATTATTACAAGTTCAATCACATATTTGACAACGACATGTCATGAGTATGACACCATAATATAATAATGTTAACAACAACAATACACATCCCAATTTCTGTTTCTTAACTTCTTACTGTCAGTGATTACTCTATGTGAAATGCGAATTGCCCTGGAGAAAAATAATCTTCCCTAAATGGAGTGGAAATAAAGAAGTGACTCTTTACCATCCAAGGGATCTCCGTGTTCATGTTTCTGTAAATGAACATAGTTTTCTGAATCTCATGATTTAACTCAAAACATAGATCAATTAGATGACTTCCTAGCTGATTTTAAATCTATTGCTATATATATTTTATAATATTTTAGAACATTTACTATAGACGAAAAGTAAGTGGGTTGCCAGAATATCTGCGTTGCAGTCGATTTCTTCCAGTAAAACCGTTCAATATCTTCCTACAATATTTGATGGTACCGCAGGTGGCATTGTCAACATATAATTCATTTGCGTACACTTCGCCATCCATAAGATGGCTTGCGAATCGTGTGTCTCCATTGTTGCGGAGCGATATCCGGTACTTTACCGGGTTCTGTTCGGCCTTCATCCGGCGGAGAACAGACTCGAGAAATCTGATAAATTACAGGTTTTCATACCACTTCTGAAACAGATATTGCATGGGCTTACAAAATATATAGGTATGTGTAACTTTCGTATCATCCAAGAGGTGTGGTGGATCTGAAATTTTGAACAAGTAGTTCATCACATGACTCGAAAATGGCGAGTTACGTTGGGGTTACATCGGTAGACTTTAGCTGATTGGCTGACGAAGTCACGTGGTATTGATTTATGGAAATTCCCTCTGGCAGTTGCCGAAAGTAGGCTGAACATGGATACACACGATCCCAGGGTCAGTCTTACCGCGTATAGATGACCGAAATGGTTACAGGTTGCATATAATTGTCAAAACATCATAGACACATTTGCAGTTAATGCTGAGCGCGACGTTCAATCCTGTCTTTCTCTCTCTCCCTCTCAGTAGAATATATAGCATTGATTTCGAGTCCCATTGACCTTTGACCTCGGAAATTTGCATATCACGACAAAGGTCAATGAGTGCACTTGAGCTGATCTGTATCCTTTCATCTCGTCTTTGACCTTGGATCATGTTTAGACATGTATACATTGGGCATATTATTAGTTATACGTCGCCCTTCCGGGGTAATACGGGATGGGATTTGGTTTCTCTCGCCATATTTTTCCTCGGCTGCGCCTCGGAAAAATATGGCGAGAGAAACCAAATCGAATCCCGTATTACCCCGGAAGGGCGATGTATAACGAATTTATCATATCTCAGAGCATTAAGAATCACTTTGGACTTCAAGGCCGACATGATGGAACGGACTTCGATCGGACTTGCATTGGTTTCAGAACGATCCACAGCATGCACCGGAAAAAATGAACACAAAGACAAATGTATCATTTTTACAATCCTCATCTTTAAAACGTACTAAGGGAGGAGCAAAGATAACGATAACATATACTGTAATCCGTGAACAATGAACCCGGTTTCCGTGTGAAATACCGGTGGGCTTCGGTGATAAAGAATGAACAATCTAACTTCAAATTCAGCTTCATCTCTTATGTTCTATTCTGAAAATCAGAAACGTATAAAATACTGGAACATTAAGCTTAATCTCAATTTCATATTTAATATTTAATAGCCATCGACGAGTATAATATCTAGATTATATACCTTTTGTTAATAAATACATCGAAAGACCGTTCCGGATTCACATCTGTTGCGTGGATATGTAAGTTTCAAATACACGTGTGAACTGTTACATTTCCATTCTGTCTATAATTCAACACCGTGTCACTCGACAGTGTCACTTGTGTCATGTTTCCATAACATCACACAGGAGAAGGACCAACATGAACTGACTTAAATTTACAGTTCGAGAGAAAAATCGGAAAAATCAAACTGTCCTGCACAATTTGGCAGAAGTATAGGTATTTGCTTCATTTTCGCACGATCATGTTGATTGCATTTATTGTGCAGTTATTGAACATTGGCGCTGAGGGATTTGCGGCGACCAGGATAGCTGTGGGAATGTCACACGATGTGGGCGGGACAGCGGTGCTGTCGAATTCACAAAACAGCTGATTAAGATCAAAATCAAAGTCGTCGGCATGGCCTTCTGCTCGTACATCCTGGGTGTGTAACACGGCCGACGTGGCATCATTTGACGTGGGTGCAGGGTACTGAGAAGATGATGTCACAGTTTCTGCAGGATGGGGTTTGACAAGAACATTTACTGGAAGTGTATGCGTACCGGTATTCGTCTTTCGGGTTGAACCCATCGTGTCAGGAAAGGCTACTGACGCAACCGTGTGGCCCATTTGCAGTTTCTCGCCATCACTTACTCGCTGGTAAACCGACAGCGACGAGACAGATCTGTGACCTGTGACAGCCATTATTTGAGATGCTGAATAGTTGTTTCTACCAAGGATGGTGATGCCGGTTGCTCGTATACTGTGGTTAGTGTATGGTTCAGAAAGTTTCAGACGAGTGCCCAGGTTGGTCATGAAGGCTGCCAAGCGGTGTTTCCCAATAGGTTTGTTATAATACCAAACTTTATCGTCGTCGAGGAAACTATCAACCGGGTACTGCCACAAGCGATCACATTTCGGATGGAGTTTGGAGATATAACTTTCGAATGAAGCAACAGGACAGAACGGGGAACCTTCTTCTTCAGGCATGAATCCGGTAACACCCTCTTTTTGCTGGGCCCGGCGATTTTTTGTGAGTTCATCCTTCTTTTTTTCACATACCTCTGCCCAGTTTTCGGGTCCCGCTTGATGATGAATGTGTTTTTTGTCATCTTTTCCATATTCTCCACTCCCCTTCTAAAGAAGAACAGACGTACATCGAACTGAACTTTATTTGCAAGCCCAGTTGGGGTTTTTGGGGACATGAGAACAGACTTGTAGAGTTTACAACGATCGGACTCGTTTATGGGCTCATAATGATCGGTGTCGCCTTTTCCAGATGCCTTCAACTCTGCAAGTGCGGTTTTGAAGCACTCGTTGGCTTCATTAAACTCCGAATTTCTAATCAAATCAAAAGTTTTCAAATACGGTGGGGCCTTCAGGTAACGATTCAGAGAATGTCGAAAGTTTTCGAGAGTGGATGTTTTGTACAATTCTCCGTCTTGTTTTCGGGCATCCAAATAAAAATGACTGAGTACCTCTGCTAACCTCTCGGCCGAGAATCCTTCGAATTCTTCACTCTGTCCCTTCTCTTTCAGGTAATACTTCAAAGTTCTGGCGGACGCTTTGTTCGATTTTTTTGTGTTGCTGGGAATAATATTAGCCCGCTTTTCAACAACTTCATCGTCCGTGTGAGACGCGAAACGTTTGCCTGATTCAGCCATTTTGTTTAGCAGACGATGGAATCTAGTGAACACCTGTTCGTTGCCCTTGGCGACGGGGGTATACGATATATATTCGACCAGCAACTTGACAATACAGCATCACACATGAGGTCTGTCAGCCAATCAAAAGTCTGCTGAGATATGATAAAGGCTCTAGTTGACCTTTGACCTCGGCCAAACCACTTTTAGTCGGTAGGGGTACAAGGTAGGTCAAAGGTCAATGAGTGCACTTGAGCATGTACTGACCTCTATCCTCTCATCGTATACAGCGAGGAGATAAGGCCTTATTGACCTTTGACTTCGGGCCAAACCACTTTTAGTCGGGAGGGGTGCAAGGTTGGTCAACGGTCAATGAGTGCACTTGAGCATGTACTGACCTGTATCCTTTCATCCCGTCCATCATCTGACCTTGGATCATGTTTAGACATGTTAGGTGATTCCTCCGCGGTGATGCGGTTTGGCGGTGATGCGGTCTGCCTACGCGGACAGAAAGTAGTCCCAAGTATATAGAGGGCTGAGGGTATGTCTGACTTTATGGAATGTATGTACTGACTTGTGTCTGGGTTTTTTCCATCACGGGGAGTGCGCAGGTGTATGACGTCACTTCCGGTCTGCGTGGATCGGGCGTGACCTGGGTATGACTGTATGAGATGTACTGACTTGGTTCAGGGTTTTTTTTCTATCACGGGGAGGTCACGTGATAGTTCAAGGTCATATTGAATGATAGGAATGCATGTACTGACCTGTTGTGGATATTGACTCTCATTGACCTTTGACCTCAAAAATTTGCATATTGGGGAGAAAAACTACCTCCGAACACAGAAGAGTTCCAATTGTGACCTTTGACAGCCAATCAGAAGCGAGCATTTTGACCTCGTCTGACTGTATGGAATGCATGTACTGACTTTGTCTTGGGGTTTTTCCATCACGGAGAGTGCGCAGGTGTATGACGTCACTTCCGGTCTGGGAGTATAGAAAGAGTATTAAATAGCTTATTGACCTTTGACCTCAAAAATTTACATATCGTGACCTTTGACAGCCAATCACAAGCGAGTATTTTGGCCTCGTCCGACTGTATGCATGCACTGACTTGGTTCGGGGGTTTTTCCATCACGGGGAGTGCGCAGGTGTATGACGTCACTTCCGATCTGCGAGTATAGAAAGAGTATTAAAATAGCTTATTGACCTTTGACCTCAAAAATTTGCATATCGTGACCTTTGGCAGCCAATCAGAAACGAGTATTTTGACCTCGTCTGACTGTATGGAATGTATGTACTGGCTTGGTTCTGGGGTTTTTCCATCATGGGGAGTGCGTAGGTGTATGACATCACTTCCGGTCTGCGTGAATCGGGCGTGACCTGGGTATGTCTGACTGTATGGAATGCATGTACTGACTTGGTTCTGGGGTTTTTCCATCACGGGGAGGTCACGTGATCACACTAGTTCAAGGTCAGGGTTTTTCCATGAAACCATGGGAAGGAAGACTTATATATAACATAATCTATAGGTGTTGGACGATGTTATTAGGACGAGTCTAGCATCCGTGCGACCCGAGGGTCGAGCGTTTATTGTCCAGTATATCCCCGCAAAAAAAAAGGGGATTCCCCTTTGGCACCGATGGTGCTGCCCTCTAGAGGCAGGGTGGGTGAATGTAAAAATTCTCCAGATATAAAAGGCGGAACACGGACTTTACCGTAGAATATACTCCTATCAACCCTATCCCAAAGGGCTAATATCGGTCCCCGGGCTTATCGGGGTCTGCTGAGAGAGGTAGGGTGGGGGAGTGGGTGTATGTAAATTTAGGATTTGTCTCGAAACTATAAAAAGCGGAACACGGACTTTACCCCTAAAATAGGGGAAAACCCCTATCAACCCTATCCCAAAGGGCGAATATCGGTCCCCCGGGGCTTATCGGGGCCTGCTGAGAGAGGTAGTGTGGATGCAAGTTTTTACAGAAAAAAAAAATATAAAAAGCGGAACTCGGACTTTTAATAGGGGAAAACTCCTATCAACCCTTCCCGGTCCGGCCCGGCCCGGCCCGGCCGCAGCGCGCGCGTGCGTTATCCGTGCGCGGGTGAATTTCGGGTCAAAAGAACTGCACCTCGAACCTCTATAGTTTTTCTCTTCACCTGTTTCTCTTCTAAGTTGTAACTCTTCGTCAAAGTTTTTTGTGCTAGAATGCCCGCTCTTAGACCAGAACATGTGCTTGGTCTGTGGGTTGATTTCATTGGTAAACGCAGAAGAGTTCCAATTGTGACCTTTGACAGCCAATCGGAAGCGAGCATTTTTGCGCAGGTGTTTTTGCGCTATCAACATCCGGGTTTCCCAGTGGGTTTTCCCATCGTTCCAGTGTCTTCCATCCGGGTACTGTGGTTTTACATCCGGGTCCTCATCTTACATCCGGGGTTTTCCATGTTTACTATCACGTGACCGGCAATGACCTTTAACCGCTGACATGAACTTTAACTTTTCACCTTTAACATCCGCATGTAAACACACCCATAGTGGTTCCTCCAGCGTGGATGTGCTGTAATGGAGGGGCTAATAAAAAGATTGACCTGTAATCTTTCATTGTTGCTCTCTTTTTGAACTAACCAATCAGAATAGTACATACCACGGACTACATCCGTAGAGCTACGTATAGGCGCGCATGTGTGACATGGTGTATAAAACACGCCCCTCTGCATCCCATACCTCATTCCTACGGTTTCAGAGCCATGACGGACACTCATCCCTATGCGACTCGCATTTTACAGCATGCGACCGTGGTTAATTCACTCACGGGTTACAGAGCAGTGGTTCGGTCCATGTTTGGAGATGGCGACGACAACGAGATCCTGAAAGAGTTTACAGAAGCGGTCCTCGACAGAGTGCACTCGATGGAGAGGCGTCCTATCACCCACAACTACTGGACTATGACAGCCATCCTTGATGCCCGGACTATGGACCACGAGCGCTCACGTCGGAACCAGCGACGGCTCGTTGGCCTAGTAATGGTCTTTGCCCTATTGACCCTGACGCTGTGGCAATGACAGCGACAGAAAAAGATGCGCTTATGTGCAACCGATATATACGAGGGTCAGTTACAGTTTGCGTCATTCACCGATCGTCATTGGGTCAACCATGTCACCGAGGGACCTCACCATAAATACGAGAGACAGCCAGAGTGTGTGTCATTCACCGTTCGTCATTGGGTCAACCATGTCACCAGTCCTACGAGCCATCCTTCCCCTTACACGTCTATGAAGATAAAGTCACCATCGTTGAAGGTCGCGCGCTGAGACCGTATCGAATACGGTTACGCTTCACCGTGACGGCTGGACCAAATTTAAACGGGTGTTGAGCGGTGAGCTCGACGGAAACCTCATCCACATAGACAATGCCATCTACGTACACCGTGGACCCTTCTTCCCACGCCTGGGCCGTTACCAAGACCCTACGCGAGGCTTCACCCTAGACCCCGATCTGTGGACAGCCTTCGAGAAAGTGGTGCCTATTGTGGACCAGCTGTTTACACCGGACGAGCGGTCAGCTGTTCAGTTGGGCTGGGCTCGTGCCCTGAGTGAAGCGGCGGCAGAACCCAATGAACAAATTACCAAACCTAGCAATGAAGCGGAGCCAGACGACGATGCCATTGATTATCCGGCTAGACTGTCAGCCCAGTGACATGACCACCCGATCCTTTGATCTCACGTCATAAACTTTTTCTCCCTATAAATACGAGAGACAGTCAAATCTTGTACCATTCACGTACTGATCATGACGGAGCATATACTACGGGCGTTTCTCAGCTTGACCCCCGAGGTCTTCCTGCACGTCCATGCGGATAAGGTCGATATCATGGAGGAGATAGGAGACATCTGTGATGCAGACCCTACACAACCGTGCCCGGCTCATATTCGTCTGTCCCGGAAGGGCTGGACCAAATTCAAACGGGTGTTGTCTGGTGAACTGGACGGCGACCTCATCCACTTGTGTCACGATGTGTACATCCGACGCGGCCCCTTCTTTGCTCAATTGGCTAGGCTAGATGGGGGTACAGTGCATTTTACCCTCCACCCTGTTCTATGGTCTGCATTGGAAGATGCCGTGGCAGATGTGGATCAAGTGCTTACGGAGGAAGAGCGGTCATCAGACGAGTTGGACTGGTTATTTACCATGGACAATATACTGGTAGAAGCCGAAGAAGAAAATCAGAAAGAAACTCCGGCCCAAGATATACCGTTATAAATAAACGATAGAGCCAGAGTCCATCATCATTTGTCACCATGAAGCGCTGGGAAAAGGTGTTGGATAACTTAAACTACAGTCCCGACAGTCCGGCGGCCTATAGTGCATTGTCGGCTCTCTATCGAGCGGCCAAACCCCAGGGGATACAACGTGCCCAAGTCCGAGATTGGTTAAACAAACAAGACACCTATACCTTACATCGATCTGTCCGTCGTCATTTTCTACGGAACCGGGTCATCGTGGGAGGAATAGATGCCCAGTGGCAAGCGTATTTGGTCGATATGAGCGCCTTTGCCAAACACAACGATCGGAATCGGTATATCTTGACGTGCATCGATATCCTGTCGAAGTATGCGTGGGTGGTACCCATCCGGATGAAAACGGGGGCGAATCTCATAGCGGCGTTCAAGGACATCTTCAAGACCGGGCGCAAAGCCTTGTATTTGCAAACCGACGAAGGCACGGAATTCCTCAACAGACCGTTCCAACAGTTTCTGAAAGCCCAGAAGGTGTTTTTCTTCCATACGTACAACGAGACCAAGGCTTCCGTTGTGGAAAGGTTCAACAGGACATTCAAAGGCCGCATGTATAAATATTTCACCTATAAGAATACAAGGCGGTACATCGATGTTCTCCCGAAACTTGTGAGTGGATACAATCGAGCCTATCACTGGAGTATAGAGAGAGCCCCCATTACCGTGACCCAACGCAATGAAGCCCAAATCCGGCGTGTCTTGTACCCCAGGCAATCGCAGCGAACGCCGAAGGAGGTGTTCAAGGTCGGGGACCCTGTACGGATCAGTAAAGTCAAAGGTCAATTTGAGAAAAGTTACTTGCCCAACTGGAGCGATGAGCACTTCCTGAGTAAACGGCGCCTACCCCGACAGCAGCGAGTGTTTGAACTGGAAGATCTTCAAGGGGAACCGTTGCTAGGGACGTTTTACGAGACGGAATTACAGTCTGTCGTAAAAAGAAGGCAAGACTACTACACAGTGGAGCAGATTTTGAAAACCGAGCGACGCTGTGGCAAACTGTTCCATTTCGTGAAATGGCAAGGCTGGCCCAGTTCCTTCAATTCATGGGTCGCGGCCAACCAGGTCAAACGACTATAAAGCCAGACACCACTACCGTCATCCTTCATTCCACGTTCGGCCATGAACACGGCGCTATGGACCAACAGCAGCTGCCTCTGAACACAGCGTCTCCCAAAACGCGCAAAGCGCAAGTGGGCTTTGTGGTGATAGTGCTAATCCTGCTGAGTGTGTTGTACGGAGGAGTGTTTTACGACGTAGCCCATCTCAGCACTCTACTTAACCAACTTAGAACTCCAGCTGTGAGTGGCAGTCAAACCAGTCTACAGACCTTCTCTACACCAGTCACCTCCGTGATCGAAACGAGCCCAGTCATCACCACCACCAAACCACGTGTACAAGCCACATCGAGCTCCACACCAAGAATACAGTCAACACCTACACCAAGTACACGCACTACGTCTGAAAACCCACCGGATTTCATCCCTCACAGTGAACAGACAACGACGACCGACGTGGTACCCACCACCACTCCAGTTCACTCGTACCAAATTTACAAGAGCGGGTTACCACGACAGCGCATACAGCTCGAACCATGGACCCTCGGTGGCAGCATCCCTTCACTTGCGTCATAGCAGGACCGACGGGTTCCGGCAAAACGCACTTCGTCAGGAAGCTCCTTCAACACGCCGACAGCATGATCCCCCACCCATTGCGCGAGTCGTGTGGTGTTATGGAGAATGGCAGGCAGCGTATGCAGCAATGCCCCATATCACGTTCGTGGAAGGCCTACCGAATGTGACCGATTTGGAACCCGACACCTTGGTGGTTCTGGATGATCTCATGGCGGAGACGGATGCGCGCGTCACCCAACTGTTTACCAAAGGCAGCCATCATCGACGGCTCAGCATCATCTACATTGTGCAGAATCTGTTCAGTAAAAACAAAGAACATCGAAACTTCAGCTTAGATGCCCACTACCTGGTGGTCTTCAAAAACCCGAGAGATACCACTCAACTGCTGCACCTGGCGCGACAGATGTATCCCGGCCGCACACCGTTTGCGTTGGAAGCCTTTAAAGATGCGACAACCCCTCAGCACGGGTATATGCTCTCTGACCTCAAGCAAGCCACCCCCGATCACCTTCGACTACGGACCGGAATCTTTCCCGGAGAGACCCACCACGTTTACATGCAAAAATAATGTAAACCCACCCACAGTGGCGCCCCCAACTGGGGTGTGTGTGTTTGATGACGGGGATCATGGTTGACTTTGTCTCTGTTCGATATTCAGGAGGTAGCCCGCAAAAGGATAAAAACAGCAGAGTTGTGGGTTCTAGCATTAGTTGTACATGATGTCTGCGCGAGTACGGAAGCACGCCCCGACGCTCCGTGTATTGAAGACGGCCCCACCCGAGTTGGTCCGAACCATTGTACGCGGTGCGGACCCTGACCGTGTACGCTGTCTGTGCGAGATCGGGTACAACCTGCTAAAAGACAACGTACCACTGACTCCGGCTCAGAAGACCAAGTTGAGCAAGCATAAGACAGGTCTGCGAACCCTAGTCCAGAAGCGAGTCTCTTAAACACAAAAGAAAAAGGTCTTACAGAAAGGCGGCTTTCTCGGGGCCATCTTAGCACCGTTGGCCGCTTCCGTGTTGGGTCCGGTATTGGGTGGACTCTTCGGCCAACAATGAATCACACGAAAAAAATGATCCTCGTCGAACCACGGCTCCTTCAAAACCTCCAATCGCCCTACCCTGTCCCACCTACGGTGAAGACTATAAACACTCTCGATGAAGAGATGCAACAGATCTTACAAAGACCGGAGTTAAGCGACAGTGAGAAAATACAACGGTACAATGAGGCGCTTCAACGGTACATGACGTTCATGGACCAATACAAACCCTCTCTACCCCAGCACCACCACCACCACCACGCGACACACCGCCGATCTCAGCACCGCTCCAACAGCCGCCATTACCAGGGGTACCACCCACAGCCCCACAGTGGAAGTCCTGAAGAGTGTACCTGCATCGCTCAAGAAACAAGCTGGCCTGGTATTACAACGGATGAAACAGAATCCTAACATGACTTGGAATGATAGAGGTGAACTACTGGTACAGAATCAGGTGGTCCCTGATACTCACATGACGGATTTAGTGAATGACCTGATGCGTCAACGCAGGTCGCACACGGATCCTCGAGGATGGGAGGTCTTCGCTCAAGGCTTGAAAGACATGCATGTACCACAGGAATTGGTGGGGAACCCCCAGCGCTGGGACTGGATGCAGCGGACCCAGCAATCGCCGAGTGGCCCACTACCTTCTTGGGAAGCCGAGTGGGAACCGGAGTCACCCCCCCAAAACACCACAACAACGCGCACCTTCTTTTCACTCCTTTAAAAACCACCCTTGATCAAGACACCCCACATCTCCAGAGCCGTGACACGTAGCAAGTCATCGCGACGAACACGACGTTGGACACACCCGCCCAAGGCCTGGAAGACCTATTAAAACCAACAGCAGCAGCAGGACAGCTCAGTCGCCATGTTTTATCTCACCCTACCCAGTAACAGTTCGCTGGATGTGTTTCCTGACAACACCTTGGACAAGTACGTGACCCAATTACCGCAACCGTTGCATTTACCTGGACGATGGGAATGTGGCCTCGTGGATATCCAATACCCTTACTCGTGGTACAACGTGCGAGCCAATGAAGTGTGGTACGAGGTGACCTACGAAGGAAAAAACACCCGACTCACCCTCCCCGAAGGCCAATACGATACCCCAAGGAGTTCATGCAGGGGCTGACAAAACTGTTGCATTATAAGGCTCTACGGGAGGTCACGAATACTTCAACACCCGTCAAATCCTTTTCTTTCAAGAATCACGTGGATTTCGATTACAACGCACACAACGACAAGGCACAGGTCCTCCTCACCGCCAACGTGAGTGTCGTACTGAGTCCTATCCCACAGCAAATGCTGGGTCTCGCTCATCCGACCTACACGGGTCCATCCCAGGACCATGGCCAGATCCCGATGGATATGAAGTCGGGTATGTACGGACAACCACATCGTGGGCGATTTCAACGCACCTCTGTTACGGGTCCCCATTAAAAAGACGTATGGAGATCAAATCACCCACAGTTTCACCCACATGCTCTACCTACCGGTACGCCAAACCGACATCAGCACCGTCACGGTGGATATAAGAGATGACACGGGACGACCGGTGGCATTCGAACGAGGAAAAGTGGTGCTGACAAGCACGTGCTCCCCACTTTGTATAATGAAGGTGCCTTACGAGTGCGATGCATGCAGCTATAAGGACTATTATGCCCAACAGGCCGGAGGTGGCCTTCCGGTATTTGCATGTGCACGCATGCAACGAGGACATGGGCTGGGGAACATACTCGGGAGTATCGTCAAAACGTTCCTGCCCTTGGTGACGCGTGGAGTGAAAGCGATCGGCAAACAAGCGGTCCAAAGTGGACTGCAAGTCGCCGGTGATGTCTTGGGGGGTACGGCACCCAAAGAAGCCTTGAAACGGCGGGCCAAAGAAGCGGGAGTCGTCTTGGTGGCCAAAGCACAACGCACCGTAGGGAATAAAAGACCTGCACCACCGAGACCACGCACCAGTCGACGTCCGACCCAGCGACGACGCACATCGAAGACCCAGGATATCTTTTCTTAAAACATGTCGTTAATCCACGCAGAGTCCTGCCCCTCCACCAACAGTGAATTTGATTTGTGGACCGTCCCGCCGACACAGACCAGTGCCGAACAAGGATTATGGGTGGAGCATCTCCCGCTCTCCAGCATCAACGAAACAGGGCCCATCGAGTTCACCATCAGTAATGCGGATACGGCCTATGTGGATTTAGCCCATACGTACTTGTATGTGAAAGCCAAGGTCGTCAATGGGGATGGCTCCAGAATCGTCCAAGCTGCAACGGTCGGCCCGACGAATCTCTGGCTGCACTCGATGTTTCAACATGTGGATATTTTTATCAGCGACAAACTCATCAGTGACTCGACGAACACGTACCCCTAACGAGCCTACATCGAGACACTGTTATCGTATGGACGAGAGGCTAAAGAATCTCAGCTGACAGCCGCTTTATTCTACCAAGACACAGCCGCGCACATGGACACGGTGGACAATGAAAGATATAACAAACGGAAGGCTTTCACCGCGAACGGCGCCTCAGTGGAACTCGTGGGCCGACTGCACGCAGACCTCTTCATGCAAGACCGGTACCTGTTGAACAAGATCCCCGTCAAAATCCGACTGATACGGGCGCCTCCGAGCTTCGCCTTGATGGCCACTAACGTAGAGGGGCATGCAGCTGACTATAAGATTGTCATCCAAGACGCAGTCCTGTATGTCTGAAAAGTGAAACCGAATCCAGCCGTTCAATTGGGACACATGAAAGCCTTGGAAACAAAACCAGCCCAGTACCCTATCCGACGTGTACAAACCAAAGTGTTCGCTGTGCCTGCTGGAAATATGAGCGCCAACAAAGAAAACCTGTTCCTGGAGGAACTACCCAAACGATTGATCGTCGCCTGTGTGGAAAATACTAGTTTCAGCGGAGCCTACCCAGAGAACCCGTTTGACTTTCAACATTTCGGCATCAGTTTTGTGGCCCTGTATGTGGACGAACAACAGGTCCCAGCCACGGCCTTAACACCGAACTTTGGGCGCGGGAATTTCATTCGAGCCTATCAGAGCCTGTTTACAGCCATCGGACAAATCAACCAGGACGAAGGGAATATGATCAGTTGGGAGGACTACGCAAACGGATACACGTTGTTCTGTTTCGATCTGACCCCCACCTTAGAGAACGACCATCAGCTGACCCTAGCCAAGCAAGGCAATTTATGGTGGGAAATCCACTTTGCACGAGCCCTCGGGACCACCGTCAATGTGATCTGCTACGCCGAGTTTGACAACATCATTCAAGTGGACAAGGCGCGCAACGTCCTGTGTGACTTTTTCACCTAACATGGATACAGACCAGATAACCACCGTGCTGAAGAATGACCCAGGGACACGTATGGTCTTTCAAGGGGTGTTCGCCCGAGATGTGTTCCCATTAGACCGTATGCATCCTGCTGCTTACGTTCTCAACACGGACCCGATGGATCGGCCCGGTGAACATTGGGTGGGCGTGTACTTGACAGAACAGCAGGGCGAAAACTTTGACCCGTACGGCCTGCCACCCCTCCATCCCGATTTAACAGACTTCATGGATCAAGGCACAGAGACTTGGTGTTGGAACAGTCAAACGTTGCAAAGCCTGACCAGTAGCGTGTGCGGACAATATTGCTTGTTTTACCTGTACCATCGATGTCGGGGAAGAACCTTATCTACCATCGTACAGATGTTTGACGAGTACCCCAAGGCCGAGGACCGCGATGTACTCGTATATGACTGGGCCGCCCATCATTTCAATGTTCAAGCCCCGTTCTGGGCTTAAGTTCTTTCACGAAAAGCCCCCTGTTCTGGGCTCTTAAGTTCTATCGATTTCAATGTACAAGCCCCCTGTTCTGGGCTTCAGTTTTCACGTTGTTGTTGTTCACTGAATAAAAAAAAAATGAGATCTCACAAAAAAAAACCCTGTCTTGTGTGTTTTCTATATGAGCATAAGACAAGCGGCCATGAAGGCTATGACAGACATGTGGGGATTCGGTCAAACTGGCCTTGAACACCGTGGAGAAAGTAGCCAATCAGTGGCCTAGGATGGGGACAAATGTAACCCATCAATGTCCAGAAAACAACGCAAGAACACTGCAGTAAAATAGAGAGCCAATGAAATCAGCCCACAGACCGAGTACATGTTTTGGTCTAGGTTAAGAGCGGGCATTCCAGCACAAATTTTTTGACGAGGAGTTACAAGTTACAAGAGCAACAGGTGGAGTGAAAACACTGTAGAGTTACAAGCGTCTAGTCCGTCATTCGAGGTGCGGAAAGACATGACCGAATCCCCACATGTCACCACGAAGACGGCGAGTGAAGACTCGTACAACACCTATAGATTAAGTTTATTACTATAAGCTTTATGGTTTCATGTATTTCTTCGTGCCAATACGGTTCTGGGGAAAACTGAGGGTTTCCCACTGGCCATTTAACATGGGCATAGTGCTGGTGATATTGTGGGGGACCCTGTGCATTCCATGGGTGCTTCTGGAGGACAGATGAAGGCTATCTATTGGCCCGGAGAGGGCCGAGCCTTCCGGAAGGGGGACCTTTGACCTTTTGACCTGAATGTGACCTTTGACCTTTTGACCCGAAATTCCGGTGATGCCGCGCAGGCGTGCGGCCGGATAACGCGCGCGCGCTGCGGCCGGGCCGATTAACGCGCGCGCTGCGGCCGGGCCGGACCGGGCTGTTCCGGGAAGGGTTGATAGGAGTTTTCCCCTATTAAAAGTCCGTGTTCCGCTTTTTATATATTTTTTTCTGTGAAAAGATGCACCCACCCTACCTCTCTCAGCAGGCCCCGATAAGCCCCGGGGGATCGATATTCGCCCTTTGGGATAGGGTTGATAGGGGTTTTCCCCTATTTTAGGGGTAAAGTCCGTGTTCCGCTTTTTATAGTTTCGGGACAAATCCTAACTTTACATACACCCACTCCCCCACCCTACCTCTCTCAGCAGACCCCGATAAGCCCGGGGACCGATATTAGCCCTTTGGGATAGGGTTGATAGGAGTATATTCTACGGTAAAGTCCGTGTTCCGCCTTTTATATCTGGAGAATTTTTACATTCACCCACCCTGCCTCTAGAGGGCAGCACCATCGGTGCCAAAGGGGAATCCCCTTTTTTTTTTGCGGGGATATACTGGACAATAAACGCTCGACCCTCGGGTCGCACGGATGCTAGACTCGTCCTAATAACATCGTCCAACACCTATAGATTATGTTATATATAAGTCTTCCTTCCCATGGTTTCATGGAAAAACCCTGACCGTGAACTAGTGTGATCACGTGACCTCCCCGTGATGGAAAACCCCCAGAACCAAGTCAGTACATGCATTCCATACAGTCAGACATACCCAGGTCACGCCCGTTTCACGCAGACAGGAAGTGATGTCATACACCTGCGCACTCCCCATGATGGAAAAACTCCATAACCAAGTCAGTACATACATTCCATACAGACAGACGAGGTCAAAATACTCGTTTCTGATTGGCTGTCAAAGATCACGATATGCAAATTTTTGAGGTGAAAGGTCAATAAGCTATTTAATACTCTTTCTATACTCGCAGACCGGAAGTGACGTCATACACCTGCGCACTCCCCGTGATGGAAAACCCCCCGAATCAAGTCAGTACATGCATACAGTCAGACGAGGTCAAAAGACTCGCTTCTGATTGGCTGTCAAAGGTCACGATATGCAAATTTTTTGAGGTCAAAGGTCAATAAGCTATTTAATACTGTTTCTATACTCCCAGACCGGAAGTGACGTCATACACCTGCGCACTCTCCGTGATGGAAAAACCCCAAAACAAAGTCAGTACATGCATTCCATACAGTCAGACGAGGTCAAAATACTCGCTTCTGATTGGCTGTCAAAGGTCACAATTGGAACTCTTCTGTGTTCGGAGGTAGTTTTTCCCCCCAATATGCAAATTTTTGAGGTCAAAGGTCAATGAGAGTCAATATCCACAACAGGTCAGTACATGCATTCCTATCATTCAATATGACCTTGAACTATCACGTGACCTCCCCGTGATAGAAAAAAAACCCTGAACCAAGTCAGTACATCTCATTCAGTCATACCCAGGTCACGCTCGATTCACGCAGACCGGAAGTGACGTCATACACCTGCGCACTCCCCGTGATGGAAAAAACCCAGACACAAGTCAGTACATACATTCCATACAGTCAGACATACCCTCAGCCCTCTATATACTTGGGACTACTTTCTGTCCGCGGAGGCAGACCGCATCACCGCCAAACCGCATCATCGCGGAGGAATCACCTAACATGCCTAAACATGATCCAAGGTCAGATGATGGACGGGATGGAAGGATACAGGTCAGTACATGCTCAAGTGCACTCATTGACCTTTGACCTACCTTGCACCCCTACCGACCAAAAGTGGTTTGGCCGAGGTCAAAGGTCAACTAGAGTCTATATGCCCAATGTATACATGTCTAAACATGATCCAAGGTCAAAGACGAGATGAAAGGATACAGGTCAGCTCAAGTGCACTCATTGACCTTTGATCTCTGTCACGTGATATGCAAATTTCCGAGGTCAAAGGTAAATGGGACTCCAAATCAATGCTATATACTACTCCTCTCTCTTGCTCTTTCTCCGTCACACACACATTTGCTGTAGTCATTAATTAGGGATCTGCGTTCTGTACAATGCGATTATCGTACAGCGATCAGCATACTGCATTTAGCACTGATCGTATACGATTGCCTTCATATATATAAGAGAGAGAGAGAGAGAATTAAGTTTCATATATATAATCCCTAATATAACATCATTGTGACATAATCATGTATAGCTTTGTGTTTAGAGTTTAAAGCGTGTATTGCTACTTTTAAAGACTACTGGAATGTTACCTCTTTCACACCCAAAATGATCACTATACTCGTCCCCTGCGCCTTGTTCGGACAATTTATCTAATATGGCTGTCATTGCTAACCACTGGCGTTTCTTCATTGAATGTATCTTGAATAATTGTATATCCATCAATTGAAAAGCCTTAATCAACTACACATTTAGGCGCATATATTCTGTTTGTTCAGCTAGATACAGTTCATTCTGGGAGGATCAGGGCGACTGCAGCATTTCGTGTTACAAGATTTTGGCATTTATTCCGACTGAAGGATGTTGCCCATCTTCACAAATAAACTATGCCACGAAGATGATTGGTTTCAACATAAACATTCTTTGAGGTTATGGTAGAAAATGAGAAGTAGAAAGCACAAATATATAGATATAAAATGTTCCAGATGGCACCTAGAGACTATAAAAAGTTGACCGCACTACAGTGGTCTAATGGTTAGAGCGTCGGCCTCGTAAGCGGTAGGTACTGGGTTCGATCCCAGGCCGGGTCATACCTAAGACTTGAAAAATGGAACTTGTTGCTCCCTCGCTTACGCTCAGCATTAAGAGGATAGAACAAGGACTGGTTCGCTCGGTGTCAGTATAATGTGACTGAGTGGGTGTCATGTCTGCCTACGGCATGATATTTCAGTGGGACAGCACTATAAAATGGCAGCATTAGATCTGCTCTGTTACAAGTAGGTTCCCCTGCCCCTCCCCCTCCCCTCCCTTCCCTTCCCCGTCGTGATATAGCTGAAAAAATGTTGAAAGCGACGTTAAACCCTATTCACTCACTCACTCCCTATAAAAAGTTTCAATTTGCTAATTATGCTTCAAACATAAAGCTATAAAAAACATATAATGATAAGCAAAGATGTCGAAAAGATTTGAAAAAAGTTTATTCAAGCATTCACTTGTTTTGAGAAATAATTAAAAAGAGCAAAACAAATTATCCACATCGCTGATATTTTGAATGACCAAAATGTAATATAATCTCAAAAACAGTCTGAGATAAGAATTTGTGTCATTAAGCAAACCGATGAGAAGAAAATGTGCTTCGAGATGAAAAAATGACCATAATGAAAAGAAAATGCAAATAGAACGGCATATTGTTGGCTGTCATCCTGAATTTGTTCTCGCTGTTGTGCTTAATCGGGAATACATGCAAAGATATGATAAGCCCTGGGATAAAGTAGCACCAATGCAACTATTGTGTACTTTTAAGGTAAAAATGTCGCGAATTCCAATGGTCCATGTGACAACAACAACAACAACAACAACAACAACAACCGCATCATCCACAATTTGAATGACAGTGCCATCGAGACTGACTTTGATTGACAGGTGTTCAGTTTTGTGCAAATGGTTAATGCGGCGAGGCCGGAAAATGTCCCTCTGAGCATGAAGAAATGAGAAACTTAATTTTCTGAACAATTCCACGTGTTAGACCAGGTGTATCTATATCCCAACAAATTCAAGTAGCTATTTAGTTTACCCTCAAAGAAGAGATGATTCAAATTTATTCGTGGGTTGGGTTAAAGAATTACTAAATTTCTTCAATTTCCAAATTACTCTCCGAGAAATCCACTTCCAGCAAACAAAGATAAGTAAACAACTATTGTCCGAAACAGTTCCGGTAATCGGATATCAGTTTTCTTTGGGCGCATCTACCACAAGTTACCAAGCCAATACAGCTCTTCAGGAAGAGTACAATATATCGGAAGACATTGTCATGTTCAAACTAGTAAAACCAAACTGTCTTGGATAATCTCTATAAAAGGCTTGTTCGTCACACACTTGTACAATTTAATCTATTCTCAAGCACGTCCCCGGGTATCAGCATCTGTGGACTGATACTATCTCTGATGATGAAAGGCAGGAAACTGCTTACGAAAACTGCCCGTTTGGAATAACGGAAAGTTTCGCCTCGATTGTTGATTGTTGATTGTTCGGATAGAACACTACCTATACATATTTTGACTAAATTTATTTTTCTGAAGGTTGCCACTGTTGTCTCGTCAATCCTAAATTGTACATGTTGAGTACCCTTTACAGAGAGTCAGTCTGGGAACCCTCAATTCGACAATGAATCCGTTTATATGGTCTTCTCAATCTCACGTTCGGCTATTTCCGTATTGGCGGAACAAGCCTCTCACATAGAACGCACAAACCCCCACTGGTGGGGAGCGTATGACGATCACGCAGTGAGCCGGCTAAGAAATAGTGCCTTTGATAATCGAGAGATCCGGGTGCATTTTATTGTGAAACTCAGTTAATTTTAACCAAATTCAAATTATACAAAACTATTTCTATGTTTAGTTGAATAATAGCAATCTATCACCAGAACTCAGCAACTGGGCTAATTTCCGCCAATACGGAAATAGACGAATGCGGGATTGGTTCCGCCGAAAATTAATTGTGTGCATGATAACTTGATAAGATAAGATTCTTTATTGCACTGAGCATCCCATTTGGGACAGAGTACAAAACATATAAAAAGTAGAATAAATAAGAAAGTAAACAAACAAGTGCGACGTTTCCGTTTCTGCTCCCAGAAATCCACTAGGCCAGAGGTCAGTTTTCGCAGCTAAAGTGAGTTCTGGGGCTAGATTGTGGTCTTCTCAATCAAAACTTTTTAGGGGTTATGAATGTTGTCGGGATTTGTTGCCACGCATTTCTTCACAAACTTCGCATTTTTTCATAAGTGTCAAGGCGTTTTGTCACACATCACAACTGTGACAGCACGGATTAACACTGCATGCAGATTCAACGCGTTTTGTCGAAATTGTGAGAACACCCCGAAACAAGTTTCAAAGTTCCGAAGTTCCCAGTTACCCCAAGCTCCAGCTCCGAATTTCCAAGCTCCAGTTCCGAGATCCAAGCTCCCAGCTCTGAAGCTTCAAAGCTCTTAGCTCCAATATAATGATATATATTTAAAAGTTATGAAGTTTAAGTTCACGAGAACAAATGAACACAGGGTGGTTGAGATAACCAATGAAGTAAGGGGTGTTAAAATTTCACGAGGCCAAGAGTTCACGAGAGCAAAGGAACAAAGAAGGTTAAAAGTTAGCAAGATTAAAAGTTCGCGAGGTTAAAAGTTCACAAGGTCGGATGACGTCTCTGATCTCTGATCACTTTTCAAGTCTCACATGTCTTGGGAGGTGATTTTTCCCACTACATTTCACAGATACCGTTATTGACATAGGTCTTCCATACCACAGATACCGTTATTGATATAGCTTTGCCATACAACAAATACCGTTATTGATATAGCTCTTCCGTACCACAGATACCGTTATTGATATAGCTCTTCCATACCGCAGATACCGATATTGACCTAGCTCTTCCATACCGCAGATACCGCCATTGACATAGCTCTTCCGTACCACAAATACCGTTATTGATATAGCTCTTCCATACCACAAACACTGCCATTGATATAGCTCTTCCATAGCACAAATACCGCTATTGATATAGCTCTTCCATGCCGCAGATACCGTTATTGACCTAGCTCTTCCATACCACAGATACCGCTATTGATATAGCTCTTCCATACCACAAACACTGCCATTGATATAGCTCTTCCATAGCACAAATACCGCCATTGATATAGCTCTTCCATGCCGCAGATACCGTCATTGACATAGCTCTTCCATAGCACAAATACCGCCATTGATATAGCTCTTCCATGCCGCAGATACCGTCATTGACATAGCTCTTCCATACCACAGATACCGCTATTGATATAGCTCTTCCATGCCGCAGATACCGTCATTGACCTAGCTCTTCCATACAACAAATACCGCTATTGATATAGCTCTTCCACACCAAAAATATTATTGATATAGCTCTTCCATACCGCAGATACCAATATTGACCTAGCTCTTCCATACCGCAGATACCGCTATTGACATAGCTCTTCCGTACCACAAATACCGTTATTGATATAGCTCTTCCATACCACAAATACTGCTATTGATATAGCTCTTCTATGCCGCAGATACCGTCATTGACATAGCCCTTCCATACCACAGATACCGTTATTGATATAGCTCTTCCATACCGCAGATTCCGTTATTGACATAGCACTTCCATACCGCAGATACCGTTATTGATATCTCTTCCACACCACAGATACCGTTATTAATATAGCTCTTCCATACCACAAATACTGCTATTGATATAGCTCTTCCATGCTGCAGATACCGTTATTGATATAGCTCTTCCATACCGTAGATTCCGTTATTGACATAGCACTTCCATACCGCAGATACCGTTATTGATATCTCTTCCACACCACAGATACCGTTATTGATATAGCTCTTCCATGCCGCAGATACCGTTATTAGCATAGCTCTTTCATACCGCAGATACCGTTATTGACATTGCACTTCTATACCACAAATACCGCTATTGATATTGCTCTTCCATACCGCAGATACCGTTATTAATATAGCTCTTCCATACCGCAGTTACCGTTATTGACATAGCCCTTCCATACCACAGATACCGTTATTGACATAGCTCTTCCATACCACAGACACCGTTATTGATATAGCTCTTCCATACCGCAGATTCCGTTATTGGCATTGCACTTCCATACCGCAGATACCGTTATTGATATAGCTCTTCCATACCACAGATACCGTTATTGATATAGCTCTTCCATACCGCAGTTACCGTTATTGACATAGTCCTTCCATACCACAGATACCGTTGTTGACATAGCTCTTCCATACCACAGATACCGTTATTGATATAGCTCTTCCATACCGCAGTTACCGTTATTGACATAGTCCTTCCATACCACAGATACCGTTGTTGACATAGCTCTTTCATACCACAGATACCGTTATTGATATAGCTCTTCAATACCGCAGATACCGTTATTGACATAACTTTTCCATACCACAGATACCGTTATTGACATAGCTCTTCCATACCACAGATCCCGTTATTGATATAGATCTTCCATACCGCAGATTCCGTTATTGACATTGCACTTCCATACCACAGATACCGTTATTGATATAGCTCTTCTATACCACAGATACCGTTATTTATATAGCTCTTCCATACCACAGATACCGTTATTGATATAGCTCTTCCATACCACAGATACCGTTATTGACATAGCTCTTCCATACCACAGATACCGTTATTGATATAGCTCTTCCACACCACAGATACCGTTATTGATATAGCTCTTCCATACCACAGATACCGTTATTGATATAGCTCTTCCATACCACAGATACCGTTATTGACATAGCTCTTCCATACCACAGATACCGTTATTGATATAGCTCTTCCACACCACAGATACCGTTATTGATATAGCTCTTCCATACCACAGATACCGTTATTGATATAGCTCTTCCATACCACAGATACCGTTATTGACATAGCTCTTCCATACCACAGATACCGTTATTGATATAGCTCTTCCATACCACAGATACCGTTATTGATATAGCTCTTCCATACCACAGATACCGTTATTGATATAGCTCTTTCATACCACAAATACCGTTATTGAAATTGCTCTTCCATACCACAGATACCGTTATTGACATTGAACTTCCATACCACAAATACCGCTATTGATATAGCTCTTCCATGATACAGATACCGTTATTGATATAACTCTTCCATACCACAGATACCGTTATTGACATAGCTCTTCCATACCACACATACCGTTATTGATATTGCGCTTCCATACCATAAATACCGTTATTGATATAGCTCTTCCATACCACAGATACCGTTATTGGCACAGCTCTTCCATACCACAGATACCGTTATTGATATAGCTCTTCCATACCACAGATACCGTTATTGACATAGCTCTTCCATGCCACCGATACCGTTATTGACATAGCTCTTCCTAAGCTCATATACCAGCTTTCTTCACTACGTCCCTTACTCTTCGTGTTTCCTCGCTGATTCATACCGCCAAATACATGACTATTACTAGGGGGCGCTTTGAACATACAATTACCGAGGACCGATTGTAATGGATTTGATAAATTGCATTTTAGATATTGTTTACCTCACTGACCGAAATAAAAGGGATAGTTCTGGTTCCGATTTAATGTTGTTAATTTCATGTGTCGGGAGTTTCAAATTTGTTTTGCGGTTCCAATCGTCTGTCAAATGTCTCTGGTGAGCTCAATCGCTATTGATGCCATGCTGGCGGCCTCGCGCAGCAGACGGAACGTTTAGCCGGTTTCAAACTAAGAATGTGGATTTCTTAGTTCGTATTTTGTCTGCATTATCACGTGTCCAGCTATCCACCTATCAGCTTTAGTATGTTGAATTGGAGATGAACCAAGCTACATAACCAAATGATTCAATAACACAGATATAGGGCCTCTAGTGGTCAGTAGGTGAATATCAGGTAGTTTGAATCAGCGGGGCAACAAGGAGAGTAAGGGCCCCAGTTACACGAGCGAGCCTGAGCGTAAGTGCTTTCTTATCGCAGATACCGTTATTGACATAGATCTTCCATACCACAGATACCGTTATTGACATAGATCTTCCATACCACAGATACCGTTATTGACATAGCTCTTCCATACCGCGGATACTTCATGTAGGAAGCTATTGTCCGAGTCTTTGTGGAGGTGAAAGGGATCAAGTCTAGACATATTATTTCCTCCAGACTTGGCTATTGTATGAATTGTCTCGTGTTTCTTACATGGAGTATGAATCCATACCACAGATACCGTTATTAACATAGCTGTTTCATACGGCAGAATCCGTTATTAACATATCTCTTCCATAAGAGTGTTAATGCTGCAACAGTTCAATATACACATAGTCATACATTCCATCATTCCATGTGAGTTTTTACTACCTTTGGCGCCAATGCTCATCGATATTTTTTTAATTATCCCACCAGAAAAGGCAACCGCGAAGAGGAAAACGAGAGAGATATGCCCCATCCAAGAATGAAGAACCGAACTCTAACCGAAACAGGTAAGGTTATCCTTAATCATTACCGCACTGGTTTTAAAGAAACTAAGAGAACGGAATTCCACTCTTATTCCTACCTTATCAGGTATCCGCACTTTTATTGACATCGTTTTCATCTGCTTCATATTGACATTCTGAATACACTGTGTATAGCTGTACACACTTAGCTATGGTGGTGTTAAAGTACACCCCATGGGGATTTAAATGCATTTACAGTTGTACATGTTGCTGTACTTCTACGCACTCTTCCATGGTTCGTCCATATCCATGTAGAGTGTATGAGTTACTCATTACCACTTCTCGGGGAGAAAAAAAATTCAATCAGTTGAATTCAGTCTGTCGACATGACTGAGCAAAGTTTCTAAGCTATAGATGCTTTGTTATAACATAACACATCTATTTAAGATGGCACTTATTGGCATCACATCAGATTCGATTTACTGTCGTCACACCGATATGGAATAATGACTCTACCAATGAATGGAATTAATTAAAAGTTTTTTTTCTTGTTCAGCGCCCTCACCAAGGCAGACAAGACTGGAGACACAGCTAATTCTGTAAGTGTGATGCGCAAAAAGAATGTAGCGCAGACGTTTCCTAGTGGATGTTGTTAAAAATGAGGACGTTTGTGAGGGAGAGTGGTGCGAATAGAGAATGGGTGAATGGAGGCGGAAGTCGTAACTTGTGAATGATGGAGCGAAGAAATGATTTGTGAGGGTTGTGAACATTGAGTGTGATATGTAGATGAGCGGATAGTTGCCGATGGTGGTGGCGACGTGGGTCTGATGCGTGGACAGGTGTTGTCGGGGGGGGGGGGGGGGGTAAATTGGGGACGGTGGAATAATTCAGTGGTGCATAATAGAGCGGTACTGTACTTGTACATGAATTTGGGTGATGTGGTCAGAGCGGGTGCCATTTTACGAGGATGGATGGAGGAGGATTTGTGAGGGCGGTACACGTATATTGGATTTGTACCGTACTGTACATAGACAATTAGATGCATGATTGTTGTGGGTGGTTGCTAGTCTGGTCGCCGGAGCTTGCGTCTTTTAAGTAGGGTATATTGGTTTCATCACAACCCTGAATGCATATTAAACGCCAAAATAGCTATCACATGGTTTTCACATAAACACAGATCAAATGAATAGGGACATAGTTAATCAAAACAGCCCAAACCCAGCAGTTGTATCTTTATTATGTTATTTCAATCAACGCATGAACTTAAATGTGATACTACATTTCAGCTTAAAGACACCATCGTATCGGAAACTCTGCCAGAGTCTATCCTTGAAGATGAGTCACAAAAAGTGGCGACATCTGCCGCTCACATTGAGTGTGTGAAGGAAATGAAGCAGGAAGAAGCGTCAGTGTCTGTCACTCACATCGAGTTTGTACAGAAATGTGAGCGTGAAGAAGCGACAGCACCAACCACTGATAATGTGTCTGGTCTAGATTTTGAGGCTGACGGGGCGACATCATCGGCCAATCATAATGAGTATTTGCAAAAATATGACACAAAAGAAGCAACCGTATCGGCAACTAAAATCGAGTGTGTTCCGGAATATGAGCCCGAAGAAACGATAATGTCGGCCATTCACAGCGGGTCTTTACAGGTCTTTGAGTCTGAAGAAGCATCAGAATCAGTGATTAAAACTGAGTCTGTCCAGGAAAATATGCCCGATGAAACCACAACATCAGTGACTGGCATCGAATCTGTTCTGGAATTTGAGTCAGAAGAAACATCAGGATCAGTGACTCATAGCGAGTCTGTCCAGGAACAAGCGATGGCTGCCGTCGAGTCAGTCCAGGACTATGAGCCCGATGAAGCGATAGCATCAATGTCTGACATCGAATCTGTTCAGAAATTTGAGTCTGGGGAAACATCAGCATCAGTGACTCAAAGCGAGTGTGTCCAGGAATTTGTTCCGGAAGAAGCGATACCTGCCGTCGAGTCAATCCAGGAAAATGAGCACGACGAAGTCACAACGCCAGTGACTGACATCGAACCTGTTAAGAAATTTGAGCCTGAGGAAACACCGGCATCAGTGACTCATAGCGAGTCTGTCCAGGAATTAGTTCCGGGAGAAGCACTAATTGCCATTGACAGCGAGTCTATTCCGGAATTTGAATTTCGGGAATGGATGATATCGACAAGTGATGCCGACTCCGTCCAGAAATACATGTATGAGCCCGATGAAGCGACAGCATCAAGGACTGACGTCGAATATTTTCAGAAGTTTGAGCCTGAAGAAACATCAACATCAACTTTTGTTCCGGGAGAAGCGGTAACTGCCGTCGAGTCAGTCCGGAAATATGAGCCCGTTGAAGCGAAAACATCAATGACTGACATCGAATCTGTACAGAAATTTGAGTCTGCGGAGATATCAGCATCAGTAAGTCATAGAGAGTCTGTCCAGGAAGTTGTTCCGGGAGAAGCAACAACTGACAGCGAGTCTTTCCAGAAAGTTGAACTCGTAGAATGGATACCATTGCTCAATGAGACCGAGTCTCTCCTGAAATTTCAGACTAAAGAATGGATACCATCGTCCACTTACACCAAGTCTGTCCAGGAATTTGAGTCTGAAGATTTATCAGCATCGACTGCTGGCATCAAATCTGCGCTGGAGTCTATCCCGGAATATGAGGAATGGATGGCATCGGCCAGTGAGGCCGACTCTGTCCAGAACTATGAGCCCGATGAAGCAATAGCATCAATGACTGACATCGAATCTGTTCAGAAATTTGAGACTGAAAAAACATCAGCATCAGTGAGTCCTAGCGAGTCTGCCCAGAAATTTGCTCCGGGAGACGCACTAAGGGCCATTCACAGCGAGTCTACCGAGAGATTTGAACTGGAGGAATGGCTAGCATCGGTTAATAGTAGGGAGTCTCTCCTGGAATTGGAAATTGAAGAATGGATCTCTACTCACGGGAATCGGAAGCCTGCGAAATCGGAAACATCAGCCACCCACATCGTGTCTGCTCAGGAATTTGAACCTGAACAATCGACAACGTCAGCAATTGGAACCAAATATGTTCAGAAAGTTGAACCAGATGAATCGAAACCATCGACTACTGACATAGAGACTTTACAAGGATTCAAGTCTGAAGAATTGACAACATCAGCCACCCACACTGAGACTGTTACTAAATTTGAACCTGGAAAATCGACAGCGTCGGCCAACATAATCAAATTGACACAGGAAAATGAGCCTGAAGAATTGGCATCATCGGCCACTCACAGCGAGTCTATCCCGGTATTTGAATTTGAGGAATGGATGGCATGGGCCACTGACACCGAGCCTGTACAGAAATATGAGCCCGACGAAGCAACAGCATCAATGACTGACACAGAATCTGTTAAGAAATTTGAGACTGAGAAAACTTCAGCATCAATGAGTCATAGCGAGTCTGTCCAGAAATTTGCTCCGGGAGACGCACAAAGGGCCATTCACAGCGAGTCTATCGAGAGATTTGAACTGGAGGAATGGCTAGCATCGGTTAATAGTAGGGAGTCTCTCCTGGAATTGGAAATTGAAGAATGGATCTCCACTCACGGGAATCGGAAGCCTGCGGACTCGGAAACATCAGCTACCCACATCGTGTCTGCCCAGGAATTTGAACCGGAAAAATCGACAGCGTTGGCAACTGGAACCAGATATGTTCAGAAAGTTGAGCCTCATGAATCGACACCATCGACCACTGACATCGAGTCTGTACAAGGATTCGAGCCTGAGGCACTGACATCAACCACTCAGACTGAGATTGTTCATAAATTTGAACCTGGAATATCGACAGCGTCGGCCACCATAAGCGAATTTGCCCCGGAAAATGAGCCTAAAGAATTGGCATCATCGCCCACTCACAGCGAGTCTATCCCGGTATTTGAATTTAAGGAATCGATGGCAACGGCAACTGAGACTGCGCCTGTACAGAAATATGAGCCCGATGAAGCGAAAGTATCAGTGACTGACACAGAATCTGTTCATAACTTTGAGACTGAGAAAACATCAGCATCAGTGAGTCCTAGCGAGTCTGTCCAGAAATTTGTACCGGGAGACGCACTAAGGGCTATTCACAGCGAGTCTATCGAAAGATTTGAACTGGAGGAATGGCTAGCATCGGTTAATAGTAGGGAGTCTCTCCTGGAATTTGAAATTGAAGAATGGATCTCCACTCACGGGAATCGGAAGCCTGCGGAATCGGAAACATCAGCCACCCACATCGTATCTGCTCTGGAATTTGAACCTGAAAAATCGACAACGTCGGCCATTGGAATCAAATATGTCCGGAATGTTGCGCCTGATGAATCGACACCATCGACTACTGACATCGAGTCTGCACAAGCATTCGAGCCTGACGAATTGACATCGGCCACCCACACTGAGACTTTCCATAAATTTGAACCTGGAAAATCGACAGCGTCAGCCACTATAATCGAATTTTCCCAGGAAGTTGAGCTTGAAAAATCGGCATCATTGGTCCATAAATTTGAACCTGAAGACCCGACAAGGTCAGTCAATGGCGTTGACTTTCAGGAATGTGGACCTAAAAACGTGACATCGTCTGCCAACCATGGCGAGTCTCTCCAGGAAGTTGAGCCTGGACAATTAGCAGCATCAGTCATTCACACCGAATCTGTTCGGAAAGTTGAGCTTGAAGAACTGGCGGCAGCATCAGCCACTCCCACCAGATCTGTCCAGGAAGATGAGCGTGAAGAATTAGCAGCATCAGCCACTCACACCGAATCTGTCCGGAAAATTGAGCTTGAAGAACTGACGGCCGCATCAGCCACTCTCATCGGATCTGTCCAGCAAGATGAGCTTGAAGAATTGGCAGCATCAGCCACTCACACCGAATCTGTCCAGGAAGATGAGCTTGAAGAATTGGCCGCATCAGTCACTTACGTCGAATCTGTCCTGGAAGCTGATCTTGAAAAATTTCCAGAATCCGCCACTCGCACCGAGTCTGTCCAAAAAGTTGAGCCTAAAGAATTGGCAGCATCAGCCACTGACACCGAGTCTGCCCAGGTTTACGAGCCTGAAGAATTGGCAGCATCAACCACTCACACCAAATCTGTGCAGGAACAATTTCAGTCTGCGAAGCAATATGTGTCTAAACAAGCGACAGCTTCGGTGTCGTACAGCGCGTCTGGCCAGATATTTCAACCCAAAGAAGCAGCCATTCACATCGAGCTTGTTCAGGAATATGAATCTGAAGAAACGACAGCATCGGCCATTGAGATCGACTTTGTCGAGGACTATGAGCTTACAGAAGTGACCACATCTGTCACTAGCATCGAATCTGACCATGAATTTCGACCAACAGAAACAACCGGTTCGACCTCTCACCATAAATATGGGCCTGAAGAAAGAGCCGAATCATCTTTTCACACGTTTTTTCAAGAATATGAGGGTAATGATCCGACCGTATCGGCTATTCACATGGAGTCTTTCAAGGAATTTCAGCCCAAGCAGGCGTCAGTATCGGACCCTCACATCGACTGTGTCAGGGAATATGACCCCACTGGGACGACAATATCGGCTCCTCACATCAGTTCACTCCGGGAATTCCAGTCTGAAGAAAGCTTCCAAGAGCTTGAGCCCAAAGAAGCAACAGCATGGTTCATTCACCTCGACCCTATCCAGGACTGTAAATATAGACAAGCCACAGAATCAATCACTCACATCAAGTTTGTCCAGGAATATCAGCCTAACGAAGCGTTTCCAGAGAAGGCGGTCGCTGAGGTGGAAGAGACTGATGATAACCGCTCTGCTGTAAGTTTTTTAGGTTTTTATTCATATATAAATATGTACAGTGTATTTATTTCAAATCTAGATGGTATGTACGTATTACAGACAATTACAAATATTACCGACAATCAGAGAGCAAATATCGCGCAATTTTTGTAACTGACCAGTCGATTGACTGACTATTCCTTTCCGAATTCGTGGTGTAAACATATTCTTCCATAGAGCCAATTCAAGTTGGTATTTCTGTGATTATATCCTCGTAGTTTACATTGTAACCAGCTGAAACTGAATTAACGCCTATTCTCATCGTTATATTCTCAAAGCACTTCAAATTCCGATGTAATATGTTTCAGGCCGAAGAGCGGACAGCAACGTCAAGTGTTTTGTCGGAAAATAATGAATCCCCAAGGTAGGTTACCCCCTCTTTCCAAGCTCTTGTTCAAGATATTTCATATCGTGCAGAACTGAAGCAACACCATCACAAATGATGAAACTCCATGAAGTTAATCTTCAATCATTTTCTTTCAGGATTGGAGCTCGGACATTGGACAAATGGGACATTATTGTCGACATCGATGGATTTGTTGTAAGTAATATATATATATCAAAATCTGGCTAAAACCAGTGCCATGTTGGGGTATTTGAAATCGGACACTTTCACATCTCAAGGCCGTTCGGTGACTTTCTTGCACCAAAATAACTGTTGTCAAATAGGTCATATTTGGCTAATCAACGCGACTTATCTGATTTGTCAGATGGCGTATGTTACTACCACACAGGGATACGACCAAGTCACGGACAATTGACAGGCTAGAGAATGAACACAATTAAAATTGTCTTGCTATATATATTACCCATAACCTTTACGAATTAGAGACGCATCTATTCGTGAAATTGGCTTTGTATTTATCCAAAAGTTGTCCGAACTAGATTGCATAGGAAGAAGCTAAACGCTTTCAGTTTCAATCAAGGAACAGTCCACAACATGTATGGACAAGTCACACCGTGGATTTGTTGAAAACTTGACTATGGAACACTTGAACTTCTTGATTCTTATAAATAATAACGTTTTATAGACACAAGATCTTTTATTTAAAAAGAATTCATGTTCAACCAAACACAGGACTTGTGTAAAAAGTACCGGTACACAAGATAGACGCCTAAAGGAACAATGGATATGTCAACAGAATCTTGAGTTGAGAAATTGTGCTTACATTTGAAAAGATATGCCTCCAACAGAGTATGTCCAAACATACACAAGACATGAAGTGACGACCGGTGTGATGGATAAGACTGTCCTGGTGATTAGTGTCCCTTTCCATATCCTTTTCTATTGCAATCAAGGACGGACACTTGTCCCCAATGTGGAGAAAATTGTACTAGCTGGGTCAGAACATAGGGGACGGACACTCTTAGCCACCGGACATTAGCCTCCACACCAGTTTAATTGATAGACGGGTTATTGATCCATTTATTCATATCAAGAAAGAGTGTCTAATATCCAACCTATCGTATGAGTATATGTGCTGAACATTACTCTATTGTCGGGAGTCTGTGCTGAACATTACTCTATTGTCGGGAGAGTCCCAACCCAACATTATATCCGCCATTGTACAGAAACACACCTTTAGGCATAATGTTGATTTAGGACTACGCAATGACCAATCCCGCAATAGAATTGCTTCTCACCTTACGAATGACAAAGCTTTTCATGCAAGACGGCTCTTCTATAAATTCAGCTCATGGAAATTGCAACTTTTGATACTTATTTTTGTAAATGACAAGAGAAAACAATAATTATGGTTATTTATTATTATTTATTATTTTTATGCTCACATAAACTCACAAAAATTACCCGACCTGCCTACAAATGCAGGTTACTTAACGAATAGTACAGGAGCTGGTATACCAGGTAAGCCTATTGGGAGCGAAGAATTAGTTTCCTGAGTTTTATTAGTCTGGAGAAAGTTGGTTATCTACAATGCATCTCCTGCTTACGTCAGTACATCCGGATCAGGAATATTCCATCTTTTGTCCAGGAGTATAACCCCAACGAAGCGACAGCGTCGGTCAGACACATGGACTATGTACAAGAATTTGAACCTAAAGACCCGACAGCATCGGCTGTTCACATGGACTCTTTCCGGGAATATCAACTCAACGAAGCTTCAACAGAGAAGTCTGTCAGTATGGAAGAATCTGACGTTAACAATTCGGCTGTAAGTTTTGAATAATTATTATTGGGGATATTTCTTTTCAAAATATTAATACGACAGTGTGTACATACAACAGCCTATTATCTAGAATCGACTTCATCTTTTCGACTCTTTTGAGATTCTTATCTTGTTTACAAGTGTAGTTCTGTCCATCGCTATGACGTTTTAGTTAAGCTTGAAGAACATTTATCAACAACTGAAGATTCTATCCATTTTAGACATCAATAGTGGCTATTTTGCGAGATTCTTTCGAGAATAGTCACCTGAATTCGAATAGAGACATTCGAAAAAACATATTCTAAACATAAACTGACTAAATCAGAAATCCCCCAAATGAAAGTATAAACCATTAACGAATCCGCTTCGTTATACATCCATATTGTCAAGTGATACAAGCGTTCAGTCTATCATTCAATATTCAGCCGTCGTTTCGCATTAATAATCTGTGCACCGAAAATTTCAATGTAATTTATTCCAGGCCGAAGGACTAAAATCTACTATCACAGCTGACCTGAGGCAGGTGCTGTCAGAAAATGGTGGATCTTCCAGGTAAGTTACCGGTACTCTAAGCTGTTTTCCATGATATTTTCAATTGTGCAGATCTGATTAAACTAGACATTAAATTATTTTGTTTTGTGAGGCAAAAAAGACTTCATGTTATATCGTGTAGTCTTCTCCCTTGTGTTACATCTCTAGGTTTCAGATCAACTTTTCTTACACTCCGCTGTCATCATTCGCGACTGCTCGGCCTATTCCATCGAAGTCATTGTACCTCGCGCAATAATGATGTAAGGATTTAGCACCTCTCCGATGTAAACTGTGACCCGTCGCACGTGAGGCAAACTACATGCTATAGGACGTGTTTCCGCTCACATAGTCTTCGTTGTATTTCTCCCTTATCAGGAGATAAAAAGTATATCCTAATGAAATGGACATTCTACCCCCGAAGGCTCTCTTCTAATTTGAGGTGTTTCTCCGGGTTTTTCGTTTCAAGCTGATCTCCATGGTAACGGAAGTCATACAGCTAACATGCGCTGTTCGGAGTTTTGGCGTGATACTGTGCTTTCAACATGGCTGCCAATATGGATTCCTAGCAGTGCGGCTCGAGGTACTATGTCCTACATTATAGTACGAGACCGTGCCAAGTGCGTTGCCATTCTAGTCCCGCGAAAACTTCCTACTACGAGAAGATGGTCTAGGGGAAATCAGCCATCCCCCCAAATTTGGGGATTTGAATAGGCGCGTATGATTTCTGCGTATGATCTTTCGGCCAGTCACCACTAATTGTTTCCATGAATTGACGGTGCTAAGCGGTACAGATTAGTCTCACGCTAATAGTACTAAACTATCCGACGTATATTATATCTACTGAGTGATAACTGTGTGTAAAAACGCGAGAATTAACTGTGAAACGAAGCATTATCAGCTGTTTCGCTTGTCATACGTTCACCTGTCGTTTATTATTAAATTGGGTTTCTTAAATATTTTGACACAATGGATTGTATCACCATCGCATAGACATTTTTATTTCACGTGCACGGGCTAACCAATGCCTTCACGGATGTTTGGCTAACACCCCGTAGACTGCCACATATATATCCTGGTGGACAGTGGATGTTATATCTGTTCAGAACTGTTCATTTGATTGTTCACAAATCACATATGTCAATACTCTGCTCTGATTGTTCAGAACTGTTCATTTGATTGTTCACAAATCACATATGTCAATACTCTGCTCTGATTGTTCAGAACTGTTCATTTGATTGTTCACAAATCACATATGTCAATACTCTGCTCTGATTGTTCAGAACTGTTCATTTGATTGTTCACAAATCACATATGTCAATACTCTGCTCTGATTGTTCAGAACTGTTCATCTGCTTTTTCAGAACTTCCAATCAATTCAATAATAAATATATTTATTGATATACAAGAGATAAAAAAACAACAACAACAAAAACACTTGTTCACGTGAAAATCATATCTGCTAACAGTTGTGAATAGCGCTCTAGGTTCTTTTTAAAATGTAGCATGCTGCTAGCGAGCATCATCAAAATAAATAAAATAATCAGCCAATTAATATGAGAATGGCATGCTAAATAAAATATGATCTGTTCGTTTTGTAGTTCGTTTGTGTTGCTTTGACTAATTGTGGGCGACAGCATTTGGCCATACATGCCGTCAATGCATCTACCATCCCGTTTCGTTACTCTTATTTTAGTTTCGTACCTAGGCCCACTTGCCTCACTTTACCTTTGATATTCTAGAGAGTCAGTTGTCACAAGCCAAACTTGGACCGGTGGTAGGTCTCGTTACTAGTACTGGTCTAACATTCCCGAACTGCGAATTCATGCAGTCGCTATTGTCTTTCAATACGTTATTTTAATGTCAGCATATGCTCTCTGTTGTATACAGTATGAATTGTTTATTCAGTTAATCACGTTAACCATATACGGTTCTGTTTTCCTTTGCATGCTTGTCTTTTATTATGTCCAAACGGCAAAGGTATATGCCTGCATTAGGATGTGTTACCAGCATTCTCTGTTCTTTCAGTCTTGATTTCGTCTTCTAACCCAATCACTTGTTAACAACAACCAGTTCTGTCCTGGGCATCAGATATATTTGTAATCAAACTTTGCGTTTTACAGGACTGATTTAAGATCAATGGATGCAGTCGGCCCTCGATAAGATGCTGAACCTCAGTAATGCCATTTTAGAATATTGAATAAGAACTTCACTTCGAATAAGTATTATGAAATTTAAGAATTTACTACTCTAGTGACTGTATATGTGCGTCAAGTGTTCCAACGAACAATCTCCAATTCAGTTGCAATGATCTATTTTATTGTACGAGCAATATTTTCCGTATCTCGCTGCATTCGAGAACCCACTTATTATCGTGTGTTTTGTTTAGTGATATGCTAGGTACGAATTAATATTTTTTTCGCCTTTCGTTCGCTGTCACTCTCTCCTTCCGTCAAACATTTTCAATAGATGTCACGCTGTGGCCATTATTGACAAATCCTGTATTTTGTTGCCTCTCTTCATTTCCCTGATGGTATGGCATGAATGAGGTATAGCATAAAAATATATATATAAATAGAATAAATAAATGTATGTTACATGTATAAGCAAATATTAGTATGATGAAACTGCGTAAATTTAACATTTTTATTTCTTGTCTTTTCAGGGCATTAATCAAATTGGACGGCATTGTCGACATTCGAGGATTGGCTGTAAGTAACACATGCCAGTTTTTGTATCCTTGATGACGACATAAATTTATGCAACCTGGGAAGGTTTGGTTACATATGGAATAAGATTTCTATATACATCACTCGTACTGACACTTTCAAAGACTATGTAATTCCAACGCCACACATATCAGTTCGTATTTACACTATATCCATCAATGATTATATCATTCATATTCTACCAACGTCAGCTCATACTTACACTATCCATCAATGATTATATCATTCATACTCTACACACGTCAGCCCATACTTACACTATCCGTCGAAGATTATATCATTCATATTCTACCAACGTCAGCCCATACTTACACTATCCATCAATGATTATATCATTCATACTCTACAAACGTCAGCCCATACTTACACTATCCGTCGAAGATTATATCATTCATATTCTACCAACGTCAGCCCATACTTACACTATCCACCAATGATTATATCATTCATACTCTACAAACGTCAGCCCATACTTACACTATCCGTCGAAGATTATATCATTCATATTCTACCAACGTCAGCTCATACTTACACTATCCGTCGAAGATTATATCATTCATATCCTACCAACGTCAGCTCATACTTACACTATCCATCAATGATTATATCATTCATATTCTACCAACGTCAGCTCATACTTACACTATCCATCAAAGATTATATCATTCATATTCTACCAACGTCAGCCCATACTTACACTATCCGTCAATGATTATATCATTCATATTCTACAAACGTCAGCCCATACTTACACTATCCATCAAAGATTATATCATTCACAATCTACCAACGTCAGCTCATACTTACACTATCCGTCAAAGATTATATCATTCATATTCTACAAACGTCAGCTCATACTTACACTATCCATCGAAGATTATATCATTCACACTCTACCAACGTCAGCTCATACTTATACTATCCATCAAAGATTATATCATTCACACTCTACCAACGTCAGCTCATACTTACACTATCCGTCAATGATTATATCATTCATACTCTACCAACGTCAGCTCATACTTACACTATCCGTCAATGATTATATCATTCATATTCAACAAACGTCAGCCCATACTTACACTATCCATCGAAGATTATATCATTCATACTCTACCAACGTCAGCTCATACTTACACTATCCATCAAAGATTATATCATTCATACTCTACCAACGTCAGCTCATACTTACACTATCCATCAAAGATTATATCATTCATACTCTACCAACGTCAGCTCATACTTACACTATCCATCAAAGATTATATCATTCATACTCTACCAACGTCAGCTCATACTTACACTATCCATCACAGATTATATCATTCATACTCTACCAACGTCAGCTCATACTTACACTATCCATCAAAGATTATATCATTCATACTCGACCAACGTCAGCTCATACTTACACTATCCATCAAAGATTATATCATTCACAATCTACCAACGTCAGCTCATACTTACACTATCCGTCAAAGATTATATCATTCATATTCTACAAACGTCAGCTCATACTTACACTATCCATCGAAGATTATATCATTCACACTCTACCAACGTCAGCTCATACTTATACTATCCATCAAAGATTATATCATTCACACTCTACCAACGTCAGCTCATACTTACAGTATCCGTCAATGATTATATCATTCATACTCTACCAACGTCAGCTCATACTTACACTATCCGTCAATGATTATATCATTCATATTCTACAAACGTCAGCCCATACTTACATTATCCATCGAAGATTATATCATTCATACTCTACCAACGTCAGCTCATACTTACACTATCCATCAATGATTATATCATTCATACTCTACCAACGTCAGACCATACTTACACTATCCATCAATGATTATATCATTCATACTCTACCAACGTCAGCTCATACTTACACTATCCATCGAAGATTATATCATTCATACTCTACCAACGTCAGCTCATACTTACACTATCCATCGAAGATTATATCATTCATACTCTACCAACGTCAGCTCATACTTACACTATCCATCAATGATTATATCATTCATACTCTACCAACTTACACTATCCATCGAAGATTATATCATTCATACTCTACCAACGTCAGATCATACTTACACTATCCATCAATGATTATATCATTCATACTCTACCAACGTCAGCTCATACTTACACTATCCATCAATGATTATATCATTCATACTCTACCAACGTCAGACCATACTTACACTATCCATCAATGATTATATCATTCATACTCTACCAACGTCAGCTCACACTTACACTATCCATCGAAGATTATATCATTCATACTCTACCAACGTCAGCTCATACTTACACTATCCATCAATGATTATATCATTCATACTCTACCAACGTCAGCTCATACTTACACTATCCATCAATGATTATATCATTCATACTCTACCAACGTCAGACCATACTTACACTATCCATCAATGATTATATCATTCATACTCTACCAACGTCAGCTCATACTTACACTATCCATCGAAGATTATATCATTCATACTCTACCAACGTCAGCCCACACTTACACTATCCATCAATGATTATATCATATTCTACAAACGTCAGCCCATTCTTACACTATCCATCAATGATTATATCATTCATACTCTACCAACGTCAGCTCATACTTACACTATCCATCGAAGATTATATCATTCATACTCTACCAACGTCAGCTCATACTTACACTATCCGTCAATGATTATATCATATTCTACAAACGTCAGCCCATTCTTACACTATCCATCAATGATTATATCATTCATACTCTACCAACGTCAGACCATACTTACACTATCCATCAATGATTATATCATTCATACTCTACCAACGTCAGCTCATACTTACACTGTCCATCAATGATTATAGCATTCATATTCTACAAACGTCAGCCCATACTTACACTATCCATCAAAGATTATAGCATTCATATTCTACAAACGTCAGCCCATACTTACACTGTCCATCAATGATTATAGCATTCATATTCTACCAACGTCAGCTCATACTTACACTATCCATCAATGATTATAGCATTCGTATTCTACAAACGTCAGCCCATACTTACACTATCCATCAAAGATTATATGATTCATACTCTACCAACGTCAGCTCATACTTACACTATCCATCAATGATTATATCATTCATACTCTACCAACGTCAGCTCATACTTACACTATCCATCAAAGATTATATGATTCATATTCTACCAACGTCAGCTCATACTTACACTGTCCATCAAAGATTATATGATTCATACTCTACCAACGTCAGCTCATACTTACACTGTCCATCAAAGATTATATGATTCATACTCTACCAACGTCAGACCATACTTACACTATCCATCAAAGATTATATGATTCATACTCTACCAACGTCAGCTCATACTTACACTGTCCATCAAAGATTATATGATTCATACTCTACCAACGTCAGCTCATACTTACACTGTCCATCAAAGAGTATATGATTCATACTCTACCAACGTCAGACCATACTTACACTATCCATCAAAGATTATATGATTCATACTCTACCAACGTCAGCTCATACTTACACTGTCCATCAAAGATTATATGATTCATACTCTACCAACGTCAGCTCATACTTACACTGTCCATCAAAGATTATATGATTCATACTCTACCAACGTCAGCTCATACTTACACTGTCCATCAAAGATTATATCATTCATACTCTACCAACGTCAGCTCATACTTACACTATCCATCAATGATTATATCATTCATACTCTACCAACGTCAGACCATACTTACACTATCTATCAATGATTATATCATTCATACTCTATCAACGTCAGCTCATCCTTACACTATCCATCAATGATTATATCATTCATACTCTACCAACGTCAGCTCATACTTACACTATCCATCAATGATTATATCATTCATACTCTACCAACGTCAGCCCATACTTACACTATCCATCAATGATTATATCATTCATACTCTACCAACGTCAGCTCACACTTACACTATCCATCAAAGATTATATCATTCATACTCTACAAACGTCAGCTCATACTTACACTATCCGTCAAAGATTATATCATTCATACTCTACAAACGTCAGCCCATACTTACACTATCCATCAAAGATTATATCATTCATACTCTACCAACGTCAGCTCATACTTACACTATCCGTCAATGATTATATCATTCATATTCTACAAACGTCAGCCCATACTTACACTATCCATCAATGATTATATCATTCATATTCTACAAACGTCAGCCCATACTTACACTATCCGTCAATGATTATATCGTTCATATTCTACAAACGTCAGCTCATACTTACACTATCCGTCAATGATTATATCATTCATATTCTACAAACGTCAGCCCATACTTACACTATCCGTCAATGATTATATCGTTCATATTCTACAAACGTCAGCCCATACTTACACTATCCGTCAATGATTATATCGTTCATATTCTACAAACGTCATCCCATACTTACACTATCCGTCAATGATTATATCGTTCATATGCTACAAACGTCAGCCCATACTTACACTATCCGTCAATGATTATATCGTTCATATTCTACAAACGTCAGCCCATACTTACACTATCCGTCAATGATTATATCGTTCATATTCTACAAACGTCAGCCCATACTTACACTATCCCTCAATGATTATATCATTCATATTCTACAAACGTCAGCTCATACTTACACTATCCATCAATGATTATATCATTCATATTCTACAAACGTCAGCCCATACTTACACTATCCGTCAATGATTATATCGTTCATATTCTACAAACGTCAGCCCATACTTACACTATCCATCAATGATTATATCATTCATATTCTACAAACGTCAGCTCATACTTACACCATCCATCAATGATTATATCGTTCATATTCTACAAACGTCAGCTCATACTTACACTATCCGTCAATGATTATATCATTCATATTCTACAAACGTCAGCCCATACTTACACTATCCGTCAATGATTATATCATTCATATTCTACAAACGTCAGCTCATACTTACACTATCCATCAATGATTATATCATTCATATTCTACAAACGTCAGCTCATACTTACACTATCCATCAATGATTATATCGTTCATATTCTACAAACGTCAGCTCATACTTACACTATCCGTCAATGATTATATCATTCATATTCTACAAACGTCAGCCCATACTTACACTATCCGTCAATGATTATATCATTCATATTCTACAAACGTCAGCTCATACTTACACTATCCATCAATGATTATATCATTCATATTCTACAAACGTCAGCTCATACTTACACTATCCATCAATGATTATATCGTTCATATTCTACAAACGTCAGCTCATACTATCACTATCCATCAATGATTATATCGTTCATATTCTATAAACGTCAGCTCATACTTACACTATCCGTCAATGATTATATCATTCATATTCTACAAACGTCAGCCCATACTTACACTATCCATCAATGATTATATCATTCTAACTCTACCAACTTCAGGTCATACTTACACTATCCATCCAAGATTATATCATTCATGCTCCACCAACGTCAGCTCATACTTACAATATCCATCGAAGATTTTCACTCTACTCCAGTTAAGACAGACCATTCACATTGGCATTCCGGCCACCCGTTCGGTTTTCCGTAATGCAATTTATACTGTTGCAGCACGAAGGAACATTGCAGAAGGTGATGATGTTTAGACGTTATGTGCTGATGTCATGGCAGCGGATTGTGGTCCGTCTGGATCTCGAATGAAACACCAATGTAGTAGTAATGAAAGGATTCCACTCTCCAAGTGCTCTTTCACAATTCTTGCGAAGTTGGAATTTATCAGAAGTGATTTCTGACTGATGGAAGTTACAGGATGTTCAGATCCGTCTACGACAAAGCCGAGAACGTCTTCGATGGCAAAGTCACTTGCGGCAGTCTACAACATGAACTCCTTGAAGTCAGGGTCGATGATATTCCTATTGCGAATGAACGTTACAGGGGCCTTTTTCATGCCGAATGACATGATCTTGAATTCGTAAAATTCAAACGGCGTGATAAAGACAAATTTCTCACACAAGTTCTCTAACAACACTTCTTGCCATTACCCCATTATATATCGAGCCGATTTATCCCCCCCGTCAATCTGCTCCAAGACACATCAAGTCTGGCATAGGGAATGCGTCAAACAGACTAGCATACTTGTTAGTTGACAAGGGCAATTGTATGAAATTTAAGGTTTATGGCCTTAGGAAAAACTTGTTTAAATTCATTCATTGTATTTTCATTCAATCCGAACGCCATATTCGTCAAATAACGTAGTTTAAACTCTCTTTTTTTCAGATACCAAGAAAACTGAGGGAGTACCGGAAATTTATCTTGCGTGATATTACCGCTCTCATAAAGGACTTTACATTTGCTTGCACAAAAAACCTACATTTATACTATAAAGCCAACTTGGACGATATAAAGATCAACAAGGCGTGGAGTGGTAGGGAGATCGTCGTCAAAGTAGCCAACAAATTCCACGTTTATATGATGCATGTTATGGCGGACGGGGCAGTTCGAATAATGGCTGTTGTCTGGGACTCTGTGGTATGGGCGTGGTGCAAAAGGACCTACCAGATTACTTACTGGGGCCTTGAACTTATCAGCGAGGTAACTTTGTAATAACAATTACTGACAGCTTCATCCAAGACAATACCATAAACAGTACCAAACAATGCTTCTCATTGCTCTCCTGACAACCCACTCCCCTCCACATCCTCCAAACCTCAAATTAATTTAGCCTATCTGAAACCTGTTTAAAAACTTGAGCGAAGTTGCGACATTTAGGTGTCTCCAAGCTACGCTGATTCACATATTCTGTATCCCTTAAGAACGTTTTTTTCGTCCAGATTTGAGAGGGCCTATTTCTTCATACAGAAACCCTTCTTGGAAGCCTGTGCCTTTGGATATAACAGCATGAAACGATGTACCGAGCATGAGGATAATGTACATGGCCATCTCCCGATAATCCAAATTAGATTGTCCCTACTGTTCCTACCCCTTCCACCACAGCGACGGTTAACTTCTGACAGATTGCCGTGACGGGGGAAATCTGTCAGAAATCAAACCCGCATTGTGGCATAACGGGTGGAGGAAGCTCGCACTAATTATCAGATAGTCTGCCAAGTTGCTTGCCTAAAGACTGCAGCTGAAGGATTATGTTCTCTTAAGATATTAAGTCGGATATCAATTTATACCAAAGTTCCATAAATTATTATAAGGCCATGTAAAACGACATGATGTGAATAATGCTTATTATAGCAAATTTCCATATACAAACGAATTGATTATGCAAGCCCCTTTTATGCCACTAAGTTGTAGCGCAGCAAGCATACGGTCTTATAGACTGGACGAGTCTTTATTTCATATGTACTATTTAATAATAATAAAATGATCTTTAATAAATATATTCGTTTGATAAATAAATAAGGAGAATGAAAAAAGAAATAGGCAGAGTTACTTCCTCGTGTTTCCCGTTTAAAATACATTATGAAACAGGGGTTGGATCCAGTCTAACGGTCTTATTGTAATCACTCTGGGGTTTTCTTTGACAAACGACAGTGACGGTGGAATTTGGAAAAAAGAAATTGACTGGGTCTACGCGCCCTAAATAGTTTCGAATGAAATGGCTATAGCTCAGATGGGGGAAGGGCGTTATGTGGGAATTACTATAATTTCTATGAGTATAACACTATTTATGTACTAGTGTGTTGGTTGAATGCTATCAAGACTGGCTGGTTTTCGATAGGGGATTCCGTTTTTTATTGGGGTATTTTCTTCAGGAAAGGAATATTTTGAAGTCCCTAGATTTGGGGGATGCTACATGGGAATCTTGGTCGCCCGAAAAGTCCACATCAAGAAAATATTATAGGCCTATACTACATAGTCCCACTTCATGCTCGTACATATTACGTTGCAAGTAAAGGTTACATCAGTTGCCGTATTATGATGCATGTTTGTGCATTTTTTAAAAATTATTTTGTGAGATTACTTTGACATATTATCTACTCTTTTGTCTCTTTTATGTGCTCGGTTCACATTCTGTCGGAATTTCGTCATCGCGATCCATACTTCCATGAAACCTTGAAAACATTTTACTCAGTTTTGAGGATATAAGTACAGGCTCTAGACTTGTCTTTCGTTCATTAAGAATAGCACACATAAATGTTCAGCACGTCTACACGTTCACGTCCAGAGGAGCATTTCCATAAGCGAAAATTTATATATCAAAGCCATGCCACTTTTAGTTAAGGTATTTCACATTTGTCAAACACTAATATCCACTTACACATTTTTATAGTAAATACTTAGCTATATGTATATTTTTTATACATCATTTTGCACATACACTATTGTCATCACAATTCGCTGCAGAACTATCAATTCGATTTTTAAGGCTATTGTTTTATTCGAGCATCATAAAGATCTGTCCAAGTACAAATCCTAAATTAATTGGGAAATGTACCATATGGATGAAGTTATGTGGTTTTGATGACTTCTATGCTGCCTTGTGCCCAGGTACTTATGCAAGGACAACATATACCGACATTACAGCATACGGCGTTACACCGGTTATAAAGGCTTGGAGGGATTCTTGAGAATCTGTGTGATGAGGCCATCACAGAACCGAGGAACAAATCCAGCGTTTAAACATTCAGATACCGGTACAGATACACAGTTTTCTAGATAATAGTAGCACGGCATATTTCACAGTCCTGACATTATCCTATTTCGTTGAAGTGAGAGATTAAAGTTCTAGGTTGTAGGCATCCACTGTTGGTATACCATATCAATGTAAGGTTGCAGATATAATCCATGTAGGACATCGCGGCCATTTTAGTGAATGATCCTGAAATAATCATGAAACATTTCGAATTCGAGAAATGGGCGCTCTAGGGTAAAATTAATGATCCATCATTTCAGATGAATCTTCATGGTCACAATCTCAATTTTACTCTTGATGCTTTTATCCATGTGCCTGGAATTTCCATAGATAGATCCACGAAACAGGCACACGTAAACAGGATTCCATTGCCTCGTCTTATGGCTTCTAAATGCGTTTTGCTAGTTTTTCTATCCTCTCGGAGATTAGTTCCATACACTTTGAGGGAAGACAACTGTACAAAAATGAGACGATTTTACTTCATGAGGGCCGCTGACTGGTTCAAATCACCCTAAATATGATAAGCTATGATGCCAGATCGCCTCAACTGATACAATCTGTGACCTACGGTACTTCAAAAGAAACTGCGATCGCCAATAACGGTTCGTCCAGTCTGTTTCACGTTTCATTTTCTTACCAAAGGCACATATGCGCTGCACTATTTTTATTATATTTTTTGCTGTATCAGACCAATATGTAAAGCTGTCAGATATAGTCTGCAAATCTGCTTGCATAAAGAATCTGCTGATGAGATGAACCAAGTCAGGTTGTCAAATATGGTTCGAGCTTCCTCTACCCCTTCCAGCACAGCGACGGTTAATTCTAACAGATTGCCCCTGACGGGGGAAATTTGTCAGAAAGTAATCGTTGTTGTAGCGGACTACTTGTTAGGTAGTCTGCAGAACTGCTTGCAAAAGAATCTGTTGATGAGCCAAGTTAGATTATCAGGTTGTCCGAGCTTCCTCTACTTCTTTCACCACAGCGTCCATTAATTTCTGGCAGATCGTCGTGACGGGGGAAATCTGTCAGAAATCAACGGTCGGTGTGGAATAAGGGATAGAGGAAACTCGGGTTAATTGTCAGGTAGCCCGCAATTTTTTTTCACATAAAGAATCTACTGATTAGCCAAGCTGAATTGTCAGGTAGTCCCAGTTTCCTCTAACCCTTTCACCACAGCGACCGTTAATTTCTGGCAGATCGCCATGACGGGGGGAATCTGTCAGAAATCAACGGTCGGTGTGGCGTAAGGCATAGAGGAAACTCGTACTGTCGGGTAGTCTGCAATATTTTACATAAGAAACTTCTGATGAGCCAAGTAAGATTATCAGGTAGGCTGATATTCCTCCACCCGTTCCACCACAGCGACGGAATTCTGTGGCGTAAAGGATGAAGCAAACCTCGGTTTAATGGTCAGGTAGCCTGCAAAATTCCTACATATAGAATCAACTGATAAACCAAGTTAGATTGTCAGGTAGTCCGAGCTTCCTCTACACCTTCCACCATAGCGACGGTTAATTTATGACAGATTGCCGTGACCGGGAAATCTGTCAGAAATCAACGGTCTTTGTGGCGTAAGACATACAGGAAACTCGGACTAACTGTCAGGTTGTCTGCAAAACTTTACATAAAGAATCTGCTGAAAAGCCAAGTTAGATTGTCATTGTCCAGGCTTCCTCTACCCCTTCCTCCATAAGAAGGTTAATTTCCGGCAGATTTCCGTGACGGGAGAAATCTGTCAGAAATTAATCGTCGTTGTGGCGTAAAGGGTAGAGCAAAACTCGATCAAATGTCGTGTAACCTACAAAACTTCTTACATAAAGAATCTGCTGATAAGCCAAGGTAGATTTTCAGGTGATCCGAGTTTCCTCTATCCCTTCCTTTACAGCGACGGCTAATTTCTGACAGATTGCCATGACGGGGGAAATCTGTCAGAAATTAGCCGTCGTTGTGGCGTAAAGGGTAGAGCAAAACTCTGATCAAATGTCTAGTAACCCACAAAACTTTGATTAACGATAGCACACACGACTGTCCAGCACAGCGCCAACGTGTAGCATTTCAGTTCAAACGTCATGGTGTTATTTCCACTTCCTAAAGTGCTTTCTTAGAGATTTTCCTTTTTTTTTCATTTTGTGTACATGAATGCGAATATTTATAACCCATTTATATTTAATCTATGGCATTTCACATTTGTCATACCATTATACCCAATTATATTTTTATATAGTAAATATGGATGTATATTTAAATGTTAAAATGTACTATTGTCATCACTACTGAGAGCTGTGAACTGTTTATGGGTGGAAAGGCCATTTTGTGTATCAAATCCATCCACGGCAAGATATTAAAATAATATATGAATTAAGCTATTAAGACTTAAGCTCCATTGAGCTATAAGTACAAATAATGTTGTTAAGTAGAAACCTGTGATGTATACATGTATCTTCTTTTATTGTATAACTAGAATTGACTGTTGAAAGTGGTTATATCATTAAATATATGAAATTAACTAGAAAGCCGTCTTTTTAATTATTCTTTGCTTTATTACTATCGAACATCTATCCCCATATTCAAAATTCATTAATGAGAAAGATGGAGTCCTCATATACCACCACATATTCATGAATAAAGTTGAGAGTTGTTCAGAATCATTTTCCTGATGCCAAGGACAATACCGATTGAAAACGGTTAATTTCCCAAGTCTCACAGCCAACTCGCCGGAGAAATGAAACAAAAATGACCCATTTCCCCACTACAGGAATCCGTCCCTCCACAGATGAACTCGTTTGTTATTTTTTTTTGTCGTAGAAATCGCTCAAACTTGTACGAACAAATAGGCTAAATATTCTGACATTTTGCGAAAACTTGATTACATGACATACATAGGAAGTTTATAATCAGCATTATTATAAAACTTGTAAAAGCCTCATGAAATGAAGTTTTCGCAATGATCTAAACGTACGTTTGCATGTTATTGATATGATTGATAAAGATGAGCTATAGTTGGTCAATTCCGATGTATACACGGGGATGCGAGAGTTTTCACTTAGAAACAAAGAAATCCATCTATGCAAACTAAATCAGATTTCTTCCTTATGAATGAATAGTTTATGACACACGCCGACAATTATAGAACAATGCTGGTATACAAAACTGATCACTCCGTGGAAATATTGATTAGAACGTGTAGTCAAGGATTTTAAACTGGATAAAGGGATGTAGAAAATTCAGCAACTCAATATTGCCTGCCCCAAATTATTTTTTTTTATTTCTTATTTGGACATGTCTTTATTTACTTAATTGCTCTGATTGCACCATAGGTAAGAATCATTAATCCCCTGCGGTGACGACTGTGAAGTGATGGGGAGAGTAATGAAACGGATTATCCCCTTGTCAATCATGTAAACTATAAAGCTTCTTTTTTTTTATTCAATAGTTTGTTGTACACAGGCGTTGGATATAATCTACTCTACATTGCATATAACTGTCATCAAATACATTTTTGATACAGTCGAATAATGTGGTGAATAATCCTCTAGGTGATCTATTTCTTGGGCTTGCCGAGCTAAGTGGAGCCAACATTATTGATCAGAAATCCTTCTATTGGAGACCATTTAGTGTTAAATGGTTCCCTTTTCATGTTACAAACCGCAATATATTTTTCTAATAGATAATTACTTCGTATACAATTTTTTAGTCCAAGAAAATTCGGTTTTGTACCCAGGCATCTGGTTTTATAAATATATTTTTTTGCTAAAATGATAATGTGGTTTTCTAGTAAGCATTTTTTTTGCAGGCCGAATAGAATTTTGTCAGGAGACATATCGACATTTTTTCCAGTACAAAGGTAAAACCAATGCCAGAGCTCTCACCAGATATTCTTTACACATAGACATTCTGAGAAAAGATGAAGTATGGTTTCTTCTTTTAGTTCACAAAAAGTACATAATTTACTGTTTTTTATACCCAGCTTAACAAGTAGTACATTTGTGGTAAGATATCTGTGAATCACTCTGAACTGGAAATCTTGAAGCTGTATATTACTTGTTGTTTTTCGGGGTACAGTATATATATGTCTCCAGTCCAGAGCGATGCCCAGTATATCTTCCCATCTTGTTTGTGACAAAGACAGAACATCGTTCTGAACGAGAACATCATAATATTTTCTACAACCTTTGTTTGTGCTTATCAATTTGCTGACGCACGGTAAAATACTAGGAGTATGAAAACCACTTAACTTTATGTCCTTCGCTAATTTCTGCAGCCAACTTTGTGGAATTTTAAGAGTCAATCTTTTGTAATCAAGGAAAGTGCCGCGAATATTATATCTTGTTTTGACAATATCAATTGGTAGTATTTTCCCATCTTGGTCCAGGATATCCTTTAAAAAGCGTAAACCATTTTTATGCCAATGGGAAATGAAATATGTAGAGTTAGTAAAATGATGGTTATACCAAAGTGGTTGGTTCAAGATATCCATGCTGTCCAATTCATGAGGTTTTTCTTTCCGTATAAATGATTTCCATGCTGCAAGAACATCTTTCCAGAAGGGGTTCTGTGTGATTTCAATAATACTATCTATTCTTAAGGCACCCAGAGAAAATATTTCTGAATCTCCCAGAACTGGTTTCAAAAAAGAAGACCAGGTCTCCGAGTAAAGGTATCTTCTCAGCCAGGTAATTTTCAGAGATTTTATAAATGATTCAATATCTAACATTCTTAATCCGCCATCTTTGTAGTCTTTCACAATCAATTTTCTTTTAATTTTATCGGGGCCTTTATTCCACAAAAAACTATAAATAATGCTGTGAAGCTCTTTTACCAAATCTTTATGTGGATTTGGTAAGGAAATAAATAGATGCGTTATTTTTGAAATGGCAATCGTTTTTATAACTGTTATTTTCCCCAAAGTTGATAAGCCTCTTCTGTTCCACCTGTCTAACGTTTTTTTTAGGCTGCCCCAAATTATGTTCAAGAGAGTAAAAACACATGTGGCTGTCGCCATCGGGACCCCTCGGGCCGGGCCCAGAGCAATTTTGGAAATAATGTTTCTGACCCCAACAACTCACATATTTGGGGTGGGCATAATTTTACCTGTATGATATAGATCAGACAGACAAAACAATATAGCAATAGAGCAGTGATTACCTATAGTAGATGAAGTCGAACGATTACTGTCTATTCACAGCAATCCACACAGGTTTGTGTGAACTCCTGAAAAACACATCCCATGGCACCAACTTTCAATAGGCTTCTGGTACTGGTTGTATTAAACAACTGTATCAAATTTCATTGTTGTGAGTGAAGGACTTTTTGAGATAATGTGTTTACAAGGATATGGACCAACAGACATGTATAAAGGGGCATAACTCCTGAAAAACACATCCGATTACACCGACTTTGAATAGGCTTCTGGTACTAGCTGCATTAAACAACTGTATGAAGTTTCATTGTTGTGAGTGACGGACTTTTTGAGATAATGTGTTTACAAGGATAAAAACAGACAGACATGTATAAAGGGGCATAACTCCTGAAAAACACATCCAATGGCACCGACTTTCAATAGGCTTCTGGCACTGGCTGTATTAAACAACTGTATGAGTTTCATTGTTGTAAGTGAAGGACTTTTTTAGATAATGTGTTTACAATGATATGACGGACGGACGGACGGACAGACGGACGACGGAGGCAACGACAATACCGCTCGGGCAGAATCTGCCCGAGGGGTAAAAAATAGAAAATTAATTAAACAATACACTGTATATCAGTGATCAGCATTTTTCGACACACTTATCATGGAAATTAGGATGAAAACAAAAGAATATCCAAATCGAAAAACAAATAAGCGCAAGAGTATCAAATTTTTATGTGGATTTGGTAAGGAAATAAATAGATGCGTTATTTTTGAAATGGCAATCGTTTTTATAACTGTTATTTTCCCCAAAGTTGATAAGCCTCTTCTGTTCCACCTGTCTAACGTTTTTTTTAGGCTGCCCCAAATTATGTTCAAGAGAGTAAAAACACATGTGGCTGTCGTCATCGGGACCCCTCGGGCCGGGCCCAGAGCAATTGTGGAAATAATGTTTCTGACCCCAACAACTCACATATTTGGGGTGGGCATAATTTTACCTGTATGATATAGATCATAGACAGACAAAACAATATAGCAATAGAGCAGTGATTACCTATAGTAGATGAAGTCGAACGATTACTGTCTATTCACAGCAATCCACACAGGTTTGTGTGAACTCCTGAAAAACACATCTCATGGCACCAACTTTCAATAGGCTTCTGGTACTGGCTGTATTAAACAACTGTATGAAGTTTCATTGTTGTGAGTGAAGGACTTTTTGAGATAATGTGTTTACAAGGATAAAAACAGACAGACATGTATAAAGGGGCATAACTCCTGAACAACACATCCAATGGCACCGACTTTCAATAGGCTTCTGGTACTGGTTGTATTAAACAACTGTATCAAATTTCATTGTTGTGAGTGAAGGACTTTTTGAGATAATGTGTTTACAATGATATGATGGACAGACGGACGGACGGACGGACGGACAGACGGACGACGGAGGCAACGACAATACCGCTCGGGCAGAATCTGCCCGAGGGGTAAAAAATAGAAAATTAATTAAACAATACACTGTATATCAGTGATCAGCATTTTTCGACACACTTATCATGGGAATTAGGATGAAAACAAAAGAATATCCAAATCGAAAAAGAAATAAGCGCAAGAGTACAGAGAGCCAAACCGGAGATAAATATTCCAGCTTGAGTAAATAATAAATTTAAATAGATCGGAAGCAAAGACGTTCAAACGAATTGAATATTGAATTAGAATATATTAGAAAGAAAAATGAGATAAACCGAAAACATATTTCTGTGCCTTAGAAAACTGTTATTTTGTAAACAAAATAATGCCAATGATTAGCAAAGATGGCAGATATGTTACTGACCAAAATGAAATGCTGAAGTAGTAAAATCATTTTACGAGCAGGTCAATACGCCATTTCAAATATACCGTTGACTGAAATTAACTGGGAGAGTTTCAAAACGCTGAATGACAAGGATATACAATCATTACAAGGTCCATATGAAGATGTTTAGAAACGACAAACAATTGGGGAAAAAAGCCCTGGAACCGATGGTTTTACAGCTGAATTCTTTAAATTATCTGGCATGATATTGGCGTTTTTTTTAATTGGAAGCTCAAATTTCAGATTACAAAACTGTAAAGGCGTTTGCTGAGATTTCTTGGTCTTTCATCAGTGATGTCCTCAAACTTTTATCTTTGGGAAAACATTCGTGCATGCCTGGGTAAGAACAATTTATAACTAACAATCATCACGTGTATTACACCATGGCTTCCTTTCAAACTGTTTTAAACTGTTGTCAGCAAGGTCATCTGCTCCCACCATATTTATTCAAACGATGTGCAGAAATACTATCTCTACCAAAAAGAGAACAATGGTCATGTAAAAGGTATAAGTATAGGAAACATGGAATACAAAATAAGCCAATTTATAAACGGTATAATTATATGTTTGGATGATTACTGGGCTTCTTCGTCTACGGTGAGATATATTTGGCTGTATTCAGAGAGTTATCGGGCCTAAGAAACAACAAGGGAAATCTATATGGTGATAAGGAATGGAAAGAAAAGAAATTAAAATGAAACTATGCGAAGATTGTCATTTATTTTGGTCATATGACGACTTCAAATTGTTAGGTATCGCATTGTCCACAAGTTTAGACAAGAAGATAAAAGAAAATAAATCAGCTATTGGTCACTGTTTCAAAATAAAACTGATATACTACGACGAGTAACGGTCGTAAAAACCTATATCAAACCTGAACCATTCTCTTTCATAATTTGCCAAACCCCATCCACCACTACCAACATGGAACTGAAAAGTACTTTATTCAGTTTTGTCTGGGAAAATAAACCAGATGAAATCAACAGAACAGTGACTATACAAGACTATCCCAAATTGGAGCGATATGCAAGAGGTGAGAGAAATTGACGACGGCGACTAAAAAGCAACCATGTGACTCAATAGGAAAGTAGAATGAAGATGATATATAGACGTTGAAGAATTAAGCCTATTAGTTAGGCGTATACCAGCGACTACCTTCCACGAAGAATGCGATGCCTGTTTCGTAGACTCTCTCAAATGTGAACCTTGCCCATTCAAAAAATCCGAAAAACCATGGCGTCCTACCATCATCACAGGTAACTGTTGCCCTCTTCCAATTAATTGTCTTTTGGTTGCCCCTTTTTCAATTGTTCGATCGAGATGCTGATGAAAAATGAAATGTGTTGCGTGGAAAATCTTTTAATGAACTGGGACTGGATAAAACGTGTCGGATATGACGAATTAATGTAAAAAAGATTCATGTTTTTTTTCCTGCTGATTCTTTGGTTCGATACCTGGTTAATAATCTGGGAAGACAATACTAATGGTAACCTTCATCTTTTGGTATTTATGTAAACTGCACCTGCACGCCGAAATGATTGTTCACTTCATTGTCGACGAGATAAAACTGAGAAAAACGGCTGGAACGGTCTTTTTATAAAATTGTATGTAGGAGGTTTTAAAATCGCTTCCCGCATATAGTATCGACGGATCGCGGTGCGACCACCGTAGTCATTAAAGACGTATACTGCGACCTGAAGGGGTTCCAACAGAGCATGCTCAGGACAGTAAAGTACGGAGGGAACTGGAGCAGAACAGCTTCATTTCATCCAATATCTTCCACATACATTCACAGCAAATATCGATATCTTGATATTTCATGAATTTGTTTGTGTAAAGATCCTATACACAAACAGATACGTATTTAAGATAGATGAGAAAAATGTGATGACTTCGAGGAAAGATGGTTCAGTAAAATACAAGACAGTTGGTTCGATTTCATTTTAACGACATATACTGTTTCAAAGAAACACGAAGGAACATCGAGGAAGATTGCCATTGATCACACATTGACTTGTATTGACAGCATGCTCATCAGTCGTCTAAAAACATAGCTATCAATTCAGGTCAATTTAAAATTCAAAAGAAATTACATGTATTGGTCAAGAGCTGCTACTCTCGTCGGTAAAAAGTAGGTCATAAACGAAGTAGTTCCTCTAGGTAGCCAATATTCGTATTGGGAAACATTTGAATAGCTGACCTGTGTATCGATATTCATAATGGGAAACATTTCAGATTTCTTTGCACATCATAAACACAATAAGAGACACTGCTGAACTGGGGCCAAACTTCCGTTTGACGTCGAAGCCCATTTCTGCAGTTTGAATCAAACGTCAGACATTCATATATCTGAGGTACTTTTCGTTCACCTGAAAAAAAGCCATATTTACAATGATGAATCAATGGTAGGGGAGATTGGGGTACACTGGGACATTTTTCACCTTTTCGCAAAAATCTCTGTTATTATTGTCCGGTAGTGAAGCCTTAAATACTCGTTATAACTTATATTTATTATGACATAGTTACAATCTGTCAAAATCTGAAATATCTGTTATACTTTTCTCCAGAATTCTGTTTTAAAAACGTAAAAAAATGTGTCCCAGTTTGCCTCACTATGGGGTACTCTGCATGGGACACCCACTGCGGTTCGATGGGACAATAATCAAAATACATTTTATAAGAAGTATATACTAATATGTTTCATAGCAGTTTAGAAGATTCAACAGCGGTGGCTAAGTTAGTTGCTATTTTAGGCCCCTGCTTTACGTAAAATATTTCCCAGGAGCCAAATTTGAGAAAGAAATTTTTTTTTGTGTGATTCTCATCCCAATGAAAGCATTTGACTTTGAAAGTTTTAGTAAAACTCATCAAACCTGATAGGATTAGCAAATACTACCATCTAGGAAACAAAATAATGCACTTTGATGTCATTTTAGTATGAAAGGAAATTTCTCCATTTGATTATTATTGTTCCAGTGTCCCCCGGCAATAGTGTCCCACTCTGCCCCATAGTAGTAGTAAAAGGTGAAATTCCTTACCATTTATGCAAATGAGATGAATTTGTGGAGCATGTGTGGAGCTCTCGTCCAATCAGAAGCGAGTATTTCAAATCCGTCACAGAGCTCTCGTCCAATCAGAAGCGAGTATTTCAAATTGACCAAAAAGCTACCTCCAGCACAGGAGAGTTCCAATTTTTCCAGGTCAAAAATAGTTCCATGTATTCATCCGCGGTGATGCGGTTTTGGTGGTGATGCGGTCTGCTTCCGCGGAGAAAAAGTAGTCCCTAGATAAAATGGTCCGATTGGGTCGAGTGAGGTATCAAAGTGAAGCTTATGTGAAGGGGCATCTAATGGGCTGGGTGTGGGGTTGAACTATCGGCATTCTGCGCATGCGCGGTGGCCCAAGGGTATGAAAATAGCCGTTTTGGAGCTAGGGGAGCCACTAATGGGCCGATGGAGTTCTATGAGGTATCAAAGTGAAGCATTCGTGAAGGGGCATCTGATGGGCTGGGTGTGGGGTTGAAATATCGGCATTCTGCGCATGCGCGGTGGCCGAAGGGTATGGAAATAGACGTTTTGGAGCTAGGGGAGCCCCTAATGATCCAATGGGGTCGAGTGAGGTATCAAAGTGAAACCTATGTGAAGGGGCATCCAAACATGGGTGGGTGCATGTAAAATTTTTCCTGAAAAAAAAAAATACGGAACACGGACTTTATCGAAAAACCTGGGAAAATGCCTATATGGGGTATGGGGGGTATATAGGTCGCCGGACTTAACGGGGCTTGCCTATCAATAGAGTTATCTCCCCCTAGTTCCAGGGTGGGTGTATGTAAAATTTTTCCTGAAAAAGTACGGAATACGGACTTTATCCTAAATTACGTGAAAATGCCTATATGGGGTATGAGAGGTATAGGACCATCCTGGGAAACCTAATTCTCGACATTTGCGGTATGGGTTGTGGGGTCGCGTTTTCTTAGTCTCGTCATTTAGAACATGATAGGAAGTGTCCCGGCACGAATCGGTGAAATTTTTGAAAAAAGTCACCGAGCCCCATATAGGCCCATACTGGAGGTATAGGATCAATGTTTGTCCCCCTGGGAAACGTACTTCTATACATTTGCGGTAGGGCTGTGGGGTCTCGTTTTCTTAGTCTCGTCATGTAGAACACGATAGGAAGTGTTGCGGAGCGAATCGGTGAAATTTTTGAAAAAGTACGATATAGCCCCATATAGACATATATATATAAATATATATTCCCATACTGGGGTATAGGTTCATAGCCGTGTTGGATCTAGGGGAGCCACAAATGGTCCAATGGGATCGAGTGAGGTATCAAAGTGAAGCATTCGTGAAGGGGCATCTGATGGGTTGGGTGTGGGGTTGAACTATCGGCATTCTGCGCATGCGCGGTGGCCCAAGGGTATGGAAATAGCCGTGTTGGAGCTAGGTGAGTCCCTAGTGGGCCGATGTGGTCGAGTGAGGTATCAGCGTGAAGCATTCGTGAAGGGGCATCTGATGGACTGGGCGTGGGGTTGAAATATCGACATTCTGCGCATGCGCGGTGGCCCAAGGGTATGGAAATAGACGTTTTGAGAGCTAGGGGAGCCACTAATAGTCCAGTGGGGTCATATGAGGTATCCATGTGAAGCATTCGTGAGGGGGCATCTCATGGACTGGGTGTGGGGTTGAAATATCGGCATTCTGCGCATGCGCGGTGGCCCAAGGGTATGGAAATAGACGTTTTGGTATCTAGGGGAGCCCCTAATGGACCGATGGAGTTGTATGAGGTATCCATGTGAAGCATTCGTGAAGGGGCATCTGATGGGTTGGGTGTGCGGTAGGAATATCATTCTGCGCATGCGCAGACGCAATGCGGAGCTCTCGTCCAATCAGAAGCGAGTATTTCAAATCCGTCACAGAGCTCCCAGCCAATCAGAAGCGAGTATTTTGACCCGGTGCATTATGGGCCATATCCAAGATGGCGGCACGTATGTTCAAGATGGCGGCACATCCGGTGTCGAAGACTGGCCATTTCGTCGGGATGTGGTCACCTAGTGTCGAAAACTGGACCTTGTATGGGTCCTGCTAGACGTTTTGACGCCATGATATAGACCGGAGAGAGAGAGAAAACAACAACAACAAGGATGACACATGAGGGAACAACAACAACAAAGTTTTTTTTCATATAGTTTATTTTCCCCTCCATCATAACATACCCACGCTGTGGGAGCCGCGTTGGGTATGTTTACAATTCAAGAAAGACTCTTGTCCAATCAGAGACCGCCATTTGCATCTGTCCTATTCGTTCCTGTCCGTTAGATGTATTCTTGTCCAATCAAAAGTCGCCATTTCAGAGAGTTCCTTCTTCGGTCATGTTCATTCTGAACCGTTTATTCTAATCATCGTCGGACAGGCCTGGATATTCTTCGGGCAGCATGTCCTGAAACAGTTGTTTGCGCATTCTGATCTCTGCATTTTCCAGGGCCTCGGTGGGTGGTAAACCCATATCCTCTTCCAAGTGACGCTTGGTCTTCATGATGGACCTGTGCGTGGGGTCCCCTTTCATTTCAAGCGGTAGTAAGGTATACTGTTCATAGATCGCCATGGTTGTTTTCCTGATGCGGGGGCGCATTTGGGTGTACGTCTGTTGTAAATTATCCTCTCCGGCGTCCTCGATCGCTTCAGCGTGAGTATTAATAGCTGCTGTCACAATACGATCCCAGAAGGTAGGTTCTGCCTCACTTTCCTGGGATGAAGGCTGATTCTCTGAGGTCAAGCTCTCCATATCAGTAGATAGACTGTCAGCCATCTTGGATTCGGTATCAGTCGATGCACTCTCATCAATCTCTGTATCAGTATCTGCCTCAACGGGCTCCTCGGCGTCTTCCGTCCCATGTATATTTTTCTGGTGTCGCATCATATCGTAATGTCTGGTGAACGTGCGTTCACACTCAGAACAAGTATAAGCCATGTTGACGGTTGAACGTCGACTGTGCGTGTTTTGGGAATACGCTCGCTTTTATAGACAGTAACGCCCATCCACGCTTAGCTCAACGCTTCAACGCCCTGGTGAATTAGCTCAGAAGCTCTGATTTCATGGAATTGACACCAATTCATCGAAATGCAGTGACGCCCGTCAACGCCTGTCGTTACGCCTTAACGCTCGTCTCAACGCTTTAACACACTTTCTTAATGCTTTAACGTTGTTTAATGATGCGTTCGAACAAATGTTTCTTTTGTGCTATTGCTCTGACATACGCCGCTTTCCAGTTCATGCCCGAGGTTTTCAACATCGACGCTGTTCTTTCAATTTCCATATTTGTGCTCTATCAATGGGATTGGAGAACAACACAAAGTATTGGCAGTTCAAGGCAATATCTCTGGACGCCTTCCCTTGAGGAAAGAGATTCTGAGTCAAATAGATGACGGACAGATTTCGATGATGGGACCCTTTGGTGAATAGGTAGGACGTAGGACCGCTCACCGTCATCGTATAAGGGTGCTCTAATACTGTCGTGTGTGACGTAGGTGTTGATCGTTCCTCGCGCGTACTTTGAATTTGCACGTTATCGGGACTCCGTTCCTTGAGATGGCTTCGCTGTATATGTCTACGTAGATTAAATGGCGGGGAAAATGACTTCGAACACAAGTGACATGCGTAAACCATGGCTCTCATCTCCACGGACACCAGGCGTATAATGAAGCTTTCACAGATGCATGTGTGTGTTTATATGCAAGAGCTCCGAGCTCGCGGAGCTCTTGGAGCTCCGGAGCTCATGGAACTCGGAGCTCCGGAGCTCCGACGCCACCAACGGGCGTTGACGGGCGTTGCTACAAGAGAACTCGGAGCTCCGGAGCTCCGGAGGTCACTTCCGCTTCCGTTCACGTGACCGGAACTGACCTTTGACCCCGGCGCGCAAAGGTTTCCACCGCGGTGGAAACCTTTACACTTCTTAGAGGAAGGTGTGGCAACCCCAGCTCCGACACGTGTTGTTTGGTGTTATAGCCAATGGCAGCCCGCCTACGAAACTGCACGACTACAGAATGTGAGCTTTGTTCCAGGAATTCCTCACGACATAAGACGAACCCTATTACTTCGATTCCGAGCAGACCAACGTGGTAGTGCTCGATGATCTGATGAGTGCGGCCAAGGACAATTCGAAAATCGCCGACCTATTCACCAAAGGATCCCATCATCGAAATCTGTCCGTCATCTATTTGAATCAGAATCTCTTTCCTCAAGGGAAGGCGTCCAGAGATATTGCCTTGAACTGCCAATACTTTGTGTTGTTCTCCAATCCCATTGATAGAGCACAAATCCGTGTGTTTGGTAGTCGAATTTATCCTCAGAACATTGACCATTTTATGCGGGCGTTTAACGAAACGACAATTCGTCCGTACGGCTACCTGTTCGTAGATTTAAAAGCCCATACCCCCGAAGATCGTCGGCTGACGACCCACCTGTTACCCGGCGAGGAATCACCACAACGGCATATACCCCTACACCATCCGCCGAGTGCACTCCTGGCAGAGCAGCAGCAGAAGCCCACCCCCATACAGCGGGTCCGCTTCATACCATCAGTCCTGGAATATCACCCAACCGTGAAGGCCCAACCCGAGGCTGAAGAACATAATGTGAACTCGAGGCTATGGAAGGATTTGTTCAAAGAAAGTATGGACGCCGAGATGGGCGGGATGTTGGAGGCCACAGGAAACAAGTTTCAACGCAAAGGGTATTCGAAAGAGGAAGCTGCAATTTTAGCCCATAACAGATTGGCACCCAGACTACGACGGGCTTTACGTCAGCAGTATGTCGACTTACTGACCCATATGAAATTGTTGGATAAGGACCCAGTCCATATGGAAATTGAAAGAACAGCGTCGATGTTGAAAACCTCGGGCATGAACTGGAAAGCGGCGTATGTCAGAGCAATAGCACAAAAGAAACATTTGTTCGAACGCATCATTAAACAACGTTAAAGCATTAAGAAAGTGTGTTAAAGCGTTGAGACGAGCGTTAAGGCGTAACGACGGGCGTTGACGGGCGTCACTGCATTTCGATGAATTGGTGTCAATTCCATGAAATCAGAGCTTCTGAGCTAATTCACCAGGGCGTTGAAGCGTTGAGCTAAGCGTTGATGGGCGTTACTGTCTATAAAAGCGAGCGTATTCCCAAAACACGCACAGTCGACGTTCAACCGTCAACATGGCTTATACTTGTTCTGAGTGTGAACGCACGTTCACCAGACATTACGATATGATGCGACACCAGAAAAATATACATGGGACTGAAGACGCCGAGGAGCCCGTTGAGGCAGATACTGATACAGAGATTGATGAGAGTGCATCGACTGATACCGAATCCAAGATGGCTGACAGTCTATCTACTGATATGGAGAGCTTGACCTCAGAGAATCAGCCTTCATCCCAGGAAAGTGAGGCAGAACCTACCTTCTGGGATCGTATTGTGACAGCAGCTATCAATACTCACGCTGAAGCGATCGAGGACGCCGGAGAGGATAATTTACAACAGACGTACACCCAAATGCGCCCCGCATCAGGAAAACAGCCATGGCGATCTATGAACAGTATACCTTACTACCGCTTGAAATGAAAGGGGACCCCACGCACAGGTCCATCATGAAGACCAAGCGTCACTTGGAAGAGGATATGGGTTTACCACCCACCGAGGCCCTGGAAAATGCGATCAGAATGCGCAAACAACTGTTTCAGGACATGCTGCCCGAAGAATATCCAGGCCTGTCCGACGATGATTAGAATAAACGGTTCAGAATGAACATGACCGAAGAAGGAACTCTCTGAAATGGCGACTTCTGATTGGACAAGAATACATCTAACGGACAGGAACGAATAGGACAGATGCAAATGGCGGTCTCTGATTGGACAAGAGTCTTTCTTGAATTGTAAACATACCCAACGCGGCTCCCCCAGCGTGGGTATGTTATGATGGAGGGGAAAATAAACTATATGAAAAAAAACTTGTTGTTGTTGTTGTTCCCTCATGTGTCATCCTTGTTGTTGTTGTTTTCTCTCTCTCTCCGGTCTATATCATGGCGTCAAAACGTCTAGCAGGACCCATACAAGGTCCAGTTTTCGACACTAGGTGACCACATCCCGACGAAATGGCCAGTTTTCGACACCGGATGTGCCGCCATCTTGAACATACGTGCCGCCATCTTGGATATGGCCCATAATGCACCGGGTCAAAATACTCGCTTCTGATTGGCTGAGAGCTCTGTGACGGATTTGAAATACTCGCTTCTGATTGGACGAGAGCTCCGCATTGCGTCTGCGCATGCGCAGAATGATATTCCTACCGCACACCCAACCCATCAGATGCCCCTTCACGAATGCTTCACATGGATACCTCATACAACTCCATCGGTCCATTAGGGGCTCCCCTAGATACCAAAACGTCTATTTCCATACCCTTGGGCCACCGCGCATGCGCAGAATGCCGATATTTCAACCCCACACCCAGTCCATGAGATGCCCCCTCACGAATGCTTCACATGGATACCTCATATGACCCCACTGGACTATTAGTGGCTCCCCTAGCTCTCAAAACGTCTATTTCCATACCCTTGGGCCACCGCGCATGCGCAGAATGTCGATATTTCAACCCCACGCCCAGTCCATCAGATGCCCCTTCACGAATGCTTCACGTTGATACCTCACTCGACCCCATCGGCCCACTAGGGACTCACCTAGCTCCAACACGGCTATTTCCATACCCTTGGGCCACCGCGCATGCGCAGAATGCCGATAGTTCAACCCCACACCCAACCCATCAGATGCCCCTTCACGAATGCTTCACTTTGATACCTCACTCGATCCCATTGGACCATTTGTGGCTCCCCTAGATCCAACACGGCTATGAACCTATACCCCAGTATGGGAATATATATTTATATATATATGTCTATATGGGGCTATATCGTACTTTTTCAAAAATTTCACCGATTCGCTCCGCAACACTTCCTATCGTGTTCTACATGACGAGACTAAGAAAACGAGACCCCACAGCCCTACCGCAAATGTATAGAAGTACGTTTCCCAGGGGGACAAACATTGATCCTATACCTCCAGTATGGGCCTATATGGGGCTCGGTGACTTTTTTCAAAAATTTCACCGATTCGTGCCGGGACACTTCCTATCATGTTCTAAATGACGAGACTAAGAAAACGCGACCCCACAACCCATACCGCAAATGTCGAGAATTAGGTTTCCCAGGATGGTCCTATACCTCCCATACCCCATATAGGCATTTTCACGTAATTTAGGATAAAGTCCGTATTCCGTATTTTTTCAGGAAAAATTTTACATACACCCACCCTGGAACTAGGGGGAGATAACTCTATTGATAGGCAAGCCCCGTTAAGCCCGGCGACCTATATACCCCCCATACCCCATATAGGCATTTTCCCAGGTTTTTCGATAAAGTCCGTGTTCCGTATTTTTTTTTTCAGGAAAAATTTTACATGCACCCACCCATGTTTGGATGCCCCTTCACATAGGCTTCACTTTGATACCTCACTCGACCCCATTGGATCATTAGGGGCTCCCCTAGCTCCAAAACGTCTATTTCCATACCCTTCGGCCACCGCGCATGCGCAGAATGCCGATATTTCAACCCCACACCCAGCCCATCAGATGCCCCTTCACGAATGCTTCACTTTGATACCTCATAGAACTCTATCGGCCCATTAGTGGCTCCCCTAGCTCCAAAACGGCTATTTTCATACCCTTGGGCCACCGCGCATGCGCAGAATGCCGATAGTTCAACCCCACACCCAGCCCATTAGATGCCCCTTCTCATAAGCTTCACTTTGATACCTCACTCGACCCAATCGGACCATTTTATCTAGGGACTACTTTTTCTCCGCGGAAGCAGACCGCATCACCACCAAAACCGCATCACCGCGGATGAATACATGGAACTATTTTTGACCTGGAAAAATTGGAACTCTCCTGTGCTGGAGGTAGCTTTTTGGTCAATTTGAAATACTCGCTTCTGATTGGACGAGAGCTCTGTGACGGATTTGAAATACTCGCTTCTGATTGGACGAGAGCTCCACACATGCTCCACAAATTCATCTCATTTGCATAAATGGTAAGGAATTTCACCTTTTACTACTACTCCCCATGTGCATGATATATTCCTTTTTATGACAAAAAACTAACACATACAGCTGAGATACCAAGTCGATATAATAAAATTGTACCTTTGTCCATCCTCTCTCAGTAATAAGAAAACAGCAATGAAGTACTGCTGAAAACTTCTCATGACGAACTATCATCCTTCAGTCCTAAAAATTTACTCGGAGTGCTCAAAAACAGTTTTTGTGTCCCTAATTTTTTACCAATGATAGGTTTTACTTGTAATCAATATAGAAGTTGTATGGGGGTGATAGCTTTCTGCTGATAGTAATGTTATGTGCCTCTTGTTCTTAACAAAAGCGGTAGATGGCTTGTCCCACTGTGCCCCATGTCCCACTGTACCCCAATCTCCCCTACTTGGAATGTTTATATATAAGTAATCAATTTTTTCTCTCTTATACAATCATCTTTATGTTTAAACGCTCAAGACGAGTTCGTCGGATTTTTCTAAAGGCTTAAAATAGATATACAATCACAGTCCAGTTGTGTTAAGTGACTCGAATATGGGGAGAATACAATACATTAGCACTTAAAGGTGAATTACAGCGACAATATTTCACACGTCTTTAACCAGAGGGCTCTATACCTGGAGGCTAACCACAGATGGTGAAGAGAAAACCAATTTCGAGATATTTTCTCTTTTCCATGGTAATATTTGTCAGCTACATCGATTTTGTTTTATACTTTATATCCGGTAATCGGAAATTGCTAGACTAGGCAATTCAGTTCTTTTGCAAACTGAAATAAGTAATTTCTTTTACATATTGACGTATGGTTCCATCGAAAACATACCCTGATTTGAGACTCAATAATGTAAGTTTCATTTCTGTGAAATTTTTTTGCAGTACAAAACATGGTCAGCTATTTTTATCAGAGAAGTTTGCGCATGCGTCAAGTACGGCGGTCGTCGCAGTCAACCTTCAAACATGACTGGGTACAGGACTTTATAATGTATTGAATAATAATTCATCTTTGTCTCTATTTATTTTCTTAGCCGTTGATATTACCAGAAAGAATAATAAATAAGCTTTCTTTGGGTGTGCTAATACTGTAAATCAAATAATATTTTCTTGCTTCCTTTTTGTGCCAAATCTTATCATCTCTGTTACATGTTAACACATAGGACGGATTGAAAAATCGTGATCGAAGGTTTAAGCTTGAATTTAAATTGAGGTCACTTCCTGGTCCTGGTCAATTCCGGTACGAGGTCGGTCATGTGACCGGCGGGTTGATGCAAAAACTCTGGACATCTCGTAAAAATCAAGGAAAAGGAATTGCGTCGAAAAAGGTCATATTTGGTCCAGATTTGTCGTGCAGGATCTCGATTTGCAGGGATCGTCGAGGGCAGTCGTATTATCCCGACTGATTCTGGAAGCCTACCCACTGGTAGTCAGGCTGAAAGCTCCGCCGCTGATAGTAAGGCTAACTCACAGGGAAGCCCGAGTGAGGAACAAAGGGGCCCCTTTTATTGGAGCTGTATTGTGACAGCGGCAATTCATACTCATGCTGATGGGATCGGACAGCATACCACATTCACCCACATGCGCCCTCACATAAAAAAAACAGCCATGGCGATCTATGAACAGTATAGCCTGCTGCCGATTGTAATGAAGGGCGATCTCATGCACTGAGCCATCAGGAAGACAACTGTTTTGCCTCAACAGTATCCTGAACTGAACATATCCTGAACATCCGGTGCTGGCGATTGGGTGCTGGTTCGAATCCCGCACGGGACTCGACCAATTTTCAGCACTGGAATTTGTGCTATTATAAGATAGTGTAATCTCAAAATAACGAAAATACTGTTATACGATCAATTTCTGAATGATAAAAAAATATAGTATAGCCCGACGACGCTTAGGGGTGGACCGTCAACAATGTGCCTAACGGACAAGAGAGAACATCACGGAAAAAGAGTTTAGCAAGGACGGCTTCTCAAATGGCGGCTTCTCATTGGACAAGAGCAAAAATAGTCGACTTTTCGTCTGATTCACGAACAATGAACATCATAATTTTATGTTAACACACCCAAAGCGGCCCCTCCAGCTTGGGTATAATGTGATGGATGGAATAATAAAATGTGTAATACGCAATATGCGTGTTGTTATTGATGTCTCTTTCTCTCGTTTGATTGCGTCAAGGCATTAAGACATTACGGGCTAGGTATAAGGATGTGTGTGTGTGTGGGGATAACGTAAGGGTGTCACTGCGATAAGACGGGCGTTGAGCAAGATTCACTCAGTCACATACTCAGTTGTGCCTAACTAACTCGCTCTCTCATTCGTGCCTAAGTAACTCACTCACTCACTCATTCGAACCTCAGTCACTCACTCACTCACTCACTTATTCACTTTGTATCCTGTACCATATAGGGGGAGTAAACCTACGGTAGTAGACAGACTCATAATGTCGTACCCACAACACCATATCGCGCCTGCCTGTGCCCAGGGGTCACATTTGATGAAAATCCGATGTCTCTCATCCCCTCGCTCTCGGTAAGAATTTTACTTCCGGTTGCTCATGTTTAAGTTTTCAACGATACTCACAATACATGACGGTGACCCCCATCGTCTACTCTTTCACCCAAATTTTTTTCCGAATCATTTATCTCAGTCATGCTTTGATTGTGTAGCAACAGGTCATTTGAATTCAAGCAATACCGGTATCTAAGGAATATAGTAACACTGATTGAAAGGGTCGCAATAGCTAGCAAATATTACTGTCCTGAAAGGGGTAGTTGATAACAAGTTGAGGTTGATAGTTTGAAATCAAGAAAACTATTTTTAGGGGTGGGAGATATTATACTTCATTTCAACAGAGTATCTATTTATAACATTGTATATAATGTATATACAAACGCAAAACGCTTCAGTTTACATCGTGTCCTCTGTATTTTGCTCTCCAATGGGGCTCACTCGTTTCAGTCGGCATATGTTCTGAAGGCGAAGAAGACGTATGAAATTGGTTCGGAACCGTTCACTGGTGAAAGCATACAAAAATGGGTTCAGGGTAGAATTTCCCCACAAAAGCCAGACAAAAGCCTCGTAAAGGTCTATATCCACGCAGTCTTCACAGAATGCTATCACGATAGTACAAATTGTAAATGGAGTCCAGCAGACGGCGAATAAACAGACACGAATGGCCAAAGATCTGGCGGCCTTTCTTTCTCGTCGCATCATCATATTCTGTCGTCTGTCGCCAATCGTTTGCTTCCCCGTGGAGATCGGACTTCCGGTTCGAGTCGGAAGTTTCACGTGTGTTATGGGAACTGGTCGGATTGCCTGATTTCTCGAGCGCTTGCGAATCAACGTGTATAGGTAGAAATTCAGTGAGGCTATTGAAATTAATGGTATGAAGAATTCTATCACTGATACTACCATCGTGAAAGCAAAATTGTCGTAAAACTCCACTTCACAGTCATCGTCGGCAATAACGCGATAGCCTCGCACAGAATCCCAGATGGTGATTGCTGGAACATAGATAAGAAAGGCAACAATCCAAGATACCGCGATTCGAATCTTGACACCTTTCAGGGTTTGTTTCTGGGAGTACTCAGCCCCTTGTCTAACCAGCATACACCTGTCATAACTGATCATTATCATTACAAATACAGACTCTAGACATGCCAAATAATCTACGCTCAGAAATATTTTGCAGAATGCGACACCAAAAGGCCATGTATAGTCCATTAGGGTATAAACTGCATAAAATGGCATGCTTACACAACCTACCAATAAGTCAGAAACTGCTAAACTTATTAGATATTTGTTGTGGATTGTTCGAAGTTTGCGGTCTTGGCTGTAGGCTATGATCATAAGAATGCTTCCCCCGACACATGCGATGATCATCAGTGGCAGGACGATCCCGTAGATGACCTTAGTGTGTAATGGAAGCACATCATCTATCTCTTCATCATAATCGTAATTTCCAGTGTCATTGTCGCTGATCAGCGGCGGTGTTGTCTCAAGGGTGACCGTCCATGTCACGAATAGAGAAAAGCGCATCAGTGACAACCAAACTTTTGTATCAAGCGGCCACATTTTATCTGAAAATAGGGTACAACCTATTTCTTGAAAGAATAATTTTTCTAGTGAATTCTGATGAAGAAGTTAGAGCAACACACTGTCCCGTATAATCGCAACCTAATGGACTGTGCGTTAAAGAATAGTATATAGCAGAACACGAGATAAACGTGGGTGTGATCGTTGGTAATTTTGGTCCCAACATTGTTTTCATCTTTTCAAGTTTTCCCTCATATGATCGACGATACGTTAACAAGTGAATGCCACATTGCTTTCCTTATGATTACACTCTCATGCAGATTTTAAAATAATATATGAATATTGGAATGGAAATTTTCATCTGGAAATTTAAGTATACGTACCATATTATATCCTCTGATAGCCCATATCGTCTATTTTCTTGCTCCATGATATGGCATCCAATGGCAAAACACAGATTTCCGTGAAATCTTGAAGCAGTCCCTCTGGCATTGCTAAGTCACTGTATCTAGGAAACTTGTTTGAATTCATTATGAATGGCAGATATATGGCTTGGTAGTAAAAACTGAATCACTTTTCATTGAGAGTCCGGATGATATCGACTCATAAATGTCACGTTGCAGTAATATTTTCCCACGCATATAATAAAATTCCATATGCATATGCAGGAGAATATAATACTATATTCGGCGATGTGTTAGAACTCCGACAGAGGATTTTCACAAGCCATGTTTAGTCCATGTTATGAAGTAAAAATGCTAAATATGAATTTTCTATTCAAAATGGCCCTATTTAAATATATAGGTAACTTACGTGGCTTGACTATGAATATCAAGTGGTTATCGTAAAAGGGGAGTCTTTCTTAAGAGTTCACTAAAAAACTACCGGGTACTGAGCATGCTAAGGGAGACTGTCTGTATGTCTATACACAAGTATATTGAGTCAAGTCCGTGAGAGATAGAGACACAGATGTTAGAAGTGCATTACAAGCGTCTAGTCCGTCATTCATAATCCAACACTTGGAACCAACACTTTGGAACATCAAACATTTCCATCACATGCTCAACACATGAGCATGAGCAATCGAGAGAGGAAGTGGGGGCGTGCTCTAAAAGTCCCAAAATGGTCGAAATAAATGGATAGTTTCCATCCGGGTCAAAGAGAATCCATACACATAACGACTGAGGTTAAATGACAGATATTTTATTAAAAAGAAACAAAACTGAAAACGGTTTATTTCAGACAAAGAATTAAAATACACCTCCGAGACCGGACCACGAAACTAATACATCAGTTTGTTCAATTTTGCAGACTGTTGAAGTAGCTGGTCAATATTCAATTAATTTTTCCGAGAGATTACATAGGAATTTACATGGTCATTATTCAGCATTGGGCCTGGTTGAATGATTCTCAGTAACCTTGGAAACTCCAGCTATCAATCTGAATGTCCGAATGATTTGTCATCACAGCCCCCGAGCTAGCGTATCTAATTCCGCTTAAGCCGGTGCTAGGGACTGTTTGGCTGCTTCATAATCTTCACATGATCAGCTCCTATAAAAGCGCGGCTGAGATACTAAGGCTACTTCGGAGAATCCACCGCATTCTCGGATCTGAATCCGAGGTGCCGAGGAAAGCTTTTCTGTAGAGTCATGTTTGCTTTTTAGTCACCAGACGTCGTCAATTTTTCCAACCTCTTGCATATCGCTCCAATTTACTACACCATATACATGATATATTGGCCAATCGCCATAAACCTAGTAGTTTACCAAGGTGGTCAATATCCATAAAATGGCACATTTGCTTGTGATATTTAATCTTAACTCGGTCCACTAAAAGTGACATGGTAACCTCCGAGTAATCCTTTCCTGTTAATTTATTGCTATCGTAACGATGGCTAGACAATCGTCTTGATATTCACGTACATGTCCAAATAACGCCAATTGTGGAAGCTTAATATGATAATGAATCAAGAGCACCTCAATATGTAATCATTTTCTGTGCTATAAACACTTATACCGATACCGTATATTCCCGAGGAAAGTTCGCTCGATATATCTGTTAGATTTGATAAACAATCAGTCCAGTGACTCGAATAAGTGATTCGAACATGGAGTGGAACAATCAATACACTAACAATTGAACATTATTTACAGCAATGACAGTTGATACGCCTTTCAAAACAATACATTGAAGCTGACCACAGATGGTGGAGAGAAAACCAATGTTGAAATACTTTACTGTTCCGTTACACGATTTTCTATAGTCAACTGATTCATATATTTCCCTGGCCCAGATTTTCAAGCAATTTATTTTTTTACAATAAAATATGTAATTATGTAAACACTTTTCATTGACGGTTTCATTGGACTAACTAATAAGTTTTCATCGATGCACAAAGCTTGCTTCATTATTATAAGTTTCTTTCACAGTGAGATGAATTCATAGCACGGAGAACACATTCAATAAGACATGCTTTCAATCTGGAAGTAATTAGGTTCAATTGAACTAACTAATTACAAGCGTCTGGTCCGTCATTCATAATTCAGCCGTCGTCCATTAGAGAATATCCGCGTCCATAATCCAAAGACCTATTCCATATTCCATATAACAGTATTAGCACCAAATTCAAAAAGACAATCATAGTATACATAAACATAGGCTTGTTTCCTGCAAGAGAGAAGCGGTCAACAGTTTTCAATGAGTTTTCATCGATGCACATAGCTTGAACTGTGCTCCATTATTGTAAGTTTCGTTCGCAGTGAGATGAATTCCGAGCGCGGAAGACATTCAATAAGACATGCTTTCACTGTGGAAGTATCGAATGTTTTACATCTGTAGTTCCCCATCAGCTGTCTGAATGATTTAATTCCCGAATGAAGCTCTGATAATCCAATAAGTGCATGTATTAAATGAGATTTTCTTCACTGTAACAAAGTACCGTTAAATAGACGGTATATATTACCGTGAGCCTGACGGTAATCTACCGTATCGTCAGAATTGCGGTATATTACCGTAAATTTGACGGTAATAATGTAGAATACCGTTATTCACAGTCAAAATACGGTAGATTACCGTAATCTGGAATAAGGTCACATATAGGAGGTGAGCGTATAACCTATTAATCGTGAATCACGTGATGACATTAGCTCCGCGCAAAATTAACTGCCTTTGTTCGAGTCCAGCTATAGTTCAGCCTATAATCTACATCGGTGTCCTACCATCTCAACACCAGCAAACAAGAAACAATGTTTATCAAGTGTAGACAAATACTTTGATTCTTACATATCGCCCCTAATAACAATACTCTAAAGAAAAGACCTGATCGCTATGAACGGAAACTTCAGTTTCTGTGCTCCTGTCACTGAGTTATTTGCGTACAACAACGACAAAGGATACCAAATGTTAGACGAGACTGCGATGCGGCAGACTATGCTTCAAATTCCTGACATGAATTTATGGTTACCAGTGCCACAAATTTATATTAGGGTAGGTATATCGTTGTCCTTATTGAAATAAAGATTTATACAATGAATATTATACGATAACGCCGTAAAATTTACGGTATATCACCGTACATTTTACGGTGACCGTGAAACAACTTTTATGGTCACCGTTAATTTTACGGTAGATGGTTGGCACCCTGAGCTGCCGGTATTCTACCGTAAAATCTACAGGCGATTATTAACATAGGTTTATATTCCGAATGCAGTTTTGAACTTCTTTCAAAGGATGTTACGCCTAAGTAACGAAAAGCTTTTATGCCATATAGTGTATATACGTGTCACTACCGTGAACAACAAATCCATGGTTTCACAAATTGAATCCTGCTAAACTGTTCTATTAACTTAAATACATTATTGAAGCTAAATAAGTGAGATGACTAAAAGAGGCTATTAAACCCCATGTGTAAGTTGAAATAATACCTACACAATTTATAAGATTAGCTGATTTACAGAAAATGTACAGACTTAAGGCATGTCGCTACCATTGAGTGGGTCATATTTTTAAAATGAATAGGGTTTCCTTGACATTCAGCATAGCCTGATTACCTTCATGGACTAAGAATGTTCGGTGGCTAAGAGTGTCAGGCTCCTATCTTGTAACACAGCTAGGACACTTTTCTCCACATTGGAGACAAGTGTCCGTCCTTGTTTGCAATTGAAAAGGATATGTAAAGGGACACTAATCACCAGGACATTCTTATCCATCACACCGGCTCACTGGCAGGAAGCGATTCGCATTATCAATCTGCTATCTGTGTAGTGTTGATCTTGAACGTAAATCAGTTGTTTACCCGCAGTTCGCACAGAAAAAAACGTGAACAACAAATTTGGAATCACACAACATATTGAATTTGACCTTAAAATCGGTATCCAGGATGAGCGAACCTGATACTAGGTCCCTCTATAATATGATTACATACACCACACTTTGATTTTGTACATTGTATCCAAACGAGTAACTGAAAATTGAGCCCGTGTCAGAATTTTCTTTAAGCTTGGAGCCTGTCTTTTACTGTTGATAATGGTCGAGTTCGAGACGATATCTTTTATTCTGGGATTGTTATTCGGCATACTTAAGGTATTAATCATATTGAGAAAACGTTGATATTATTAGAGTTGTAGGTGGTGACAAAAGGAATCAAGTTTTTACTTGCGAGTTTCTGGGTTGGCCTGTTGGCTGTCTAAAGCGGAAGAGCGGTTGCCTTCCTAATCGCTTTATCTATAAGGTCTTCCAGATAGCCTCTTTCCTTCAAGTTGATTTTAATTCAATAAGTCATCGGACTACAATATCTGAAATAATAGTACAGATCTGCCTGGCTAATGTGTACCGAATAATCTCCTTGGTATGTCTGGGGTGATTAGAACTGAAGTGGAGCTAAGCTGCGTATCCTTAGGTTTTCTATATACATCAGTACTGATAGAGGTTTCAGATTTTATAACGAGAATAACTAAAAATGGTATCTCGATGTCAGACGCCCACGATGCTCATCCATTAACACCCGATGAGTTGTTTGAGCTGATCTGTCATCACAATCCCGAGCTAGCGTATCTAATTCCGCTTAAGCCTGTGCTAGGGACCGTGTGGATACTTCATAGTCGCTTTTTAGTCGCCAGACGTCGTCAATTTTTTCCATCTCTTGCATATCGCTCCAATTTTGTTCCATAGAAAATGATATGTTCGGATGCAAAAATTCAGAAGTGCATATATTGACCCAACAGGTTCGTTTGTAAGGGCTAAAAAAAAAACCCCGAAGCAATCATCAAGTTATCTTTTCCACATTTCTTCAAATTGAAGACAAAGCTTTCTTGATATATCGATTAAACTTTTTCGTATATTGTTATTTCTTATTAGCTCATAACTAGGGTTGTTTTTGTTCCCATGGCAGTCTCCAAAACCTGCAAGTAATGAGTGTTTTTGAAACAAGATGAGTTATTGTTCAGAATGAGTTTTATTCTTCCTAAAAGGAATTTTTTGGAGAATTGGTCATGGAGAGTGTCTGGATGTTGAACGAGCCAGTATTGAATATCTTCTAAATCTCAAATCATGTGGGATACTGCTATAGTTTGTGAACATCGAACGTTGCCATATAAGTATCAATGCTCACTTTATTGAGCAATTGATTAAAACAGCCTAAATCATCCCTTACTTAACTTTTAAAAGCGCTTGAGAAAATTTCTTAGCAAGATATCAGTTAAATGGCTTATCCTTTGAGTACCCTTATAGGGAATGACGGACCAGCAAGAATGGGCTTAATTCTGATATCTCCGGGCCTATACAAAGCAGAATGTATTCCGATTTCTCCGCATGGGTAGCAGTTTTTATTTCTACCGACTTATCGATTTGTAATACTCCCTATCCATTACCACTAAGGCTTTACATTTATCAGCCTCTTTAATAGTAAGGTTCGGGTTGGACAGAAGCTCTTTACTGCCAGACATCGGTTTAGATGATGCATTTGAATGAGAATGAGATGATGTGGTCATGTGCATATTATTTAGAATATCTAAATATAATTCGATGTGTTCATGTGTTTGCTTTTATGAAGCCGAAAATTTGAAGGATTTTTAACTAAAGAATCACCGGAAGTAGCGGGTGAAGAGTTTTTTTTCAGGGTCATACATTAATTCATTATTTTTAAATGATTTGCTGCATGATATGTGGGATATCTTCAGACAGATCATTTGAATTAGACGCTTGGGGAGGGAGTAAAATCTAATCTCAATTCCAATAATTAATTACCTTTGGAACCAGTTGTTTTGATTCCGGCTTCACTTGCGTGGGCGGCGTCTCTAAAAAAGAATCCTGATCATTTGATCTATTTTGCTGAGTATCGTCCCAATTGTTAGAAATGTTATCTACTCTTCTATTTCTAATATTGTCCAATAAATAATGTCCCTTGTGGATGATCACGCCGGTTGACACATGGAGGGTTATTGGGATTGGCGGTTTTCGGTCGTTGTTTTCTCCTAGTTCCATTATCGGTTGTCTGGGACAGGGCGGAGGTCCTAGGTTTCCTGGTGAATTCGGGCCCCATTCCCAGCTGTTTGTTGTTTTCACAATTATATGACAAGCGATGGCGCCATAAATTTAGTGAATATGACAATCATTTTCAACAAAGGTGCACCTTGAATAACATTTGTGCGAATACGTCAGGTTACATAGTTTCTTCTGTTTCGCCCCCAAAAGGGACAACTCTACGGTTGCTCCCACATATCTTCTGAAGATGAAGAAGACGTATGAAATTGGTTCTGAATCGTTCACTGGTGAAGGCGTATAAGAATGGATTAAGTGTAGAGTTTCCCCATAAGAGCCAAGTAAACGCCTCATATAAGTCTTCATTGATACAGTCGCCACAGAAGGCTAGCGCGATGGTACAAATGGTGTATGGAGCCCAGCAGACGGCGAACACACAGACAAGAATGGCCAAAGATCTGGCGGCCTTCCTTTCTCGTCGTATCATCATGTTCTGTCTCCTGTTATCAACAGTTTGCTCACTGGTGGAGAATTCACCTCCGATTTGTGTTGAGGTTTTCATTTTAGCTATGGGGCCTGGATGGATTGCCTGGCTTCTCGAGCGCTTGCGAATCAAGGTGTATAGGTAAAGGTTCAGTGAGGCTATAGATAGCAAAGGTATGAAGAATTCTATCACCGAAGTTACCATCGTGAAAGTGAAGTTATCAAAGAACTCCGCCTCACAATCGTCGTCGGCAATCACACGATAACCGCGCGCAGAATCCCAGCTGGTGATGGCCGGAACATAGATCAGGAACGCAACGCACCAAGATACCGCGATCCTAATTTTGACAACTTTGAGAGTTTGCTTCACGGAGTACTGCGCCCCTTGTCTAACCAACATACATCTGTCATAGCTGATCAGCATGATAACAAATACAGATTCTAGACAGGCCAGATAATCTATGCTCAGAAATATTCTGCAGAATGCGACACCAAAAGGCCAAGTGTAGTCCATTATAGTATAAACTGCATAAAATGGCATGCTCACACAGCCAACCAATAAGTCAGCAGATGCCAAACTCAGCAGATATTTGTTGTGGATTGTTCGAAGTTTGCGGTCTTGACTATATGCCATGAGAGTCAGTATGCTTCCACCGACACACGCGATGATCATCAGTGGCAGGACGATCCCGTAGACGACCTTAGTGTGCAATGGGAGCCCATCGTCTATGTCATCTTCATAGGAGTAATAACCAGTGTCGTTGTCATTGTTCGCCGGTAATGTTGTTGCATTGGTGTCCATGATTGTAATGGAAAGAGGTCAAATCACTCCTGTCGATCAGAAGCGGTTTGCACCGCGAAATGTTTCCATTATATCTGGAAAAGTAAAATGCAGATGTCTAAATAAATATGACAAACTCCAGTTCCGAAGAACATGAAGCATTTTCTGAGAAGTGAGGTCGATAACGAGGTTATCGCTATCGTTCGTGACCGGTTGTCGTTAATTATCATAGCATTCGTACTCCTAATGTACGGTATCTAATCAGTTCAATGTACCGCGATGTCTACTTACTTAGCTACACAAATGATGGCTTAATTTTATTACATATGTGTGTGGACAATTTCACTCTACGCTTTGAGGGAAATATTATATTGTGTTTGCGCTTTTTACCAGTGTTTGTCTTGTCATGTGACGGAAAATATTTCATGGTTATTATCTCGAACGAATTGGTTATGCCTTCACTTGTCTCTGTCTGTCCGATGGCCGTCGGTATGTTACACGTGTCTCAACCGTTTCACTCAACCTTACCGGACGCAGAAACGACTTTTCTGTGATATACTGGTTAAGACTCATACGTGGGGTTCTTTGATTATAGAAATAGAAAACTCCATGGGGATAAGTAAAAACACTATTATGTATATCTCTATATGACATTCGGTCATCCATGGAAACGGATAAATAATTGGACTATCTGTATATTTACTGACAATTTCATGAAATTCAACAGATGACTTGATAAAGACTCGGACCAGAGAGTCATGAAAGCATGTGCATTAAATCCTGTTTTGTAGGTTATGAAGAATGCTATTCCGAAGAAATTCTTCATATCACAATGGTCACAATGGATTTGTTCGAGTGAGTGAGCGAGTGAATAGAATTTAACGTCGTTTTCAACAATATTTCAGCTATATCGCGACGAACCAACTAAGCACCACCCAGCCAAGTTGCGTTCCTGCTGCTTCAAATCTTTGAAGCAGCATGGAACCTGACACCCTCCGTCCACCCTATAAAACACAGCGCACAGGACACAGACAGGACGCTTGCATGGTGCAATAAAGACTAGTGATATTACAGTGCTAGACATCATATTGAACGGATGTTACAACTTATGCTGTTTCTAATTTCGTAAGAAGCAGTGAAGAAGATCATTGCGGCGTATTTTTTTTAAGGAATGGTAACATAAACGTAAACGTAAAAGCGTACTGAGAAAGGTATCATTTACGTGATTGCACGCTGTGAGTGAGAAGTGAGAACAGGACGATTGTGGAAGAATTCTGATGTCACACGCCAAATCCTGATTACAGAAACCACAGCGTGCAATAAATGTTATACATGTAAACTGTTCCTCAAATAAACTTAGATAATAAAACATTCACTTTTAATAGCAAAATGTTTGCAATTCTATGATCCACGTTCGAAAAGGCAAAAAGGTGAACAACAAAGCAGTCACAACAATCTCATATCGATGTATATGCGATAGAATTCGTCATTTCCGGACGAATGCATATAATTTCCAAAGGTTGATTTTCGGAAATCATTTTTGTAGAATTGTAATCCAAAAACTTGATCTGCTGGGATGACTACATGAATTGCTCGTACTTTCGGGTTCACCAAATGTGCTATGGTCCAGAAGCCGAATTTGATCACTGTAATCTTCAGTAAAATTTCACGTACAGTTTTGCCATTATTGCAGAAACGTATAAAACAGGGTTATACCACCAAGCGCCTCCACTCGACGTTTCTCAAATTAGGCGTACATATATCGCATGCTGATAGTAAAATACGAGCGTAGCGTGCAAGATATATGGTGTTACGTCTCGCAACTTGTGTCTAATTGCGCTTAACCCGGAGCTAGGGGTCATATGAACTAATGTACTTCAATATCCCCAGGGTGTTCATATGAACACCCACAATCAAAGCGTGACTGAGATACATCATTCTCTAGATAATGACTTTACAGCGACAATCCTGTACATTAAGATTATTGATCAGCGATAAGGATTTATTTTTTTTGGAACATCATGAGGTCTTTCTGGCATGGATTTGAATTATGGACGCGGAAATTATGTAATGGACGACGGCTGAATATTGGATGATGGATGCCTGTATACATGTACTATTATTAGGACCCGTAAAATCCGATAATTTCGATTTAAATACAAGCTTAAAGGTATTATTATAGACTCTACTATAGTTCTCTCAAGGGTACTGAGCTCTCCTACACACACTTTCACACACCCTCTAGAACTTGTCTTTATACAACTAAAAGTATGCCTCATAGCTGTAGTAATGTATATATTTCTTGAAAGCAGCACCTGTAGCAGATATTCGGATTTAAAAAAAAATTAATTTAAAATTTAATTCAAATTTTTATATGCTATTTTCAAAAAAGTATTCAACTTATCATAATTTATTTCATCATTTCCAGTAGAAAACAACTCAAACAGAAGATCCGTGTTTCAGTTTTATCAATTATGGTCAAGTTCTCATTCTATTGACATTTAATTGAATATTTGTTTACAAAATCGAGCAACTCACAGTTTTGCACTTTGGAGTTCAATTAAATGTCAATAAAATAAGAACTAGACCAAAATTGACAAAACTGAGACACGGATTTCCTGTTGAAGTTGTCTCCTTTGGAAATGATGATGTAAGTTACTATAAGTCGAATACTTTATCGAAAATATAGCCATTTAAAAATGAAGGCTCATTTTTTAAAATTATTTTATTTAAAATTTGAAAATCTTCACAACCTACAGATTTACAGTGAAACAATTTATTTATTTGGAATCCTTAGGAAATGCGCTTTCAAAAAATATATACATTACCACAGCTATAAGGCATAGCTTTAGCTGTATAAAGACAAATTCTAGAGGGTGTGCGAAAATGTGTGCAGGAGGGATCAGTACACATGTACAGACAATAGTTTGTGAGTATAAGTATAATATAATGTACTTTATAGCGTGGAAAAACACACCTCTGTCCCTTCCATCGAAATTGATAACTGGGCCTGTCGTTGTTGATAGCCTAAGTATACGTGAACAGAAAGAACACTTTCAATTTTATAACAGTTTATTTCTTCTGTTTAAGGTACTTTGTATTTCAAAATTGATATGTTTAGCTGATGAGAAAATATGCAGTAAGAAACGCAACTAACATTGCGTCTTTGAAAACTATCTTCAGGATTAAGTAAATGCTTCGCCTAATAACTATTAACAAACAGCTCCAACGTTTACATTCGGAAAAAACGTACCCATACCATAGTCAGTGCTTTGATAGAGACCGATTTCACGTCGTCCATTTTCTTACTTCATGCGAATGCGAAACATATTATTCTGTTAAGAATGATGCAAATCTAGTTGAATTGCCGACTGTAATTTGTGTTACTTTATTACGAACGGCAGATACATGTATGTGACGAGGCCGTTAAAGTAGATCTATAAGAACCACATAGCATTGACTGCTGGATGTTAATTTGCTTTCCTGCAAAATTTTCTCACAGGAAAATAAATAATCCACACATACAGAGAAAAAAGTATACATACCAATTCAGTGAAGTGAATATACCACACAGTTCTCATCCCGGCAGAGCGATGTTTTATCCATGTTAATTACTGATATGAAAACAAACCTCAGAACACACATTAATCCATCAGTATCTCTCAAACAGACCCTGTTGAATTGCCAAGGCAACCGTAACTGGTATGGCATATATATGACTATAGATTGTAAATGTGGATCGATCATGGTCGTGTGATCTGGCATATATAATGAAGATAATAAAGACATTGTAAATATTTGTCAGTTAATGACAAAAATGGGTTGGAAAATTTAGATGGTCAGGAACAATAGAAAACAAGCAATTATGATAGAACAATTGCTTATATAGGGTCGTAATATTCCACATCCGTTAAACAAATCTGGTCGATAGCTTGTAGTTCCGGGTCTGTAATCGAATTTTCAGAAGAAGCTTTTAGTTTTATTGTTTGAGAATTATATACGTGAGATCTTCAACAATAAAACATTCCGAGCATCTTCACGTCCACAATTCAATGCATTTATAAACGCCTCGAGCTCATATTGTTGTATAATTAGTTGTTAGTACCCGTAGTCAAGAAGAGTAACAGTAACTCACGTTTAATTCAATATCGATACTAAACCAATAATAATGAATTCGCTTCTCCAGACAGAGAGGAGATCCATGAAGGTCACGTGTCCAATGAGATAACTGTGATTCTAAATAACATCGACATCTCTTAAAGGGATAGAAATTTATTTTTCTATTTTTTCCAACTGAGCAAAAAAACGATAAACTTTGGATTGTGGCCTGTAAGTGCCATTCCTCATTATTCTTTTTGATATTTCTCGATGTCATAATTTTTCATTACACCCTACGCGACGCATTTGGACCAGGGATGGTCCATTTCTACCCCAAACACCTTCCTCCACACTCCCAAAATGCCCGCTTTCGCTACTCCCATCGTGAAAAAGAAGATGCCACAACCCATACCGCAAATGTCCACTAGTGGGTTTCCCAGTGGGACATTGTCCACTGAGTTAGTATGGGCCTATCCCGAACTTTTCAAAAAAAAATTCACCGCTTAGCTTCTAGACCCCTCCCATCGGGTTCTACAGCTGGAGACGAAGAAAACAAGATCCCACAACCCATATCGCAAATGTCCACGAGTGGGTTTCCCAGTGGGACAAACATTGTCCACTGAGCCTGTATGGACCTATCCACCTCATCAGACCTCCGTGAACTTTTCAAAAAAGTTCACCGCCTAGCTTCTAGACCCCTCCCATCGTGTTCTACAGCTGGAGACGAAGAAAACAAGATCCCACAACCCATACCGCAAATGTCCAGGAGTGGGTTTCCCAGTGGGACAAACATTGTCCACTGATCCAGTATGGGCCTATCCAGACCTACATGAACTTTTCAAAAAATTTCACCGCTAAGCTTCTAGACCCCTCCCATCGTATTCTACAGTTTGAGACAAAGAAAACAAGATCCCACAACCCATACCGCAAATGTCCAGGAGTGGGTTTCCCAGTGGGACAAACATTGTCCACTGATCCAGTATGGGCCTATCCAGACCTACATGAACTTTTCAAAAAATTTCACCGCTAAGCTTCTAGACCCCTCCCATCGTATTCTACAGTTTGAGACAAAGAAAACAAGATCCCACAACCCATAGTAAAACCCACGAGAAAAAAAAATGACCACCCCTATACCCCATAATGCATTCCCCGTACAGATGCAAATGTGCGAATCAGGGGAGATCACCCGAAATTTGCCCCCAGAGGGTTCGCCCAGTCAGAGTTGTCTTCCTTGCCTCTAGAGGGCAGCAAGATCGATGCCATGATGTCAAAAGAGAATCCCCACAGCAAGCGCCGCTATTTTGTATGTCTATTTTTTTGCGGAGACATACTGGACAATAAACGCTCGACCCTGGGGTCGCACTGATCATAGACTCGTCATAATAACATCGTACAACACCTGTTATTTGCATGTGTATTACATAAGTCTTATTTATGGTTTCAGGTATTCTTTTCGTGCCAATACGGACCGACCCGCTTGTATTGAGCTCTGTTGAGAAACTGAGGGTTCCCCACTTGCCATTTGGGCTGAGCATAGTGCTGGCGATATTGTCGGGGACCAACCTCTGTACATGCATTCCGGGAGATTCACATTGGGAGTCACTGGAGTCTTAGGTAGGGCCTTATTACTGGGCCGTCACGTGACCGAAAGTGACCTTTGACCTTTTGACCCGGATGTGACCTGTGAATCGGATGTCACGTGACCGGATTTGGCGTCATAGTGACGTCATATGCGAATCAGGGGAAAAGCAACATCCTGCGTATGGCCCTTGACATGGGACTACTTTCTGTCTGCGAAGGCTTCTCCCCGCGACCGCATCACCGCGGACTACGTTCTGTCCGCGGAGGTTTCTTTTCGCGACCGCATCACCGCCAGACCGCATCATTGCGGAGGAATACATGCCCCAAAGGTCATTTCCGGAACTATAGTGACCTTGACCTCTGTGATCTCCACAATATGCAAATGTTTGAGGTCAATGTGACTCAAATTACTCTTCTATTACTACTAATATAACGCCCGTTTTGGATATACCAGAGGTACAGGTTATATATAACATTATAGTCTGAATTTTGCAATCAGATGTATGAGTCCAATCTGCCAGAAACTGCATGAAGTGTCATGAACATTACTCATGAAAATTTAAATTGACTTTTCCGAGCAATAGTCTTCTTTTTAGATCGCTGATACCTTCTGGGCTTTATCTCCGATGGATTTTAGTCCGATTGGTTTAGTTAATCGAAGCCTTTTGTTCTGACTGCTCAATACCCTGTGAGCTTAATCATGCTGTGTGCCTTAGCTGTATTACGTTCTGCAACCAAAGTACAAGGTTGCAAGACAAAGTACATACAGTGACGTCGCCAGTTCCGATCCAGTGTCAGTTCCGACCCACTTCCCAAAATATTGCTTCTTGTCATAACCATGATCACGCGAAATCATAAAACATTTGGTGTATTCAAGCAAGTTGATCAACCTCTCAATCATGGTTAAATTATATTATGCATTCACTGATTTTGTTAGGGATACAGCTTTGCAGACCCACTCCATACACACGACTAGATCGGTCTAAGTACAAACACCAGGACTCGCCGTTGGTCAAAAACCGTGTCGTCTGCCAGCGCTTCCGATCAAAGTTTTGATGTTTTGTTTCTCACATATAATTATCATATGGTACTATGTATCTGTCATAAATTTATTTACTGGGGTGTCTCTCTAAAGACTACCTGCCCCATTGTTGACATCAACTGACGGACCCAGTTCCGAACCACCATCATCCATGGATGGCCAAGCTGGGTCGTACCATGGCCTGAAAATGTCTTGCGAACGCAGCGCTCACTACGTAAAATCGTAACTCGAGTCCTGATTAGCATTTCTTCTCTTTAATCTGCTATTCAGAGGTAAAATAAGTAGAAGTACCGTTGATTTATCATCATTTTCGAGTGAGTATACGCTTATTAGCCACCGGAGTTATTTCAGTGTCCAATATATCTTGCCAATATGATTAGCTCGACCATATCACTATCACCCCCAACCCGCATTCTTTAACGTCAGATGTTCACTTATGAGATGAAGACATTCAACACGAAATATCCAGCTAGGACCCTATTTTGGCGTAAAATTGATCATGTTGACGATTACATTTGTTTATATCTGGGTCAAAGGTCAATGTCAAAACGAGGCTGGAACGGAACTGGCGTCAGTGGGTCGGGACTGACACTCTTATTAAGAAATGTAATTTTATTTTCCCTGCAGTTCAGTTTATCCCCAGCTAAGTTAGTTTGTTAATAAAGGCTATGGACAATTGTACGGCGATCAAGATAATGAATATGTCAATCAAACCCTTTCCTTCTGAAACAGATGCAAATTTCACTTTGGTGGTTCGGAACTGGCGACTCGTCTGTACAAGATATTTTTTGCGGGTATTGTCTGACAAGTATAAGCCCGCTCACATACAATGACAGCTATCGAATCTCGACCTCATCTTTTGGTTTTGCACCAACCACTTCACTGTTCGGGACTGACAACATGTTACGCAGTCGAACAAATTGTGGCAGTGGCTAATATACAGGTGAAGGCACTAACCTTATTTTACCCGCTTCCCGACTTCTCAAACATCATGTTATCAGGAATTGTTCTTACAGTCGTCGTTTTTCTTTGTTATCAGAATTTCAAAATATCGCGGAAAATGCTATTTTTGTCTGATAGATAGAATCCCTCTAGTCTCACGCACTAAACAACTCAACAGTCTGCCGTTTTCAAAACGAGACGCGTCTTCCTCCCAAGTACCGTATCCAATCATGGAACTAACAGCAGAGCGTTTACAGACAATGAACTGCTGAATCATTGTTGAACATTCATTTCTCCCCTCAGTTAATTCAGTCAGTGAATGAGTTCTATTGTGGTCAAATTTTCTCGTTGCCTGTGTTATAATTAGCTTATTATGTCAATCACCATATCACGTAGAGTAAATGTAAGTTTTTTTGAAGTTCATGCAACAACCGACAATATATGCTACTTCTAATGTTATATTCTCTAAAATTTAAGTTGGCATCTATTCGATATAGACTATTATAAATTAACAGTATTATTATTATATTATTAACATATATTATTTTAGAATCTCCTAGATAGAGCACAAATACTTTTACTGGTCGATCTAGTCCCGTGCTATACTCGAACCCGCGCCTTCCAGCACTGGAGGACTGGTCCATCCAGCACTGAAGGACTGCTCCATCCAGCACTGAAGGACTGGTCCATCCAGCACTGAAGGACTGGTCCATCCAGCACTGAAGGACTGCTCCATCCAGCACTGAAGGACTGGTCCATCCAGCACTGAAGGACTGGTCCATCCAGCACTGAAGGACTGGTCCATCCAGCACTGAAGGACTGGTCCATCCAGCACTGAAGGACTGCTCCATCCAGCAGTGAAGGACTGCTCCATCCAGCACTGAAGGACTGTTCCATCCAGCACTGAAAGACTGGTCCATCCAGCACTGAAGGACTGGTCCATCCAGCACTGAAGGACTGCTCCATCCAGCACTGAAGGACTGCTCCATCCAGCACTGGAGGACTGCTCCATCCAGCACTGAAGGACTGCCCCATCCAGCACTGAAGGACTGCTCCATCCAGCACTGAAGGACTGGTCCATCCAGCACTGAAGGACTGGTCCATCCAACACTGAAGGACTGGTCCATCCAGCACTGAAGGACTGCTCCATCCAGCACTGAAGGACTGCTCCATCCAGCACTGGAGGACTGCTCCATCCAGCACTGAAAGACTGGTCCATCCAGCACAAGTATTTGTGCTTTATCAAGAAAGTGTGCTTCTAAAAATAACTGGATATAAACGTTACCTACTTTCTAATTGGCATTAGTATATACCATATCTGACCATCACATATATGGTCTGATGTATTTTATTTATGCTTCAGGTGTGAATTTTCAACCTACAGAATTTTTAACACTGTCTTATTTATTAGATTCTTAGATTGATTCAATAGAAGCGTCAGAAATGACACTCAATATTCAGCCATCGTTCATAAAACAATATCTGCATTAATAATCGAAAAACCTATTTCGTATGACGGTACCAATTTCAAATGTGTATGAAATAAAATAATAAAATCACAAACACAATAGCTTTTAGCCCCTATAAGTATCTGTATTACATGTGAATCGAATGTGAGTTAGACATTTGTGGACATCCCATATGTGACACCAATGATCCCATAGATGAGACATTCGGGAATCATTTTATCGTATGATATATATCTGCGCTCCAGCTTGGCATGAGTATTCTTGTAACAAACTGCTGGTCCACTTCCGAGATGTTATTCCCGAGAAGTTTTTACCAGAATAAATAAATGACAAAAATGGATCGAAATATTGTATATGAACAATATCCCCAGTCATAATATCTCTCTTCAATATTCGTTTTGTTATTTATCTGAAAACATAACGCTTGTGATGATATCGATTAATCAGAGAAATGTATAACGAAATCTGAATAAAACATTGTGTTCATGAGCCGCGAAATCCGTCATAAGCGGCTCTTCAACTACAATTCCAATCAATCAAGACCAAATTGTGACAGTGCTATATTGTACCGGTGAGGGCACAAACGTTATTTTACCACTCTGTTCCTTGAATATCATCCTATCAGGAATAATTCTTCCAGTCATTGTTTTTTATGCTCTCAGAATTGCAATACATCGCGGAAAATGGGATTTTGTCTGTCAGATAGATATCCTTCTAACTTCCTGTACTAAACCACCCAACTTTCTGGCATTTTAGAAACGAGACGCGTCTTCGTCCACAATTACCGTTTCTAATGGAACCAGCAGCACAGCGTTTGCAGACAATTAACGGCTCATCTCGAAAGCGAATTGTTCAATCATTGTTGAACATTTCTTTTCTTCTCAGTGAATTCAAAGAGTGAATGAGTTCTGTTGTCTTATTTCCCGTTTCCTGTGTTATAATTAGCTTATTCCGTCAAGCTATTTTACCCTTTTAAATGTATACCTTTGTAAATGTATACCTTTTCAACCATATCTATTAATAGTTTCTGTTATGGAGTGTTTGACTAATAAATCATATCCATGACTAGATTCTGGTATCGAGTGTTTGAATAATCAACCAGATTCATGAATAGATTCTGGTATGGAGTGTTTGACTAGTCAACCATATCTATGAATAGATTCTGGTATGGAGTGGTTGACTAATAAATCATACCCATGAATAGATTCTGGTATAGAGTGTTTGACTAATCAATCATATCCATGAATAGATTCTGTTATGGAGTGATTGACTAATAAATCATACCCATGAATAGATTCTGGTATAGAGTGTTTGACTAATCAATCATATCCATGAATAGATTCTGGTATGGGGTGGTTGACTAATCAATCATATCCATGAATAGATTCTGTTATGGAGTGTTTGACTAATTAACCATATCCATAAATAGATTCTGATATAAAGTGTTTGACTAATCAACCATATCGATGAATAGATTCTGGTATGGAATGTTTGACTAATTAAACAAATTCATGAATAGATTCTGGTATGGAGTGTTTGACTAATCAACCATATCCATGAATAGATTCTGGTATGGAGTGGTTGACTAATCAATCATGTCCATGGACAGATTCTGTTATGGAGTGCTTGACTAATCAATCATATCCATGAATAGATTCTGTTATGGAGGGTTTGACTAATCAGCCATATCGATGAATAGATTCTGGTATGGAATGTTTGACTAATCAGCCACATCTATGAATAGATTCTGGTATGGAATGTTCCGTTCTGGAGTGGTTGACTACTCAACTATATCCACGAATAAATTCTGTTATGGGGTGGTTAACTAATCAACCATATCTATGAATAGATTCTGATATGGAATGGTTGACTAATCAACCATATCTATGAATAGATTCTGTTATGGAGTGTTTGACTAATCACCCATATCGATGAATATATTCTGGTATGGAGTGGTTGACTAATCACCCATATCGATGAATAGATTCTGGTATGGAGTGTTTGACTTATCAACCAAATCTATGAATAGATTCTGGTATGGAATGTTCCGTTCTGGAGTGGTTGACTAATCAACTATATCCACGAATGGATTCTGTTATGGAGTGGTTGACTAATCACCCATATCGGTGAATAGATTCTGGTATGGAGTGTTTGACTTATCAACCAAATCTATGAATAGATTCTGGTATGGAATGTTCCGTTCTGGAGTGGTTGACTAATCAACTATATCCACGAATAGATTCTGTTATGGAGTGGTTGCTAATCAACCATATCTATGAATAGATTCTGATATGGAATGGTTGACTAATCAACCATATCTATGAATAGATTCTGTTATGGAGTGTTTGACTAATCACCCATGTCGATGAATATATTCTGGTATGGAGTGGTTGACTAATCAATCATATCCATAGATAATAGGTTCTGTTAATGCTTTATCGACAAAGTGTTATCCTAAAAGTAATTGAGTATAAATGTTACCTACTTTCTAAATGGTATATGTGACTATGGTATGATGTATTTTATTTATGCTTCAGGTGTGAATGTTCACCCTATCGAAATTTTATCAGTTTTATTTTTATATTCATATGTCGATACAATAGCAAGCGTCAGATCCGACATTAAATATTCAGCGGTCGTCCATAAAACAATATTCGCGTGAATAATCGAAATACCTATTTCGTATGACAGTAGCATCAATTTCAAATGTGCGAGAAATTAAAAAACAACAAAAAAACAACAAAAAAACAACAACAACAAAACAGTAGTTTTAGCTAATGTTATTGCTTTCCATATCGACAATAACAAATATGAATCGAATGTCATTTAGATATTTGCGATAAACACATAGGCGACACCAACGATTCTGAGGTGAGATACAACCTGTAACCATCTCGGCCATCTATACTAGTCCGGTGGCTTAAGGCCAGATTTTCACTTTATCGTGACAGACTGGAATAAAGCACCAAATTTGGCACACGTGTCGTCAGAGACACCGAGAACAATATCAGAAGGGGTGCCCCCGATTTCGAGGCCCAGGAGGCAATATGTGGCCCATTAGGGGCCCGGGGTCATTTTGGGCCTATAAATGGCAATTTTTATCCCAACGATTTTCAAAACATCATATATCCGCCATCCTCTGGGGTAAGAGTCTGAAAATTTCCACACCAATAGTGCTGGCAAAGGTCTAGCGAGAAATACAAAATAATCCAAGATGGCCGCCATAATGACGTTAAAGCTACGTCAGCACCAAAAAATGATCAATTTTTTTTCGAATTTTCGATCCGAAATTTTGAATTATTTTTTTATATTGTTTTCTTGGTGTTAGGTATACAGTGAATATTAGAAAATAATCATATATAACTGACTCAGATGGCACGGTAGACCCTGACTGACCTTTGCCAAACTGGGTCAAGTTGGACCAGATCCTTATTTATGCAATAAATTCTTTGGGGCTACCGTACAATGCAACCTGTGACTGGACAATGCATAGCTACCAAGTGAAATGTGTCATACTAATATAGCGTTAGACTTCCATCTACACATTTTTGAATATGTTATTCGGGATTTCTGTTGCTGAAGATGAATGGCGGCGCCAATGCAAAAACTATGGTCTATTAAAGAGGATCAATGCCGATTAAAGAGATTCCGTTTTTTACATGAGCTGAGAAATAGGCGGCTCAAACGGGCGCATCCTCTGCAAATTGGAACAGGGACCCGTCCTCGGATGTGAAATATGTCAGCGAAAATAAGCACGTATTGGTTGAACTGGACAATATCAAATATTATCAGTATAAACAAATGAACTGGTTTATGGGATATGTTGTGTTTGAAGTTGCGGATAATAATGTGCATGTCTTGTAACGGGCCAGATTGATCGGAGAAAGAGACATCGTTTTATTAAAGAACATTGCTATTGCTGTTTTGTTTTGAACGAACTGTCAATTCACTAACGCGTAAGAATACATGAAATGCTACCAAGATCATTGCTCGTAAAAGAATTACTCGGATACTTTCAAGGAAGATTCTGCAAGAGACGCCGTCAGATGAACTCTGCTTCAAAGACTCAGCAACAGACAGGGTATTGGGAGCGACGAGCGATTGAGCCAAGGGGCTAGAGACAGCGCTTCCTGAAATTGTAACCGCGAGAGTTTGTCATGAATAAGAGTGTTCCGAAATATGTTTTGATCTGAAAAGAATGTCATTTCGAAGGCAGGCAACTACTAACTGACGCATTAATTTCATCAGCAATGAAAGAGTGGTGATTGATTATTTCAACCACGGTCATACTATCACAAAGAGAGAGAACGTTATGATTTGCCAGTTTATGACCCCAAAATTTCACGGCAAGCACTTCTTGACCGTGGTATGTTAGTGGGCAAGATGTGCTGGCCATTCTTGGTCTATCCACGAGGATTCAAAAACAACCGCCAAACCCAAGGTACCAGCAGCGTCGGAAACAGTTTGGTCTGGTTTGATCACATCAGAGGACACCCAATTTGGAGAAAGAAAATTACTTTTCCGTTGAAACAGTGATACAAACATTCAAACAGTGATACAACTTTTGTTAAGGTCAATCAGGCAGCGGAGAAATGCTCTGCCGAGCACGACGACTTTACAGGCAAAATTGTGCGAGCAAATGAGAGATTGCGGTTCCACAAGAGTTACCTTTTTGCGGCGCGAGAATTAACTCAGTATGCTTTACAGTTTATGAATTTTGTTTTCTGGAAATGGTGCTTTCATAGTTTTGCAATCCAGTTGAATCCCATGCATAACCATAATAGTTGATGGGTAGTAAGTCTTAGCACGTTTGATTGTAATGCCCAAATACTCACACAAGTGAAAGTGTTGAGAGCTATATAGAACAGTGGCTAGCGTCATTTGCACCGACGAACATGAAGTCGTCCAGTATGTGGATCACCTCTGATATGCCGAATTTTGTATTCATAACCGATTGCAGAGAATGACTTGAGCTCTTTAATATCTTACAGGATGTAGAGCATCCCATCGAGAGGCACCGATCATAAAAATACTTGTCGCCCCCGGTAAACCCCAGTAAGGGGTGAATCGCTGGCTCGAAAGGTATGATGCGGAAGGCATCATCTAAACAGATTTTTGCCATCAGACTTTAGTGGTTTTTGAACTAGTGCAATCGTGATATCTAATGTCTACGTATTCAACATATCATAGGTCATGTTGAATCGCACCGTTAATAGAAAAGGCAGATTTTCCAGGGAAAGATAAATCGTTATCACCTTAAAGGTATTAGGGGGGGGGAGGATTTGGTTTAATGTCACACTCAAGGTTATTTCACTCATATGGTGATATCCAGATTAATGATGGAGAAAGCTGGGATACGGAAAGAGAACCACCTCTGGCCCATCGGCATGTAACTGACAAACTTTCACACATGCAACAGCGAGGCTCGAATCCGTGCCGGTTCGGCGGTGTGAGGCTTGCGATCAGCAGTGATGCGCCTTAGACAACTCCGCCACCAAGAGCCCCCCAAAATATTAGGTTCTATTCTGGGGACTAAGACTAATGGAGTGCAAACCTTATTGTCAAAAGGAGTTGAGAAGGGACCAGCAGCTTGACAAGTCTTTGTCTAATTTAGCTTCTACGATAGCAGGGTTTTGCATAGCAGATGAACGATCACGCGACACAGTGAAAGCATATCTTCTCGAGTTCCAAATATCGAAACTGTTTGTGAAACTTGAACAAGCAAATCTACCTCAGGGTAGTTACTTAGCACAGTTTTAGCCTGATCTCAATCGATGTTGGAAGAATAACTCCTTTTGCCGCTGGATTTACACATGCTAATTTACATGTAAGGAGCCGAGAAGAATCCAATTGGCAACAATTGGTGTAGTTCACAACCGTGGCATGTACGATAACCTGAAGTTTCATCCTTCGAAACATTTGTTTTAGTATCGATAATCAGCAATGAGGATGGAGCGCTGGTGGCCATATTGGATATCTATAGAAGAGAAAATAGCCAATAACCTTCATGCGTGCTTCATCGAGTCGATCATAACAGAGCTACATGTACAGAAACCTCTCAATGAAGCCTTTATAAATATATATGATATATATTAGCATGTATACAAACTCACATACATGTGTATAGCAATAATACCATTATTGGTGACGCTCTGGCGGCCATATTGGATATTCAACGAGTAATAAAGTTTCCAATTATCGTTATTATTTTCTTCTTGAATCAGTCAGGTTCTTGGAAAACCAATCTCGTGTAAAAAGGTGATTCAAAGCTGTCAAATAGTCGCCAACAGGAGGCTACTGTGTGTATTATGGCGGCCATATTGGATTTATGCAAATTAAGGGCCTTCCACCGCCTGCAGAAATGGGCACCCCTTCTGAGATCATTCCTTATGCCTAATTGAGCCTCTGTGCAAAATATGGTGCTTTATTCCAGTCTGTCACGATCTTGACATTAAGCCACCGGACTATACGCGGTAAGGCTGACCCTGGGATCGTGTGTATCCATGTTCAGCCTACTTTCGGCAACTGCAGGAGGGAATTTCCATAAATCAATACCACGTGACTTCGTCAGCCAATCAGCTAAAGTCTACCGACGTAACCCCAACGTAACTCGCCATTTTCGAGTCATGTGATGAACTACTTGTTCAAAATTTCAGATCCACCATACCTCTTGGATGATACGAAAGCTATACATACCTATATATTTTGTAAGCCCAGGCAATATCTCTTTCAGTAGTGGTATGAAAACCTGTAATTTGTCAGATTTCTCGGGTCTGTTCTCCGCCGGATGAAGGCCGAACAGAATCCGGTAAAGTACTGGATATCGCTCCGCGATAATGGAGACACACGATTCGCAAGCCATCTTATGGATGGCGAAGTGTACGCAAATGAGGTGAGATAATCACGAATCTTCTCTTCGTATGATTTATATGAGTTCCGGCTTGGCATGGGTATCCATGGAGCAAACAATATCCTGCAAACTATTGCTGGTCCAGTTCTTTCCCAAATGTGGTTTCCGAGAAGTGAATATATTGCGAAATAATATGTGCATCCTGCTCTAAATGTGTCGAACGTCGTTGGAACGATACTAAAGTACCTCCGGCTGAGTACACCACCACCTTGAACTTTACGCGAGGTAGGTGCACAGTGCTAGAGAATTAAAAAAAAGACTTCATTCGATTTCTAGGACCTCTTGGAATATTCGATTTCCGAATGATGCCATTTGGAATATGGCACCTTAGCCAACATTTAGTTAACAGAGTCCTTCGTTGATCTGAATCCTCCTCAACAACATGCACACATTTTATTGACAATGTCCAGAAACTTAATTGAGGAGAACTGGTAGCTTTTGCTCAGCTGAACGTGCAGTGTCAGCGACAGCGAGGTGAAATGCATTAGACATGCAATCATTGGCGTCGACAGCATTTTCACCAGACATAGACAAAACCTGAAGAAGACATCAAACGTACGCTAAGTGTTTAATCTGACGAGCAGTTAAGACTTTATTCGGGTCGCATATCGACCACATCCTTCATAAACTCTATCTCATGTAAATTACCCAGCACGTTTCCAAATGCAAATGTCTCACGTTGTTGAAGGCCGATCTCGCGATTACAAATGTTCAACAGTAGAGCCTTGAACATAGGAAATGTTTTTCGGAGTTATTTTACATTGAACCAAGAATTGCTTCCCATTTGTTCCATACTCCTTTTAGTGAGAAAATGTTCTCAAGGGGACGTGTTAGCAATTCGTGTGAAATTTTCAACTCGTCATTGTATTATTTTTTAATTACAATTCATTTTATCTGACATTAAGAGCTATATTGCAACATAACAGCGATTAGATGCTTAAAAAATCATCTATTTGTGTATCATCCGCCAAATAAGTTATAGATATATGAAGAATGGTTCCTTAACAGCAGGCTGATAGCTTGTAGTTTCAAATAGTTCAATCTACTTCGGTCAATGTTAGTTTTTCTAGCTCATGCATGTTCGTATATGGTACAAATACCGCCGGAGGAGCATGTCCCGAAGATATGATTACCGCCGGAGGATCTAATCTCTAATTGCGTTTGTCTATGTACACGATCAGGCTACTTTACTATATGTTAACCATGCAGACATAGCCATGATCATCACTAATTTTATCCTCGACATTTACGCCCCATCGTGCCAACTCGTGTATTGGCCTAGGTGTTCTCGTCAGCATTGTAATTTTCCGCTCTCTATGGCGAATCATTCTCCCCTGTGTCAGAGTTTGTAACCCCCTAAACTGTCGGTGAAACAACAAAATTTCTGACAGTATGAGGTATACAATCTGAGGCCGTGAGATTGTTGCGAATGTGTATCCGTCAGATACAGTCTAGGTATCGGATAACCCTCAAATACTTTTGAGAGCATTTATTTAGAGCCTCATTAAGCGTTTCTGAACAAGAAGTACCGTAATAGATAACAATTTCTGAGTTTATTGAGTTGTTTAAACTACACGATTTACGGCAAAATTAAGTAATAAAGATAGGATTTGGTTAGACCCTACCAATGACAGTGATTAGATTGGGTCTGATTTTAGTTAGACTGGGGGCCGGCTAGGCCCCGGAAGCTCTGTGGTTCTAGACGGCCGGAGACGCATTCTGGCCAATTTCCGATGGATAAAATCGCAAATCATCTCTCAGTTATCGCTCGTATTTTGTTAGTTTTTGTGCTTTTCTGTGAGGGTTCATGGAATTGTTTTTAAAAATCTAAACGTGAAATGGCGCGTTCTGGCATTTTGACAGCTGTTTCCCACTTTCGAGAACTGTATTTTTTAGACTGATGTACAACAAAAAGTAGAATGGTTTTTGAAATGGAATTAGTCACTTTTGTATGGTCCCTCCTGGGATTTTTATACTTATATTTAGTAAATAGTGTCTTGTTGCATTTTGACGGAATATTTGGACTTAGAAGAACTTTTGTAAAATGAACTAACGGAACTAACTTTCTTCTCTCTAGTAGATTTAAAATTGTGCTTTCTAGACAGTACAGCCTATTTTCGACTTGTTTTGGATTAAGTAAAATGTTGTTCAATCCGGAACTTAGTCCCGACTGTTATGTTTTTGATTGCATGGCCTGTCCATTTCGTAAAACTTTAAGATATCCAACACTTTCGGTTCAGCCTTCATGTTTTATTTTTGAGAACTTCATAAGACTTACACAGACGGACAACCTAGAACATTGTCGAATTTACAAATGCAAAACGCTGCATTCTGATAATAGTAGGCCATTTACCGCATCACATTTGTCATTCTCTCTGGAAAACTATCAAAACTTTAGGGTAGTGTTTATTTTTTTCTGCTCAAATTATTGGGGGGGGGGGGGGGGGGGGGCTTCGCCCCCCGTAGCCGACTGAGAGAATGTGATATTGTTGATAGGGTATGGTTTTCACACATCAACGTAAAAATCAACAAGTTGTCCTACCATTTTTCACGCCCTTCCCACCGGCGGAAGTTCACCCTCCGGCGGAAGTTGGAGCAGCCGTTTGGTATGCAGGGTGTGTTAATGGGATTCGTTTATTGCCAGTTGAATCTCATCTGCCCTGTGTAAAATTTTCTCTAAATATCTACAAGGTTCAGAATCTCCAGTCTTGCTCCACCAGAGACATGCGACACCAATTCGTAGGGCATAGCTGTGGCCTCGGCGACAATGAGAATTTCTTTCATATCAGGAACATTTTATCTAGATGGTGATGGTGTCGAAAATAAGTTTTGTTCCTGTATCCATGCATCATAAGGCATTGTCTTTTATCTCATAGATCCAAATTTGCACAGACATATTTATTTGACACCTGAAATTCTACCGATCGGCGACCGTCCCCCAAGCGTGATTGGTAACTCTTTTTTTCCTTTAACCCTACCTGGCCTGGGGGTGGGGTGGGGGGGGGGGTGAAGTGCCCCTGTGGGGGGCCTAATCGTGTATTTGCGCCTAATCATGTCAGCGCCAAATCGTGTAACAAAATTGCGCCTAATAACGTGTTGCGCCTAATCGTGTAGGAAATTTGCGGTTAATGGTGGAACTGCGCCTAATCGTGTACGAAATTTGCGCTTAATTGTGGAACTGCGCCTAATCGTGTACGGAATTTGCGCCTATTTGTGTAAATGCGCCTAATCGTGTAAGGAGGCTGCGTCTAATCATGTAACTGCTCCTAATCATTTGAACGATCTTGCGCCTAATTTTGCGTTGCGCCTAATCGTGTAGAAAAATTGCTCCTAATTGTGGAACTGCGCCTAATCGTGTAGGAGATTTGGTCCTAATTGTGGAAATGCGCCTATTCGTGTGAGAAATATGCTCCTAATTGTGGAACTGCGCCTAATCGTGGAAATCATTTTGCGCCTAATTATGCGTTGCGCCTAATCGTGTAGAAAATTTGCGTGTAACTGTGGAAATGCGCCTAATTGTGTATAGAGGCTGCGCCTAAACTTGCACAACGTGAAGACATAAGTAGTATGTAAAGGACGGATAAAGTCAACTTGACCTTTCGTCATTTTTGGGGAGGTCACGTGGAGATCACGTGATCAAGAGGTCAAGGTCACTATAGTTCCGGAACTTCCGGTCACGTGACCTTTGGGGCATGTATTCCTCCGCGGTGATGCGGTCTGGCGGTGATGCGGTCGCGGGGAAAAAGCATCGGCGGACAGAATGTAGTCCCAAATATGTGGGAGAAGGGGAAATTCTCCGGCAATCTTCGCCAATCTTCGGGACATTTTGGGGGCGAGAGGAGCTCCTAGTCAACCGATTGGGTCGAGTGAGGTGTCAAAGTGGAGCGCTCGTCCAGGGCGATCAAGTCATGGGTGGGTGCCTGCAAATTGAGGATTTGCCCCAAAAATATGAAAAGCGGAACACGGACTTTATCCCTAAAATAGGGGAAAACTCGTATCAGCAAGGTCCAAAAGGGCTAATATCGATCTCCGGTTTATCGGGCCTGCCTATCAAGTCATGGGTGGGTGTATGTAAAAAGAGGACTTGTCTCCGAAAATATAAAATGCGGAACACGGACTTTACCTCAACAATAGGAGAACGATTCGAACATTTGCATCTATAGAGGAAAATGACTGTATGGAGTATGGGGGTGGTCATTGTTTGTGGATTTTACTGTGGGTTGTGGGGTCTTGTTTTCTTCGTCTGACCACGTAAAACACGATGGGAATGGTCCCGGAGCTAAGCGGTGAAATTTTTCGAAAAATCTTGGTACCGGGTAGGTCTGTATTTTGGCCCATACTTGCTCAGTGGATAGGTCTATACTAGAAAATTTACTCCTGGACATTGCGATATGGGTTGTGGGATCTTGTTTTTCACGTCTCACCACGTAGAACACGATGGGCGGGGTCCCGAAGCTAAGCGGTGAAGTTTTTCGAAAGGTTCATGGAGGTCTGGATAGGCCCATAGGCCTACTGGCTCAGTAGATAGGTCCATACTGGGCAATTCGCATATGTTCATTGCGATATGGGTTGTGGGATCTTGTTTTTCACGTCCCACCACGTAGAACACGATGGGAGGGGTCTCGAAAATAAGCGGTGAATTTTTTTTGAAAAGTCCAGGTACCGGGTAGGTCTGTATATTGGCCCATACTAGCTCAGTGGATAGGTCCATACTGGGAAATTTACTCCTGGACATTGCGATATGGGTTATGTGATCTTGTTTTTCCCGTCTCGTCAAGTATAACACGATGGGCGGGGTCCCGAAGCTAAGCGGCGAAATTTGTTTAAAAAAGTCACTGCGCGTTTGTGTAGTGGGTAAATAGTGGTGGATGAACGTTTTGGGGTCTAGGTGAGCCCCTAATGGTCCGATGGTGTCGTATGAGGTCTTATTTTGAAGCCCTCGTAGAGGAGCATTCGACTAGACTAATGTATCGTCCGTTTTCGTTATTCTGCGCATGCACAATCTGGTCGTAGTATAGAAAACAGACATTGTGGGGGTGCGTGGGGGTGTGTTTGGGGTAGAAATGGACCCCTATTGGTCCAAATGAGTCGTGGGATGTGTCAAAGTGAAGCTTTTGTGAGGTGGACTCAGAATGGCGTGCTTTTTATCGCAAGTCGCGTCAATCTGCGCATGCGCATCGGGTGTAGTAAGTAAAGTGGTCATTTTGGGGGTACGTGGGGGTGTGTTTTGGGTAGAGAGGAACCATCCTTGGTCCGAATGCGTCGTGTGGGGTGTCATTTTGTAGCTCTCGGGGTGTAGACCCCGACTTGAGGCGTGTCCACGTCATCTGGGACATCTTTTGGTGACGTCATCAGTAGAAGTATTAGTGGAAGCGGGCATTTTGGGTGTGTAGGAAAGCGTTTGGGGTAGAGATGGACAACCCTGGTCCGAATGCGTCGTGTGAGGCGTCACCTTGTATCAACGCCTGCCAACGTCAACCTTAACGCTTCAACGCCCTGGTGAATTAGCCCTGAAGCTCTGATTTTCTAGATAGTCCATGAAATTGACACTAATTCATCGAAATGCGGTGACGCCCCCTCAACGCCTGTCGTTACGCCTTAATCCTGTCTGGCCTGGGCTTTTTGGGACCTGTCGTGGCCTGGGTTGGGGAAGCGAAATGGACCCCCAATTTATTTGTCTTACCCTTGAGCTAGGGAGCTAAAACTTACCACACTATACCCTTGAGTCAAACTCCAACAGAAAATGTAAACAAATCCAAGATGACCGCTTTGATGACGTCACAGTGACGTCATTTTCAAAAACGACATTTTTTGGTCGATTTTTTCGGTCAGATTTTCCGAATTTTTTATTTATGCAATTTCTCCGCAAAAACAGCTTGATAAATTAGTAAATATTTATGTGATGTGAAATAAAATAGTTTTTGCCCACTTTTCATCACAGAAAAGCAGAAATTTTGAAGAAATATGACAAAAACATCATCTTTCTGGGACCCCACATGGCCACCATCTTGAATTTACCCATGATCCTTCCCTCGGGGGTCATGCAAATAGGCTCCAAATGACCCCAATATGATAAACTATAAAGTCACGAAGTTTCAGCTCTGTATTTCTTGTCGTTCCGGAGATAGCGCAGAAAGCTTGGCAGGGCGGAGATTCGACCCCCCCCCCTATGCCAGGTAGGGTTAACGCCCATGATGTAGACCGGTGAGAGAACAACAACAACAACAACAAGGATGACAGGCCAATCATTTTATTATCCCCTCCAGTACATCAAAACCCAAACTGGGTGAGCTGTGTTGGGTATGTTTACAATACAAGCAGCCTCTTGTCCAATCAGAGGCCGCCATTTGGCGCTGCATCTGTCATATTCGTTCATGCCCGTTAGATGAATTCTCGGTTGCTCTTGTCCAACCAGAAGTCCCCATTTTAGAAAGTTCCATCTTCGGCCATGTTCGCTCTGATCCGTTTGTTCTAATCGTCGTCGAGCAGGCCAGGATACCGTTGTGGCAACATATCCTCAAATAGTTGTTTGCGCATTCTGAGTATCTATCAGTGCATGGGTGAATACATTCATCCGATGGGGTGGTCGGTCACTTTGGTAACGAAAAACGTGACATTGGTCACCCTCTCTGCGACCCGTTGGGTGTTGGGGCTTTGTTGTTGGGCCCATTCCAACACATCCAATTGGTCCACTTGATCCCGCACGGGCTCTAGCAATGCCCTATCCGTGATGGTAAACGCTTGGTCAAATAGCCGGATGTTACTGATCGGGTAAAAGTATCGGACTTGGTCTGTCTCATTATGCTGCAGCACATAACCAAACGCTAGATTCAACTTCAAGGCCGTAGTTTGATCGTTGAAGATGGCTTCCACGTATTTGAAGAGCCGACACAGGGACTCTAATCGGAAATTGTAGATGTCTAGTAGCAGGCGATGACGGTGGAAACATCGTCGGATCATAAACCAATGGTCCCTGTAGATGTCACTTAATGGATGGGCGTCCGGTAAGTGTTCACTGGGGGCATCCACTGGATCTTCCTGGAAATGCTCGAATTCGTCAGTCGTCAGTCACCGATGTCCGGCTTGATATCTAGGCCCGCTTCGACTATAGGCAAAAGCAAACTGGGCATGGGCTCGGTGTTCGGCAAGTGTTGGGTGGGTGGTGTCTCCATACGTTTCATCTCCCTGGGCTCCTCTTCAATGGGAGTGACCTTCCTGGGCTCCTCTTCAGTGGGAGTGACCTTCCTGGGCTCCTCTTCAGTGGAAAGTGGTCGCCCATGCCGTGGTGATGGACAATGAATCAAACGCTGATGCCGTCTTAACTGATTGAGCCGTTTGAAGAGTTGACCACATTCATTACGTTGTTCCCTCGCGCCCTCGTAGAGTGAGCGTTCGTGGCGCCGTAAAGCATCTTCCCTATTAAATGATCATGCCGTCGCAAATCTTCGGGGCCACTAAATGGCTTCAGGCAGGTCAAACAAGAGAACATTTCGGCTGCGTATCAGAAATTGCTGAACATTCCCACCTACCGCCTCTTTTATAAGCCCGCAGCCCGCAAGAACTGTCCTACGTTGTTCTTCCCAACAATTAGCTCATCGCTGCCCTGTACACTCGGGTGCGCTCTTGTGACATGTCTAGCATTGCGATATACAATATATTTCCTATATTATACAATATCTGCCCTTTATTATACCATATTTGCCCTCTATTATACAATAGCTCTCCTGTATTATACCATATCTGCTATATTATACAATATATGTCATGTATTATACCATATCTGTCCAGTATTATACAATATCTGTCCTGTATTATTCAATATCTGTCCTGAATTATACAATATTTGTCCTGTATTATACAAAATATGTCCTGTATTATACCATATCTGTGTTGTATTATAATATATCTGTGATATATTATACAATATCTGTCCTGTATTATACAATATCTGTCCAGTATTATACCAAATCTGTGCTGTATTATACCTTATCTGTCCTGTATTATACCATATCTGTCCAGTATTATACAATATCTGTCCTGTATTATACCATATCTGTGCTGTATTATACAATATCTGTCCTGTATTATACCAAATATGTTCTGTATTGTACCAATAAATCCTGTACTATGCAATATATGTTCTGTATTATACAATATGTGTTCTCTATTATATCATATCTCTCATGCATTATACCACATCTGCCCTGTATTGTACAATATTTGTCCTGTATTATACAATACCGCTTGTGTCTACAGTCGAGGAGGGTCTAGATATCCAGCCGGACCATGGTGATACTGTTCCACATACGCCTGACGACATCGAGCATTTCCAGGAAGATCCAGTGGATGCCCCCAGTGATCTCTTACCGGACGCCCATCCATTAAGTGACATTTACATTGACCATTGGTTCATGATCCGTCGATGTTTCCACCGTCATCGCCCGCTACCAGACATCTACAATTTCCGGTTGGAGGACCTGTCTCGGCTCTTCAAGTACGCGGAAGCCTACTTCAACGATCAAATGACGGCCTTCAAGTTGAATCTGGCGTTTGGTTATGTACTGCAGCATAATGAGACAGACCAAGTCCGATAATTTCACTCGAGCAGTAACATCCGGGTATTTGACCTACCGTCACGGATAGGGCATCACTAGAGACCGTGCCTGACCAAGTGGACCAATTGGATGTGTCGGAATGGGCCCAACAACAACGCGCCAACACCCAATGGGTCGTAGAGAGGCTGACCAATGTCACGTTTTTCGTTACCAAGCTGACCGACCACCCCATCTGATGAATGTATTCACCCATGCACTGATAGATACTCAGAATGCGCAAACAACTATTTGAGGATATGTTGCCTCAACGGTATCCTGGCCTGCCCGACGACGATTAGAACAAACGGATCAGAGCGAACATGGCCGAAGATGGAACTTCCTGAAATGGCGACCTCTGATTGGACAAGAGCAGCCGAGAATACATCTAACGAAAGAAAGAATATGACAGATGCAGCGCCAAATGGTGGCCTCTGATTACTTGAGGCTACTTGTATTATAAACATACCCAACGCAGTTCCCCCAGCTTGGGTATGATATACTGGAGGCGATAATAACATGATTGATCTGTCATCATGTTTGTTGCTGTTTTTCTCTCACCGGTCTACATCATACGCGTTAACACGTAACGACAGGCGTTGACGGGCGTCACCGCATTTCGATGAATTAGTGTCAATTTCATGGACTATCTTGAAAATCAGAGCTTCAGGGCTAATTCACCAGGGCGTTGAAGCGTTCAGCAGGCGTTGATACTCCTCACATGACCCATTCGGACCACGGATGGTCCATCTCTACCCCAAACGCTTTCCTACACACCTCAAAATGTCCGCTTTCGCTAATACGCCTACTGATGACGTCACCAATGACGTCACAGATCACGTGGACATGCCTCAAATGGTGGTCTACATACCAACAGCTACAAAATGACACCCCACACGACGCATTCGGACCAAGCATGGTCCCTCTCTACCCCAAACACAAGCCCACGCACCCCCAAAATGACCACTTTACTTACTACACCCAACTGCGCATGTGCAGATTGACGCAATTTGCAATAAAAAAACACAACATTCTGACTCTACCCTACAAAAGCTTTACTTTGACACCTCCCACGACTCATTTGGACCAATAGTGGTCCATCTCTACCCCAAACACACCTCACGCACCCCCAGATTGTCTGCTTTCTATACTACTACCAGACTGCGCATGCGCAGAATAATTAAAACGGACGATAAATTAGTCCAGTCGGATGCTCCTCCACGAGAGCTTGAAACTAAGACCTCATACGACACCATCGGACCACTAGGGGCTCACCTACACCCCAAACGCCCATCCAGCACTATTTGCCAACTACGCATGCGCGCAGTATCTTTTTTAAAAAAAATTCACCGCTTAGCTTCGGGACCCCATCGCCCATCGTGTTCTACGTGGTGAGACGTGAAAAACAATATTCCACAACCTATATCGCAATGTCCAGGAGTATATTTCCCAGTATGGACCTATCCACTGAGCCAGTATGGGCCAATATACAGACCTACCCGGTACCTGGACCTTTCAAAAAAAAATTCACCGCTTAACTTCGAGACCCCTCCCATCGTGTTCTACGTGGTTAGACATGAAAAACAAGATCCCGCAACCCATATCGCAATGAACATGTGTGAATTGCCCAGTATGGACCTATCCACTGAGCTAGTAGGCCTATGGGCCTATCCAGACCTCCGTGAACTTTTCGAAAAATGTTACCGCTTAGCTTCGGGACACCGCCCATCGTGTTCTACGTGGTGAGACGTGAAAAACAAGATCCCATAACCTATATCGCAATGTCCAGGAGTACATTTCCCAGTATAGACCTATCCACTGAGCCAGTATGGGCCAATATGCAGACCTACCCGGTACCTGGACCGTTCAAAAATATTTCACCGCTTAACTTCGAGACCCCTCTCATCGTGTTCTACGTGGTTAGACGTGAAAACCAAGATCCCGCAACCCATATCGCAATGAACATGTGTGAATTGCCCAGTATGGACCTATCCACTGAGCCAGTAGGCCTATGGGCCTACACAGACCTCCATGCACTTTTCGAAAAATTTCACAGCTTAGCTTCGGGACCCCGCCCATCGTGTTCTACGTGGTGAGACGTGAAAAACAGGATCCCACGACCCATATCGCAATGTCCAGGATGTTTCGCAGTATGGATCTATCCACTGAGCCAGTATGGGCCTATATACAGACCTACCCGGTATCGAAACATTTCGAAGAATTTCACCGCTTAGCTCCTAGACCCTTCCCATCGTGTTTTACGTGGTGAGACGAAGAAAACAAGACCCCACAACCCACAGTGGAATCCACAAAAAATGACCACCCCCCATACCCTATACAGGCATTTTTCAGTATAGATGCAAATGTTCGAATCATTCTCCTATTGTTGAAGTAAAGTGAAGTCCGTGTTCCGCATTTTATATTTTCGGAGTCCTCATTTTACATACACCCAACCATGACTTGATAGGCAGGCCCGATAAGCCGGAGACCCATATTGACCCTTTTCCCCTATTTTAGGGGTAAAGTCCGTGTTCTGCTTTTTATATTTTCGGGACAAATCCTCAATTTACATGCGCCAACCTATGACTTGATCGTCCTGGACGAGCGCTCCACTTTGACACCTCACTCGACCCAATCGGTCCATTGGGGCCCCTCTGGCCCCCAAAATGTCCCGAAGATTGGCGACGATTGCCGGAGAATTTCCCCCGGCTCTCCGCGTATTTGGGACTACTTTCTATCCGCGGAGGCTTTTTCTCGCGATCGCATCATCGCCAGACCGCAACACCGCGGAGAAATACGTGATCGGAAGTCCCGGAACTATAGTGACCTTGACCTCTTGATCACGTGATCTCTCCGTCACCTCCCCCAAAGTGACGAAAGGTCAAGTTGACTTTATCCGTCCTTTACATACTACTTATGTCTTCACGTTGTGCACGTTTAGGCACAGCCTCTATACACAATTAGGCGCATTTCCACAGTTAGACGCAAATTTTCTACACGATTAGGTGCAACGCATAATTAAGCGCAAAATGATTTCCACGATTAGGCGCAGTTCCACAATTAGGAGCATACTTCTCACACGAATAGGCGCATTTCCACAAAATTAGGAGCAAATCTCCTACACGATTAGGCGCAGTTCCACAATTAGGAGCAATTTTTCTACACGGTTAGGCGCAACGCAAAATTAGGCGCAAGATCGTTCAAATGATTAGGAGCAGTTACATGATTAGACGCAGCTTCCTTACATGATTAGGCGCATTTACACAAATAGGCGCAAATTCCGTACACGATTAGGCGCAGTTCCACAATTAAGCGCAAATTTCGTACACGATTAGGCGCAGTTCCACCAATAACCGCAAATTTCCTACACGATTAGGCGCAACACGTTATTAGGCGCAATTTTGTTACACGATTTGGCGCTGACACGATTAGGCGCAAATACACGATTAGGCCCCCCACAGCCCCTAGTGAACTTTTCTCTGCTGCTCCGAAACGACAAAACCGAGGAGGCTGAAACTTGGTGACTTTAAAGCTTATCTTATTGGGGTCATTTTGAGCCTATTTTCATATACCCCTGGGCAGAGGATCATGGGTAAATTCAAAATGGCGGCCATGTGATATCCTCGAAAGTCGTTTTTTAAAAATCTTTTCGCTCAATTTCTTCACATTTTTCTTGCCTAAAAGGCCTTGAAAGCATTTTATTTACGCGAAACTAATTATTCTAGATTTTATTTGATTTTTTTCGAGAGAAAAATCGAAAAAATGAAAATGTCGAAAAATCGACCCCAAAAAGGCCGAAAAATGGCTTCCGCGAAGATGACGTCAATGTGACGTCATCATGGCGGTCATCTTGGATTTTTTTACATTTTCCGGTAGAGCTTGAAGCCAAGATACTGTGTGGTAAGTTTCAGCGCTCTAGCCTTTGTGGTAGAGAAAATATATAGGGGGGGGGGGCACATTCCGCATCCCCCTCCCCCCCCATCCCCAGGCTGCGATACACCCCAAATCGCCCAGGCCAGATAGGGTTAAAGCCCTGGAACAAGCCACTGGGCATTTATTCATTGTTCTGGCTACGGTTTTACAATATACCCCTACAATGCCCACGTAGCCTGGGTGTTAGGGTAGCAAAAATTATATATACAGATCAGATGTAAAATCTAACACCTATTTCTTATTTCAATATATTTGCGGAAAACTAATATAACCTCCCACCCTCCCTCCAACCCTCTCCCCCTCAAGGACAAGCTACTCACTTGAAGTATTTCGATTTATCAATTTACAAAATCGTGCGAGGAACAAGTAAATATCATTGAATACAGTTGTGCTATCTTATTGGTTGCATATACTTTCTTTAATATGTGTACATTCCACTTTAATTCATTAATAAAATCTTTGACATACGGACCCTTCTCTGTTATGACATCTGTAGATGAAAAACTTTGCATGCATTGTGAAGTGGTTAACTAATGACTAAAATCGCTCTGTTCGTTGCCAGCTATGTCAATATTTGTGTGACTTTACAAAAAATTCCTAACATCAGTCCAAATCATAGCATCCTGTGGACATTCAATGAAATAATGATCGATAGTATCTTCTAAACCGCATGTATTGCACGTTAGTAGTATAGTCCCGTGAAAAATCGTCATATTGACCTCTTTGCACTTAAACTTGAGGGGTAACTCTTGATTTCCCTAAACCATCCGACAGGGGGCGCCACCAGCTCAAGAGAGCTCCCCGCAAAAGGGAGGTAACTCTTGATGCACTTTTGTGGTTTTTGGCAAATGCCGGGTTATCTTCCCTGATTCGAACATTTGCATATTAAATCTATACGAGAAAATGCCTGTATGGGGTATGGATGATCCGATGGGGTCGCATGAGGTATCATTGTGAAGCTAATGTGAGGGGGCATCTGATAGGCTGGGTGTGGGGTTGAAATAACGTCATTCTGCGCATGCGCGGTGGACAAAGGGTATGGAAATAGACGTTTTGGAGCTAGGGGAGCCACTAATGGTCCGATGGGGTCGAGTGAGGTATCAAAGTGAAGCATTCGTGAAGGGGCATCTGATGGGCTGGGTATGGGGTTGAAATAACGTCATTCTGCGCATGCGCGGTGGACAAAATGTATGGAAATAGACGTTTTGGGATCTAGGGGAGCCCCTAATGGTCCGATGGAGTCGTATGAGGTATCAATGTGAAGCCTATGTGAGGGGGCTTCTGACTGGACTAGTGGCTCGGGCGTTGTCACCATTCTGCGCATGCGCAGACAGGGAATTGTGGGAAAAGGGTATGGAAATAGACGTTTTGGGATCTAGGGGGGCCACTAATGGTCCGATGGAGTCGTATGGGGTATCAATGTGAAGCCTATGTGAGAGGGCATCTGACTGGACTAGTGTCTCGGGCGTTGTCTCCATTCTGCGCATGCGCAGACAGGGAATTGTGGGAAAAGGGTATGGAAATAGACGTTTTGGGATCTGGGTGAGCCACTAGTGGTCCTATGCAGTCGAGTGAGGTATCACTGTGAAGCCTATGTGAGAGGGCATCCGCCTGGACTAGTGTCTCGGCCGTTGTCAACAGTCTGCGCATGCGCAAACAGGGAATTGTGGGAAAAGGGTATGCAAATAGACGTTTTGGGATCTAGGGCAGCCACTAATGGTCCGATGGAGTTGAGTGAGGTATCCATGTGAAGCATTCGTGAAGGGACATCCGATGGGGTGGGTCTGGGGTTGGAATATCGTCATCCTGCGCATGCGCGGTAGACCAAGGGTATGGAAATATACGTTTTGGGGTCGAGGTGGGCCACTATTGGTCCTATGGAGTCGTATGAGGTATCAATGTGAAGCGCACATGAGGGGGCATCCGTCTGGACTAGTGACTCGGCCGTTGTCAACAGTCTGCGCATGCGCAGACAGGGAATTGTGGGGAAAGGGTATGGAAATAGACGTTTTGGGGTCGACATGGGCCACTATGGGTCCGATGGAGTCGTATGAGGTATCAATGTGAAACATTCGTGAAGGCGCATCCGACGGGGTGGGTGATACGTGGAACTGACGTCATTCTGCGCATGCGCAGTAGACCAAGCGTATGAAAATAGAGGTTTTGGGATCTAGGGGAGCCCCTAGTGGGCCGATTGGGTCGAGTGAGGTATCCATGTGAAGCCTATGTGAGGGAGCATCCGCCTGGACTAGCGTCTGGTCCGTGTTTGACATTATGCGCATGCGCATACAGGGAATTGTGGGAAAAGGGTATGGAAATAGACGTTTTCGGGTCTAGGTTGTCTATTATGGGTCCGATGGAGTCGTATGAGGTCTGATTTTGAAGCTCTCGTGAAGGGGCAGCTGCCTGGACTAGTGTGTCGTCCGTGTTCAAGAGTCTGCGCATGCGCAGTCTGGTCGTATTATAGAAATATACACATGGGCGTGTGTTTGGTGTACTCAACCCCATATGGGTCCATGGTTGTGGTTTGATGGTGTGGGTTGTGCGCAAGTGGGTGTGACGTCACTTCCGGTTTCACTAAAACTACCTCCGAACACAGAAGAGTTCCAATTTTTCCTTCGACATTATGCATGTACTTTCAACATCCGGGTTTCTCACCGCCTGTATGGAATGCATGTATCCCGTAGAGCTACGTATAGGCGCGCATGTGTGACAGGGTCTATAAAACACCTGCTCTGGATCCCACACCTCCATTCCTACGGTTGCAGAGCCATGACGGACACCTATCCCTATGCGGCTCGCGCTTTACAGCATGCAACCGTGGTTAATTCATTCACGGGTTACCGCGCAGTGGTTCGATCCATGTTAGCAGATGGCGACGACAACGAGGGGCGACGCCAGATCCTAAAAGAGTTCACAGAAGCGTTCCTCAACAGAGTGGACTCGATGGAGGGGTGTGCTATCACTCACCACTACTGGACAATGACAGCCATCCTTGATGCCCGGGCTATGGACCACGAGCGCTCACGCCGGAACCACCGACGGCTCGTTGGCCTCGTCATGGCTTTTGCCCTATTGACCCTAACGCTGTGGTAGTGACAGTGGGACTTCACCATAAATACGAGAGACAGTCAGCGTGTGCGTCATTCGGCATTTCGTCAACCATGTCACCAGTCCTACGAGCCGTTCTTCCCCTCACCCCTGAGGTGGGATTACACGTCTATGAGGATAAAGTCACCATCGTGGGAGACCGTCAAGTTTGCTGGTCGGACCCTGAGACCGTATCGACTACCGTTACCCTACACCGTGATGGCTGGACCAAATTTAAACGGGTGTTGAGCGGTGAGCTCGACGGAGACCTAATCCACATCGAGAACGCCAACTACGTACACCGTGGACCCTTCTTTGCCCGTGTGGGGCGTTACCACTATCCCACGCAAAGCTTCACCCTAGACCCCGATCTTTGGACGGCCTTGGAGAAAGTGGTGCCTATTGTGGACCAGCTGTTTACACCGGACGAGCGGTCAGCTGTTCACTTGGGATGGTCTCGTGCTATTGAGGACGCGCTGGCTGAACCCAATGAACAAATTTCTAGCAATGAACCAGACGACGATGCCATTGATTATCCGGCTAGACTCAGTCAACCTAGGATATATACAACGGTGGTAGAACCCGAACATCAGACTTCGTTATAAATAAACCATACTCACCGGGTCCATTATCATTTTGTCACCATGAAGCGCTGGGAGAAGGTGTTGGATAACTTATACTACAGTCCCGACAGTCCGGCGGCCTATAGTGCATTGTCGGCTCTCTATCGAGCGGCCAAGGCCCAGGGGATACAACGGGCACAAATTCGAGATTGGTTAAAAAAACAAGACACCTATACCTTACATCGAGCTGCCCGCTGCCATTTTCTACGGAACCGGGTCATCGTGGGAGGACTAGATGCCCAATGGCAAGCGGATTTGGTAGATATGAGCGCCTTTGCCAAACACAACGATGGGAATCGGTATATCTTGACGTGCATCGATATCCTATCTAAGTATGCGTGGGTGGTACCCATCCGGACGAAAAAGGGGGCGAATCTCATAGCGGCGTTCAAGGACATCTTCAAGAGCGGGCGCAAACCCTTGTATTTGCAAACCTACGAAGGCACGGAATTCCTCAACAGATCGTTCCAAGCCTTTCTCAAGAAACAGAAGGTCTTCTTCTTTCACACCTACAACGAGACCAAGGCTTCTGTTGTGGAAAGGTTCAACAGGACTTTCAAAGGCCGCATGTATAAATATTTCACCTATAAGAATACAAGGCGGTACATCGATGTTCTCCCGAAACTTGTCAGTGGTTACAATCTAGCCTATCACCGAAGTATACAGAGAGCCCCCATTACCGTGACCCAACGCAATGAAGACCAAGTCCGGCGTGTCTTGTACCCCATACAATCGCAGCGAATGCCGAAGAAGGAGTTCAAGGTCGGGGACCCTGTACGGATCAGTAAAGTCAAGGGCAAGTTCGAGAAAAGTTACTTGCCCAACTGGAGCGATGAACACTTCCTGATTCAACGGCGCCTACCCCGACAGCGGCGAGTCTATGAACTGGAAGATCTTCAAGGGGAACCGTTGCTAGGGTCGTTTTACGAGCTGCAATTACAACCTGTCGTAAAAACAAAGCAAGACTACTATAAGGTGGAACGCATCGTAAAAACCGAACGTCGACGTGGCATCCAATTTTATTTCGTCAAATGGCAAGGCTGGCCCAGTTCCTTCAATTCATGGGTCGCGGCCAACCAGGTGAAACGACTATAAAACCAGACACCACCGCCACCATCCTTCATTCCACGTTCGACCATGAACACAGTGCAACCGTCTCTGAACACAGCGTCGCCCAAAAGGCGCAAAGCACAAGTGGGCTTTGTAGTGATATTGCTAACCCTGCTGAGTGTGTTGTACGGAGGTGTGTTTTACGACATAGCCTATCTCAGCACTCTACTCATCCCACCAAATTACAACACATATAAGGGAAGTGGGAAGAGGTGCCGACATACTGACTGCGTCACATGACTTCACAGAATAGTCTTCTGGTTAACCTATTCTAAAGCACACACCAAGAATCTAACGATTCGTGATATGTGTTGTATCACAAAGACACAACCACCAGCCGCCAGTCAAAACAGTCTACAGATAGCACCAGTCAATCCCGTGACCGAAACGAGCCCAGTCATCACCACCACATCACGTGTACAGGCTACATCGAGTATAGAGTCAACACCTACACCAAGTGCACCCACTACGTCTGAAAATCCACCGGATTTCATCACTCACAGTGAACGCCCATCGACAACGGCACCGGAGCTCGACGCACCCACGACCGTAGTTCACTCGTACCAAATTTACAAGAGTGGGTTACCACGACAGCGGATACACCTCCAACCATGGACCCTCGGTGGCAACACCCCTTCACCTGCCTCATCGCAGGACCGACGGGTTCCGGCAAAACGCACTTCGTCAGGAAGCTCCGCGAACACGCCGACAGCATGATTACTCCACCCATTGCCCGAGTCGTGTGGTGTTACGGAGAATGGCAGGCGGCGTATGCAGCAATGCCCCACTTCACGTTCGTGGAAGGGCTACCCAACCTGGCCGATTTGAAACCGGACACCTTGGTGATTCTGGATGATCTCATGGCGAAGACGGATGCGCGGGTCACCCAACTCTTTACCAAAGGCAGCCATCATCGACGTCTCAGCATCATTTACATTGTGCAGAATCTGTTCAGTAAAAACAAAGAACATCGGAACATCAGCTTAAATGCTCACTACCTGGTGGTCTTCAAAAACCCGAGAGATACCACTGAAGTACTGCACCTGACGAGACAGATGTACCCTGGACGCACTGCGTTTGCGTTGGAAGCCTTTAAAGATGCGACAACCCCTCAGCACGGGTATATGCTCTTCGACCTGAAGCAAGCCACTCCCGACCACCTTCGCCTACGGACCGGTATCTTTCCCGGAGAGACGCACCACGTGTACATGCAAAAATAATGTAAACACACCCACAGTGGTTCCCCCGCAGCTGGGGTGTGTGTTTGATGTTGGGGATAATAAAAGAATTAATACCACATCATGGTTGACTTTTGTCTCTGTTCAATATTCACGAGGTAGGTAGATAAAAAGGGCGGGGTTGTGGGTTTTAGCATCAGTTGTACATGATGTCTGGTCGAGTACGGAAGCATGCTCCGACGCTCCGTGTATTGAAGACGGCCCCACCCGAGTTGTACGCGGCGCAGACCCTGCTCTCGTGTGCTGTCTGTGTGAGATTGGACTCAATATCTTAAAAGGGAACGTACCACTGACTCCGGCTCAGAAGGCGAAGTTGGCCAAGCATAAGACAGGTCTGCGAACCTTAGTCCAGAAGCGGGTCTCTCAAACACAAAAGAAAAAGGTGTTACAGCAAGGCGGCTTTCTCGGAGCCATTTTAGCACCGTTGGCGGCTTCCGTGTTGGGCCCAGTATTGGGTGGACTGTTCGGCCGACAATGAACCACACGAAAAAAATGGTCCTCGTCGAACCTCGGCTCCTTCAAAACCTTCAATCACCGTACCCCGTACCCTCTACGGTGAAGACGATAAACACACTCGATGAAGAGATGGGTCAGATCTAACAACGACCGAGGTTAAGCGACAGTGAGAAAGTACAACAGTACAATGAAACGCTTCAGCGGTACATGACGTTCATGGACCAATACAAAACCCGCTCTACCCCAGCAGCAGCACCACCACCACCAACCTCAGCACCGCTCCAACAGCCGCCATTACCAGGGGTACCACCCACAGCCCCACAGTGGGTCGAAGACGAAGTCCTGAAGAGTGTACCTGCATCGTTCAAGAAACAAGCTGGCCTGGTATTACAACGAATGAAACAGAATCCTGACATGACTTGGAATGATAAAGGTGAACTCCTGGTACAGAATCAGGTGGTCCCCGGTCCCCACATGACGGATTTAGTGAATGACCTGATGCGTCAACGCAGGTCGCACACGGATCCGCGAGGATGGGAGGTCTTCGCTCAAGGCTTGAAAGACATGCATGTACCACAGGAATTGGTGGGGAACCCCCACCGCTGGGCCTTGATGCAGCGGACCCAGCAATCGCCGAGTGGCCCACAACCTTCTTTGGAAACCGAGTGGGGACCGGAGTCTCCCCCCAAAACACCACCACGGCGGGCACCTACTTTTTCACTCCTTTTACCACGCCACCCCCTGCAACCGCCAAGTTCTAAGTCACCGCGACCATCACGACGATTAGCGCCCAAGGGCTGGGAGAAGTATTAAAACCAACAGCAGTAGCAGGAAGCTCAGTCGTCATGTTTTACCTCACCCTACCCAGTAACAGCTCGGTTGATGTGTTTCCTGACAACACCTTGACCAAGTACGTGCCCCAGTTACCACAACCGTTGCATTTACCTGGACGCTGGGAATGTGGACTCGTGGATATCCAATACCCTTACTCATGGTACAACGTGCGAGGTGGTGAAGTGTGGTACGAGGTGACCTACGAAGGACAAGAAACCCGACTCAAACTACCCGAAGGTCAATACGATACTCCCAAGGAGTTCATGGGTGGGCTGAGAAGTCTGATGCATTATAAGTCTCCAAGGGACGTCACGAATACTTCACAACCCATACAAACTTTCCCCTTCAAAAATCATGTGGACTTCGATTACAACGCACACAACGACAAGGCCAGTCTTACTCTCAGCCCCAACATGAGTGTCGAAATCAGTCCTACCCTACAGCAAATGCTGGGTTTCGATCTACAGGGGTACGCTGGCCCCACCGGCGAGATAGGCCACATCCCGATGGACATGCGTGGTGGTATGTATGGCCTGTACATCTACTCAGACGTGGTCGATGCACACATTGTCGGAGACAGCAACGTACCTCTACTACGCGTCTGCCCGGTGAAAGGCGAGTATGGAGCTCAAGTCACCCACAGTTTCAGGCACATCGTTTATCTACCCGTCAGTCAGACCGATATTAGCTCCATCGTCATCGATATAAGAGACGACACCGGTCAACCGATCGCATTCGAGCGTGGGAAAGTGGTGCTGACACTTCCTTTCCTTCAAGTCCGAGCGGTTCACTTTGCATAATGAAAGTACCTTACGAGTGTGATGCACGCAGCTATATGGACTATTATACCCAACAGGCCGGGAGTAGCTTTCCGGTCTTTGCAGGTACACGCATGCAACGAGGACAAGGGCTGGGGAACATAATCGGGAGCATCGTCAAAACGTTCCTCCCCTTGGTGACGCGTGAGGTCAAAGCGATCGGCAAACAAGCGGTACGCAGTGGGCTGCAAGCCGCGGATGATGTCTTGGGCGGTGCGGCACCCAAAGAAGCACTGAAACGCCGAGCCAAAGAAGCAGGAGGCGTCTTGGTCGCCAAAGCACAACGGACCGTAGGGAATAAAAGACCTGCACCATCGAGACCACGCACCAGTCGACGACCGACCCAGCGACGACGCACATCGAAGACCCAGGATATCTTTTCTTAAACATGGCTTTCATCCACACCGAGTCGTGTCCTTCTACCAACAGTGAATTTGATTTATGGACCGTCCCACCTACTCAGACCAGTGCCGAAGAGGGCCAATGGGTGGAAGATCTCCCCCTTTCCAGCATTACAGCCACAGGCCCCATTGAATTCACCATCACCAACGCAGATACGACCTACCTGGATTTAGCTCATACGTACCTATATGTGAAAGCTACAATCACCAATAAAGATGGGTCTGTCCTCAAAGCAGATGCACCCGTGGGTCCAGTGAATCTCTGGCTTCATTCGCTATTCCAGCAAGTGGATATAGCCCTCAGTGATAAACTGGTGAGCGCCTCAACGAACACGTACCCGTACCGAGCCTACATCGAAACACTATTATCCTATGGGCGTGATGCTAAAAAGACAGCCCCGTTGTTCTACCGAGATACCCCAGGCAATATGGAAGCGAGTCCCGATAATGACGGCTATACGGAGAGAGTGGATGCCACAGCAGAGAGTCACTCGGTCGATATGATGGGACGTCTGCATGCGGACTTATTCATGCAGGACCGATACCTCTTGAATGGAGTACCTGTCAAAATACGACTAGTGCGCGCAACGCCTGCGTTTGCCTTGATGGCCCCGAGTGAGGACCTCGAGTTTAACATTGTCATCCAAGAGGCCAGTCTGTTTGTACGCAAAGTGAAACCGAGCCCAGGTGTACAGTTGGGGCACATCAGAGCCTTGGAGAAAAAACCAGCCCAGTACCCGATTCGACGAGTACAGACCAAGGTCTTTTCCGTCCCTAAAGGGAATATGATTGTCAATCAAGAAAACCTGTTCTTGGGGAATTTGCCCAAGCGTTTAACCCTAGCCTGTGTGGAGAACGTCAGTTATAATGGGACACTCTCGAGGAATCCGTTCAACCTAAAAGCGTTCAACATCAATTTCGTGGCCCTGCATGTGGATGGCCAACAGGTACCGGCACGCCCCTTACAACCTAACTTTGGAACGGCCAATTACATCCGGAGCTATCTGAACCTCTTCACAGCAACTGGCCAACTCAACCAAGACGAGGGAAATATGATCAGTCGAGACGATTTCGGCAAAGGATACACATTGTTCTGTTTCGACCTGACCCCCACCTTAGACAGCGATCATCAACTGAGTCTCATCAAGAAAGGCAACTTACGCTTGGAACTGCATTTCGGGACACCTTTACCGAAAACCATCAATGTGATTTGCTACGCTGTGTTTGACAACATTATTCAAATCGATAAAAGCCGTAACGTCCTGTGTGACTTTGCCACCTAACATGGATACAGACCAGATACGCACAGTGCTGGAGAATGATCCAGGGACACGCATGGTCTTTCAAGGAGTGTTCGCCCGAGACGTGTTCCCATTAGACCGTGTGTATCCTGCTGCTTACGTCCTGAATACAGACCCGATGGATCGACCCGGTCAACACTGGGTGGCCGTGTACTTGACAGAAGAGCAGGGTGAATACTTTGACCCGTACGGCCTACCACCCCTCCATTCCGATTTAACAGACTTCATGGATCAAGGCACAGAGACGTGGTGTTGGAATACCAAAACGTTGCAAAGCCTGACCAGTAGTGTGTGCGGACAATATTGCTTGTTTTACCTGTACCATCGATGTCGGGGACATTCCATGCAGACGATCGTCCACATGTTTGACGAGTACCCCAAGGCCGAGGATCGAGATGTACTCGTATATGACTGGGCTGCCGTTCATTTCAATGTACAAGTCCCGTTCTGGGCTTAAATTTTGGGCCTCATACAGGCATTTTCTCGTATAGATTTAATATGCAAATATTCGAATCAGGGAAGATAACCCGGCATTTGCCAAAAACCACAAAAGTGCATCAAGAGTTACCTCCCTTTTGCGGGGAGCTCTCTTGAGCGGGTGGCTCCCCCTGTCGGGTGGTTTAGGGAAATCAAGAGTTACCCCTCAAGTTTAAGTGCAAAGAGGTCAATATGATCTGTTTTCACGGGACTATACTACTCACGTTGGATTTTCTTTCACCTTGAGACGCCTACAAAGGTACTGGTTGCAAGGAATTATTGTATGTAAAACTTTATATTGTAGTTGTTTAACTTTATTCTCTACAGGAATAGGGTGTGCGGAAGAGACCAGATTTCCTCATGAGACACGTCATGCTGAGCATTGGACCATTTGTCATAATCACCCTTTACCTTATCTTTATACCCTAAAAACTTGCAAGTCAAACGTGTCGGCCAACTCCATCCCACCCACCGATGGTATCTCGTGTAAAGGCTTATCGGCAATGTTTTCCTTAAAGGTTTGACTAATGTAGTTCGCGCAAGGACCCATCTGGAAAGTGGGGGGTTAGCCGGAAGTTAAGTGCTTGCTGGCAAAATGTGCGCATGAACCGCATGCGAACTAGGACTTTGAAAGTAATGTTCTCTGGTTGACGTATTAAGTCACTTCACATAGCCTGATGTAAGAGTTTGCGCTGTGGCATTATATGGGACCCATCATCAAGCCACTATTTCTTTATTGATGTGTGTCATTGTAAATTAAACCTAGATCGACTTTCTCATGCACATCAATCCGATCCGCGTGTTTTACTGTTTCGAGTTTTTAGTAACTCGCAGTTCAATCTCACACATTTTGCTGCAGACGTACAGGTGAATAACTTCATCATGTATGGTCATCGATTTGGTCTCTCAGCCAAAATAAAATAGTACTAAAGGACATTTAATCGATGAATTCATTATAACAGAATTAATATTAATGTGTTAACCACGAACGGATGATACAATCCTGTCGTTTTACGATATAAAACTAGTTGGATCACTCCACGGCACGTCTGCGAAGTATGGCTCGAGAAAACACCTGTTTCTCGTCCAATATCAAGATGGCCGCCCCCATGGTAAGTGAATTCAGATATCCAACGGCGCTGTGCCGCCGGAAATTAACAGCAGAAATGATACTATAGTAGTCCTTTGTTTGGGAGATTAAAATGTACTTTTCCTGTAATTCTGGCAGTGATAGCAACTTCCCATTCTCATCGTAAAAATATTTTGCAAAATTAATACTAGCTTGATGCCATACGATATTGTACATTGATGTGCTGCCAAATAAAATATTTTTTTTATTCCATATAAGTTCATTGTACGGGTCTGTATATGCATCTTTTATCTTTGACCAATCTGCAAGAATTTCCATATAAAAGTCTGGTAACCTATCACTTAATTTTGAGATATCATAGTTACAATTCAGCAAATATGTTAGGCCATCTATAATTTTCTGTATATTTCGTTTGTGGTTAATTTCCAACACGAAGGCCTATCAGCAAAATATCTATTTAACCACACCAATTTCCAACCTGCACTCCCTAAAATAATTAGATTGAAATTCAATCTATCAGATTGAAATTAGTGACCAATCTTTTATCGGATTGAACATATTCAATCCAATAGATTGAAAACGATAAAATTAATCTGTTGTAGACAGAAAATTTAATCTAATAGATTGAATTTTTCAATCTAGTAGATGGAATATTCAATCGAATAGATTGGTCACTAATTCCAATCTGATAGATTGAATTTTCAAGGTAATTATTTTAGAGAGTAACCACCTGGGTCATCTATACGCGGTAAGACTGTACCTGGGATCGTGTGTATCCATTTTCAGCTTACTTTCGGCAACTGCGAGAGGGAATTTCCAGAAAGCAATATCACGTGACTTTGTCAGCCAATCAGCTAAAGTCTACTGACGCAATAACCCCAACGTCACCCTCCATTTTCGAATCATGTGATGTCCTACTTGTTCAAAATTACAGATCTACCACACCTCTCGGATGATACGAAAGTTATTCATATCTATATATTTTGTAAGCCCCGGCAATATTTGCTCGTGAAGTGGTATGAAAACCTGTAATTTATCAGATTTATCGAGTCTGTTCTCCGCCGGGTGAATGCCGAACAGAATACGGCAAAAATACCGGATATCGCTCCGCGATAATGGAGACACACGATTAGTGTGCGCAAATGACCAATTTTATTGCCTGGTTGTGCGTGTCGGAGTCTCTGGCTTTTATTCCACCGTTTTCAACACTGCTGCACAGAAGACTTCTCTTAAAGTTTTCTTGACGATAGTTCCAGATGAATTGGAACATCTCATTATTGACCTTAGAACTGAACAGTTTAGGGAAAGGTAAAACTGCATGACGATAGGTGTGTAAGCCTTGACAAACCACAGGGGCTTGTAGTTGGTCAGTTATTAATTATGATATTAATATTTATATATACTCTCCTCCTACTCTATTATAATAGAGTAGGAGGAGAGTATATATAAATATTAATATCATAATTAAAAACTGACCAACTACAAGCCCCTGTGTGACAAACCTTCACCTTTTTCCAGAAGTGATCTTCCATATAAAGTAATATCTCTGGCCGGCCAGATTTGAAAGCGTTTGGTAAATCTTTTTTTTTTTCAGTTAAGCCCTGGACGTACCACTGGGCATTTATTCCGTATCAGTGACCACGTTTTTACATAGAAATGCCCTTACAGGTCCACGTGGTCATGGAGTAGACAGGGCGTGGCTTGAAAAATGTGCAAACATGAAATGGTTTTAATATGCTAATATGCATTCAGAGATCAACATGATCAAAAATGTTTGACAGTAATGACAGTTTGACAGTAAATAAAATACCCCGTCACTCTCTCTCCTCCCGCCCCCCGCGCACATAATATAACTGGCGTGCAGGCGAAACGTCTCCGTTTTCGGGTGCGGAGAGTGCACACACTATATATACAGGTGCAGACATTTCCAGTGGGAGCAGACCGAAAAGACAGATCTGGAGAAAGCATGCCAGGTACAGCCTGAATTGTGTGGTTTTGGCGCACTTTGCGACCGGGTCGCAAATGTAATTGTTTTGGCCTGGGATCTAAAAGGTTGTAGATCCTGTAGCTAGTGCAACCTGTGAAAACACGTCAATCCAATGCGAGTTTGCCGGCTTGTATTTTCAGTGTGGAACCGTGTTTGTGTGTTGTACTATAGTATAGGGAACACGACGGAGTGGGAAGACCGACTGGCGTGTTTATTGTAGTCTGGGGGTATTCTATAATACTGTAACATGACATGTATTACCGCGTAGCACATTCCGGTAAACATGATCAGACGTCAGTATAGAATAAGGATATAGGTCAATACCAGTAGATTGTATGATATCGGCACTGTTTTGCTGAACAGCCCGGGCACTGGGACGTGGTCAGTATTATTTATGTATCGGTGTCATCGGTCGTGAAGCGGTATATGACGGAAATAAGGGACCCCCTCCATCCTCCGATTATATGCAAATGTACTATAAATACAGAGATAATAGAGCCAATCTCGCCTACCGTTATTCGACGACATATCGTGCAGCTCGTTAGGTCTGCGACCGGGTCGCAGAAAGGTCACAGACGGTCGCTTAGACGCTGTACGGGTGTGAAAGAGGCCACAGATATTACAGCCAGTACAGCAAAGACAAGGCACAGTACAGACGGGCTTCTTCTCCCGAGAAACGTCGATAAATCGTGAAATCGGAGAGCCCTGCGACCGGGTCGCAGAAGGTCGCATAGACGTCGTACGGGTGCGAAAGAGACCACAAAGATTACAGACAGTACAGAAAAGACAAGGCATAGCACAGACGGGCTTCTTCTCCCGAGAAACGTCGATAAACCGTGAAATCTGACAGACCTGCGACCGGGTCGCAGACGGATTGCGACCGGGTCGCAGAGGGTCGCAGAGTCGCCATCGACAGTTTACAGACAGTAGTGATGCTACATCGGTACCAGATAAAATGATAACACAATTGTAGTTGTCCTGACGGCCACGGAGGGCGAGCTGTGCGTGTTTCTTACCTGGAGGGTCGTCGTGAAGTTGTGTAGCCACGGGTCGTGTCTATAGACGGGTCGCAGCAGCTGTAAGGGTTGAGACGCCGTGCTATACCTACCTGTGCGGGAAGCAAACTGGTGAGCTGACAAGTTAGGGTCAGGCTCCGACGACTGGGGGTGAAGAAGACGACGGGCTACCACATCCGTGGAGAGGCTCCAACGACTGGGGGTATATATTGAGACAGCGTTACAGCCGTAACGTTCCGACGACTTGGGGTGAAGAAGACGACGGGCTGCCACATCCGTGGAGAGGCTCCAACGACTGGGTGTCGTATATTGAGAGAGCGTTACAGCCGTAACGTTCCAACGACGGAAGAAGACGACTTGCGACCGGGTCGCAGAGGCTTGCGACCGGGTCGCAGAGGCTTGCGACCGGGTCGCAAATACAGTTATCGTGTGGGGAAAGGGCTAGCAACCAGGCCGCCCTTGATTACGTATGGCGGGAGAGGTGAAGGGCCAGCAGCCAGGCCGCCCTTATACCCCGAAGAGAAGGGCCAGCAACCAGGCCGCCCTTATCGCGTACCCATACATATTTAAAGCATAACTGTAACTGTAAATTTATATGCACACACTCTCTTATATTATTTGTATATAACATCAAGTTTATTTGCATACACTCTCGTAGGGTCTGTACATATATGTAAATATTATTCCACTGCATAACGTTACATCTCCTTAGACATTCTGTCTATAAGCCACGCGGTTCTACGCTATTATCTGTAATCGCGTATACTATTTGTGCAGAATATACCATAATAGACCTTTACATCAGCCTCAGTCATCCTTGTAGGGTTGTGATCATCTCTTCGGTCCCCGGATCTCTACTAGTGAAGGGGTTAACTACGGTGAGGGCAGAATGCCAGTGGGCAATCCCGGTTATTGATTCGTTTTCACGTAAACACCACGACTGGTCCTGCTCGTACACGTTACATTATTAAATTGTTGCCAAAATGTTGCGAGATAGTATCGTACGCTATATATGTTAATCAAAGCGAAGTACACAAAAGGGAGGAGTTACATAATCAGCCAGTTTTTTCACCAGAAAAGCTTATAGTAAAGCCGTGTCAAGTATTGCTCAAGGAACAATTTTGTACTGAAATGCATATTAAACATGTTAAATCTGAACGAGAGACATTCAACCTGCGGCGCTCGCAAGCGCCCGAGGTGCAAAGTCAATAAACAACTAACTTTGTGCAAACCAGACAGAATGACAATATGCACAATTCTAATGGCGTCACATCCGACCCGGCGAGCCAGGTCTATTTCAATAAGTACCCCCCCAACAGTATCTCCAACCCATATACCCAGTGCGAGACAAGGACAAACTACAATGGCACACGAGTCCATATAGTATACGTAAATAGACATTTTGTATTATACTGTCATTATTAACAGGATGATGAAATATTTCATTCAGGTGAAGTGTTACTTTGTTATCTTTGTATACTTTAGATAGAACCAATGATGTGTTATTTCTCAATAAGCGTTTTTTGTTGTTTTGTTTTTTGTTTTTTGTTTTTTTCGTTTAAGCCCTGGAACAAGCCACTGGGCATTTATTCATTAATTCTTCTGGCTACGGTTTTACAATGTACCCTTGCAACAAGGGCGTAGACAAGGGGGGGGGGGGGGCTTCAGCATCCCCCAAATATTGACGTCCGGTAAAAAAAAATAACAAAAAGGGGAAAAAGGGAGAAAAAAAAAGAAAGAATGAAAGAATGAAACAGATAGCAAACATAGCAGAGAAGTAAATGTTTAGCTTGTCACATATCTTTATCAATTGTTGCATATTACAGGGGCAGTAAAATCAACAATGCTTACCAGAAGGACTAGAATAATTGCAATCGGTCAGAGAACAACGCAACAGTTTGGAGCCTCACACCGCTGAACCGGCACGGGTTCGAGCCCAGATGGTCCATGTGTGAAAGTTTGTCAGTTATACTTGCCGAAGGGCGGTGGTTCTCTCCGGGTATTCCGGCTTCCTCCACCAACCAAACTGACTGTCACCATATGAGTGAAACAAACTTGAGTGTGACATTAAGCCAAATTCCCTCCCTCCTCCGCAACAGTTTGGCGATATCGGACTCAAATACCCCGTGTGACTTTCTCCGAGAAACGAATAATGTGCTCCAATTCAATCAAATATCGCCCATTTGGACGAAAAACACGTTGCCTGAAAAGATTTTTTCAGAACTTTTTCACCATCAACTTTTTTTTTAATTGAGATTCCAGTCATTTGTTCCGTATTTATTTATTCACAAACGAGAGATACGAACTCTGGAATAATTTTCACAGAGAAACCCTAGAAATGCAGGTAAAAAATCTAACCCAGACATAAAGTCACTATTTAACTGGTGAAAATATGATGAATATGGATAATTTTCGCTACTATTCCGAGAAAGGACCACCAAGCGTACATTTTTTTATAAGTTTGGCAACTTCAGAACGAACACCAGAACTCATGCGGTCAACCACGCATCAAAACACCGCCCCTACTATCTAGGCAAAATAGTATTATCTAAGGAATAACTTGAATTATAGTGCAAACCTCGGATTGAATGACCATTTCACCTTGTATATCTGTGTTGTGATCGCCACTTTTATAGACATTTTCGCAAAAAAAAAGTTCAACTTTTACAATCTTTTACCGCTTAAATGCTCCCAGTGAGCGCCAATTTACCATCAATTTTCAAAAAAATTTCTACGCTGCGAGAGGGGATACCCCCCTCTCAGACTCTCCACCTAAGTCCCCCCCCCCCAAACTTCACAACTTGTCTACGCCCTGCACAATGCCCACGTAGCCTGGGTGTTAGGGTAGAAAATTATATATAAAGATCAGATGTAACATCTAACACCAATATATTTCTTATTTCAATATATTTACGGAATAATAAACGAAATATATTATGCATATATAACCTCCCCTCCCCCCCAAGGACAAGCTACTCACTTGAAGTATTCAGATTTATCAATTTACAAAATCGTGTGAGGTACTTTAAGTAAATATCATTGAATACAGCCGTGCTATCTTATTGGTTGCATATACTTTCTTTAATATGTGTACATTCCATTTTAATCCATCAATAAAAACTTTGAAATACGGACCCTTCTCTGTTACACGACAGTACGAAGGTACTGGTTGCAAGGAATTATTTCATGTAAAACTTTATATTGTAGTTGTTTAACTTTATTCTCTACAGGTAGGGTGTGCGAAAGAGACCAGATTTTCTCATGAGACACGTCATCCTGAGCTTTGGACCATTTGCCATAATCAAAATTCACCTTATCTTTACCCTTTAACATGTTATAGAAAAGTCAAACGTGTGTCGGCCAACTCCACCCCACCCACCGTTGGAATGTCGTGCAAGGGTTTATCGGCAACGTTTTTGTTAAATAGATTGGATCCAACAAAACTATTAACAGCAGAGATGATACTATAGTAGTCCTTTGTTTGGGAGATGAAAATGTACTTTTCCCGTAATTCTGGCAGAGATAGCAACTTCCCATTCTCATCGTAAAGATCTTTTACAAAATTAATACCAGCTTGATGCCATACGATGTTGTACATTGATTGCTGCCAAATAAAATATTTCTGTTATTCCATATAAGTTCATTGTATCGGTCCGTATCTTCACCTGCATCTTTTATCTTTGACCAATTTGCAGGAATTTCCATATAAAAGTCTGGTAACCTATCACTTAATTTTGAGATATCATAGTTACAATTCAGTAAATATGTTAGGCCACCTAATTTTCTAAATATTTCGTTCATGGTTAATTTCCAACACGAAGGCCTATCAGCAAAATATCTATTTAACCACACCAACTTCATTGCCTGGCTGTGCGTGTCGAACTCTCTGGCTTTTATTCCACCGTTTTCAACACTCCAGCACAGAAGACTTCTCTTAACTTTTTCTTGGCGATAGTTCCAAATGAATTGGAATATCTCTTTATTAACATTAGAAATGAACTGTTTATAGTCAGGGCTGTTAGGGATTTTTTGGTTCACATTCTTCCAAAAGCACCAAATTTGGCCCATATGCCGTCCATACCATACTATTTCGATTTTTGACGGGCGCCAAGACGGGCGTATGGCAAGCCGTTTTACTTTTTATTCAGTATTTGGTGATATCATCAAATATTTGCTGATATCATCAAATATTTGCTGATATCAACAAATATTTGCTGATATCAGCAAATATTTGTTGATATCATCAAATATTTGCTAAATTCGCCATTATCAGTGGTTTTGGGGCAAGATATATAAACTGCCTCATTCTATTGGTTTCCAGGGTTGAGTAACCCGAATCTGGCCTTATTTTGGCGATTCGGGGCAATATTTCATTTGAGAGTCGCGATAGAGGTCATCCGAACCAGAGGTCAATTGTAGGTATAACACCAAAAGAACCACAAATAATACCATAGAGATTTGTGGCATTCTCCGATTCTGGTCTTATTTTGAAGATTTGAGGTCACCCTATTTTGGGGTCAAAGGTCAAAGATCAACAATTACCACTAAGAACAATCGAACGAAGATTATTCAGGAACAAATTTTATTAAAATACTTCGGAGATGACATCTGCTGACAAAATGCTATAACTATGCCGCTACGCCGCTATGTGTATTTAAATGTTCGAAATACAATACAAAGACCGCTTTAGCAACAATATACCAATGATTATTCGTACCTATACCTTCTGGCTTGCGCTCTCAAGAAACTGTGAAGTCGGGTCGCACCCAGTAAGGCTGTGGAAGAGGGGTAGTGCCAAGGATTTGGACAAATTCGCCATTATCAGTGGTTTTGGGGCAAGATATATAAACTGCCTCATTCTATTGGTTTCCAGGGTTGAGTAACCCGAATCTGGCCTTATTTTGGCGATTCGGGGCAATATTTCATTTGAGAGTCGCGATAGAGGTCATCCGAACCAGAGGTCAATTGTAGGTATAACACCAAAAGAACCACAAATAATACCATAGAGATTTGTGGCATTCTCCGATTCTGGTCTTATTTTGAAGATTTGAGGTCACCCTATTTTGGGGTCAAAGGTCAAAGATCAACAATTACCACTAAGAACAATCGAACGAAGATTATTCAGGAACAAATTTTATTAAAATACTTCGGAGATGACATCTGCTGACAAAATGCTATAACTATGCCGCTACGCCGCTATGTGTATTTAAATGTTCGAAATACAATACAAAGACCGCTTTAGCAACAATATACCAATGATTATTCGTACCTATACCTTCTGGCTTGCGCTCTCAAGAAACTGTGAAGTCGGGTCGCACCCAGTAAGGCTGTGGAAGAGGGGTAGTGCCAAGGATTTGGACAAATTCGCCATTATCAGTGGTTTTGGGGCAAGATATATAAACTGCCTCATTCTATTGGTTTCCAGGGTTGAGTAACCCGAATCTGGCCTTATTTTGGCGATTCGGGGCAATATTTCATTTGAGAGTCGCGATAGAGGTCATCCGAACCAGAGGTCAATTGTAGGTATAACACCAAAAGAACCACAAATAATACCATAGAGATTTGTGGCATTTTCCGATTCTGATCTTATTTTGAAGATTTGAGGTCACCCCATTTTGGGGTCAAAGGTCAAAGATCAACAGTTACCGCTAAGAACAATCGAGCGAAGATTATTCAGGAACAAATTTTATTAAAATACTTCGGAGATGGCATCTGCTGACAAAATGCTATAACTATGCCGCTACGCCGCTATGTGTATTTAAATGTTCGAAATACAATACAAAGACCGCTTTAGCAACAATATACCAATGATTATTAGTACCTATACCTTCTGGCTTGCGCTCAGAAACTGTGAAGTCGGGTCGCACCCAGTAAGGCAGTGGAAGAGGGGTAGTGCCAAGGATTTGACGGACCGAGATCGGAGCAAATGGTATGGACTGGAATGTCACAATAGTTTTTTCCAGTACCGAAGTCCACCAAGAGTTCCGATAGACCGAGGGTCTCCAAAGACCGGACATCGCTGTCCATCGTGCGAACATAGGCTGTTGTATGATCCTCCTCCGTGGCATGTGCTAGATGCAGGAGGACCCTGGTGTCCGCCTCGGAATGGTTGCACGGATGAAGTATTGTGAGATCACAACGCCTGTTGAAGAACACGGACTCAAAACGGGTACACAGAAGGAGCTTTCCGCTCATGTCCGTCTTGGAGATCTGTGTGCTGATTAATGAGAACGGCTCCTTTTTGTTAACATTTTTTAAGAAGCCGCTGATCCATTCATACTTCGGGAGTTTAGGGGTTCCGGAAAAGCTATTGTGGCATTCCAGTCCAAACCATCTGTTCCAATGTTGGCCCGTCAAAGTCCGTAGCTCTACCTCTCTTTCACAGCTTAACGAGGTGCAGGACGAGTTTTTTTGTATGTGGCAAAAAGACCGCCTGGGCATATTGGATCCCACCGACACACTAGTGGCTCTCACGCATGATCCTGACACTCTCGAGTCCGTGCATATGGAGCTTATAGAACGCTTCATCGTACTAATGTACAGCAAGGGATGTGGTGCAGCCGGTATCAATGAGGCCAAGCATCACCTCTTCACCACTGCAACCAGATCGCTGGAAAACATCCCACCTCCCAAGCCGCGCTGTTGCAGCATGTGAAGCGAGCGCTATTGCAAGCGAGTTTCTACTGGAGTCGCTTCACTCCAGCAGGAAATCCCTGACTTCAGTGAGTGGAGCTGGCACAAAGATTGCACCAGTACATGGCAACCGCTATGGACCACTCTCAGCGACACTTCTATGGCACATGCTATTCTCATGCACTGCGGCTGACTCAAGGCATGCACGTGAAGGTGCAAATGCAACTGTGCCGATGTCCGATACACGACCCTCTGCAAATGCGAAGGCGGGTGCGTTAATAACGAGGGCGGTGATGACAAGTATTATTTATTGCTGGCATCTTAGAGCGCAAGCCAGAAGGCATAGGTAGTAAAAGTAATCATTGGTATACTGTTGCTTAAGCGGTCTTTGTTTTGTATTTTGAACATTTAAATGCACGTAGCGGCATAGTTATAGCATTTTGTCAGCAGATTTCATCTTCGAAGTATTTTAGTAACATTTGTTCCTGAATAATCTTGTTTCGATCGTTTTTATTAGCAACTGTTCATCTTTGACCTTTAATTCTCAAATGAGATGACCATGACCTCAAATCGTCAAAATAAAGTCAGAATCTAATTCTCCGATGCCACAATGCCCTATGGTGTTATTTGTGATTCTAGCCCTTTTGGTGTTTCCTATAACTGACATCTGGTTGATCTCTGTTTCGGGTGACCTCTGTCGTGAACCTCACATGCAATATTGCCTCAAATTGTCAAAATATGGCTAGATTCGGGTTACTCAACCCCGAAAATCGATAAAATGAGTTAGTTTGTATATCACGACTAAAAAACACTAAAAATGACGAATTTGACCCCAAATGACGTTTAGGGTGACCTTGACACCAAATCGTTGAAATAAGATCAGAATCAGATTCCTCGACACCGATAACCACTAAAAAGTTGTATTATTTATGATTCTAGCCATTTTGTTGTTTTAAACACGACTGACCTCTAACCCGGGTGGCGGCCATAATGAACAGGGGGCGACTACCTTGGCGCCCGTCAGAAATCGAAAAGGTATCGTATGGCCGACATATGGGCCAAATTTGGTGCTTTTGGAAGAATCTGAACCAAACAGTCCCTATTATGCCCTAACATCCCGGACTATTAGGGATTGGTAACACCGACGCTATAGGTGTGTAAGCCTTGACAAACCTTCACCTTTTGCCAGAAGTGATCATCCATATAAAGTAATATCTTTGGACGACCAGATTTGAAAGCGTTTACGGACTTTCCCCAGCGTGCTATCTAAATTTTCTTTTAGTGCTGAATTTTTGTCATGGCTAACTAAAATACCCAGTATTTTCAAATCATTAGTGCACGTAAGCTGTGGTACATTTATGTGTTTGAACTTCTTTTTGGAGAAAGGAAATAATTTACTTTTGCATGTATTTAAACAGAACCCTGAGAATTTTCCCAAAAATTCATATTTGGATATAGCATTTCTGACAGAGGAGTCTTTTAATGTTAAATTTGAATCATCTGCATAAAAAACTCCGTTGACTTCTTCTTTGTCAACATATATACCTTTGATAGTTTTGTCTTTACGAATTTCGTTGCTAATCACTTCTAGACACACGATAAATATGTATGGTGAAAATGGACACCCTTGTTTCGTTCCTCGATGCAGATCGAACCACTTGCACGATTTGTTCTTATTAATAACACAACGTTTTGCTCCATTGTATAACGTGTGAACATATTTCCAAAAAACTGGACCAAAATTGAACTTTTCTAATAGGTAAGACCTATATGACCATTCAACGGAGTCAAACGCTTTTTCGATGTCTAGGGATATAGTAACCAATTATTCGAGAAATGATCTTGTTCTAAAATATCCAGTTAAAAAACGAATATTTTCTCTTATAAAGCGACCTTTAACGAAACCGGTTTGAGAATGGTGAATAAGGTTATTCAATAGGGTTTAGTTCTGTTAGCTAATACTTTAGAAATGATTTTGTAATCCACGTTCAAAAGCCATATCGGCCGCCAGTTTTTAAATATTTCAAATCTCTTCCGGGTTTTTCAATGAGGGAGATTATCCCTCTTCTCTGTTTCCGATTGTAATGATTCCTGAGCGGACGAAATGAACATTATCTTTATTCTATTCCAAAATTTTCTAGTAGGCCAGCCAAGAGATGAAAAAACACTTTTGATGGCATCGCGTGTTAAAAGCAATCTTCCACGCTTAATCAACTCTACATGTTGTGGGGATTGAGATGTGACCGGATGACATTCTCGCTTTTGACCTTAAAGGTCATTTTTAGGCCATATAGGTCACGTGGGTTCAAATCAGGATATTTTATCAAACTTTTCGTGAAAGCTTAGTAATTGAAGATTGCAGCTGGCTCAGTCTTTAACACTTGATAGTTTATTCAAGTAGGCTCACTTTGGAAATATCTGCATAATCACTGGTACAAATGATCATGGGAAAATTCAATATGGCGCCCCGTAAATTTCATCCAAAACTTACTCTGAAGTAGTCAAAGTTGCCCATACATATAGCTACTAATTGTAACTGTTTAACAAGGCGATTTTTAACTGTTAAACAAAGCGAGCTTCCTTTATATCTGAACATACTTGGGTCATTGTGGGTCCTTATCCATCAGATTGGAATCGTGATAAATTCAAAGTGGCAGCCATATGTAATATATGTAGTTTCGGTATCATTTACTACGCGTATGCATATCTGACAGCAAGGCATTATACGACATCTTTATGGCCATTGAAGTGACACTCCCGAAGTGAACGCCGGCCTCACCTGAGCATGTACCTGTGCTAACAGGGTCGGAAATCTGTTCTTTTTACTAGTCCCAAAACCGGGAGAGAGCTATGGAAAGTAGATATTAAGGCATTTGTGGGTAGAATGTGGTATAATGTTTTTTTTTAATTTTCTTTTTACGAAATATGGACCTGCTGATTCTGAAAATGGCGTATTGATTCTGAAAATGGCGTATTCCAAGGAGTATTTGTGCATTTACATTTACATTTCACCAGACATCTTCTTAATTCGTGATATTGTTAGGATAGAATAGCTGAGACATTTTCTGGGAATTAACGCATCAAGAAATCAAATAGTCGTGTATTTTCGTTCATTTTCCACTATGGCTGTCATATACATCCACTAAATATTGTATTTACTGATCCATCAGGAAATATGAGGGTGATTCATACTGCAACATTAATAGTACAGGTGGCAGCATATATAGTTCATTGGACACACATACAACCTAAAATAATAAGCCAGGACAGCCTCTAGCTGCTGACATTAAACCTACCTGGACTGGTGGGAGGGTGGACAGCTTCTGGTGTGACTCCTCCTCCTCCATTAGGAACTTATCCCTTATTCGCATTGCAGTGAACTTCACATAATCCTAGGTGTAACGGTTCACACATGGATTTGAAATGGTTGTCAGGAGATGTCTTCAGAAATTTGGTTAATCGTTGATTTAGTCCTATATGGAACATTTTTCTTATCTCAAACAACATGCAATTTCTTTGATCGTAAACATGTACTGATTCGCATACCAGTAACGGCTTTTATGCAGATTTGTTGAAACATATAAGGCCTCTTGCCCCAAGAATTCAAAATTATACCCCTCCGTTCATCTATCACTCACGACACCTAGTTTCAGGCTGCTATTTGGGTAAACCTTGAAGCGCTTTTGCAATCATCTACAATATTCACACATAAGTCAAAGTGTGGTGGCATCAGGTCTAATTAGGTCTGGTGTCGCTTACATCTCACATGCACGATTTCAAGTTAACAGAGCTATGGTATTAGCCCTCCTCTTCGATCCATGAATCGAATAGCGCTTGAGTCGGTAATAAGGGATGTGTGGTCGCGTCATTCTGAGCATCCATCCAAAAATGAAGCATGACTCATGGTTGCACACCAGGACAATTGCGTTTCGAAATTTTAATGTTGGTTGGTGTGGTCACCTCATGAACAATTAAACAAATAAGTTATTCTCCGTTATAGTAATTTCTACTAATGCAACGAGGGCCTGTAAGAGTCGCCAAGCATTTGGTGGTACCAGAGGCCACATAGAGGATTGTTTGTTGGTGGTTACCAGACTGATAATTCAATCTGTCTTCGGATATTCTCTAATGGACGACGGCTGAATTATGAATGACGGACCAGGCGCTTGTAATTCAGCTGGTAAACCCGTCTCAAAAGAGTGACTATATGCATCTCTTCACGGCAAACTTCGCTGTATAATGTTGAATTCTATGACCCTGGTTGAAAATTTTGTTTCCTTCAATGATGAAGTCATCCAGGAACTACCATATGTACTTGTCTGATTATGAAATTATGTTTAACTCTTCTGACAAATATTAAGCTAAGGCCTCCTTGGTATGGTTAGGTGACAAGCCAGTTCCTTCATAAGGGGTAACTATTCTGACCATCTGACTACAAACAGCTAGGAACACCTGGTAAAAGGTAATTATCCTGACAATCTGACTACGAACACGGGTACCCGTCTCCCTGCATTTTTATGGAATGTTGCTCATATGTTCCAAAAAGAATATCTAAAACCACTTTATCTTCATCTGACTGGTAGACAAGCTACTTGTACAAGAGCAATACCATATATGTTAACAAATGTTTCTGTGTGTAGCTTCCGGTTTGTGACAGCCCGGTCCTGTCCAACAATCATGAGCGCCGTCAGATATTTCCTTTGTTGACGGACAATTTTGTCAGCTGAGCTATAAAACTGAAGTTTGAAGTTTCGATCATGCGGATGGGGGATTAGAACCAGATCAGTGGGGCACTACACTTACACATAGCAAGGGGATCAGAGGTGGATGTTATATTGAATTTTCACATAATGCTTTGCATCCGTGAATACGCAAATCACCTAATAAAATATTACCAACCATAATGTAATTATTCTTCCTATGCGAAGATATAGAAAAAATAGACGATTTATCTTTATTTGACATCTCTTGACCTTCATGACCTAAAAAATGACCTTCAAGGTAAAAAATGAGAATGTCATTCGATCAAATCTCAATAGCAAACGAAGCCACCATCTTCTTGGCTTGGCTCACTAATTTTGGATCATTGCTCCCCCTAAATGCTTTTCTTGTCCCTCCAGCTAGGGAGCTGAATCTTACCACACTATACCATTGGGTCAAACTCTACGAGGAAATGTTTTAAAAATCCAAGATGGCCACGTGATGATTTCCGATTTTTTATTTATGTGTTTTCTTCACAAAAACGGCATGATAATTTAGTAAATAATCATCTGATGTAAAATGAAATAGTTTTTGTCCCCTTTTCCTCGCAGAAAAAGCAGGAATTTGAACCAAAAATGACGAAAACAACATTTTTTTCTGATACGCCACATGGCCGCCATTTTGAATTTACTCATGGTTTTCTCTTAGCTATGCAAATAGGCTCATCATGACCCCAGTATGATAAACTACAAAGCCATGGAGTGTCAGCTCTCAATTTTTTACCGATTCGAAGATAGGGCAGAAAGTTTTGGAAGGGGGCCACAATGCCCCCCCCCAAAGGTCTGGTAGTGTTAAAATTTCCCATAATCCATTGTATCTGTGAATATGCAAATCACCAGTAAGCAAGACCAGAAGAAAATGAAGCAAGTTAAAAAAATCAGTCACAATCACTCTTCCTTTACGAAGATATTGCAAAAATAGATGCTTTATCCTTATTTGACCTCTAATGACCTTTATGACCGCAAAAATGACCGTAACGGTCAAAAGTGAGAATGTCATCCGGTCACATCGTAATCTGCACACCATGTAGAGTTGATTAAGCCTGGATGACTGCTTTTAACACGCGATGCCATCAAAAAGTTTTCTAGCCATCTTTGGGTTGGGTGGCTGGTCTACTATTCTGAAAAACTCCACACTTAACCCGTCACAACCTGGCGATTTGTTTAGCTGCATACCAAATAAAGCTTCTTGAAATTCAAGTTCGGTGATAGGAGATTCTAAGTTGTCACAATCTTCTTCGCTTCGAGAAGCGTTGGTACTGAATTTGGGAAGGCTGTTTGAAAATCTTCTACGCGACCAGGAGAGTTCTGCAATTTTGACTGGTATAATTATGAATAATATATATGATTCCAATTCATTTAGAATGTCTGCTTCTTCTGTTATTTCAAGCCCATCTGTTTTCATCAGTTGAGTGATATGAGTAGTATATAGGGTTGATTAACCCTATTATTGACCTCTTTGCACTTAAACTTGTGGCGGTCACGTGGCGGAGGTCAAAGGTCATTGAGTGCACTTGAGCTGACCTGTATCCTTTCATCCCGTCTCTGACCTTGAATCATGTTTAGACATGTTAGGTGATTCCTCCGCGGTGATGCGGTTTGGCGGTGATGCGGTCTGCCTCCGCGGACAGAAAGTAGTCCCAAGTATATAGACGGCTGAGGGTATGTCTGACTGTATGGAATGCATGTATTGACTTGTGTCTGGGTTTTTTCCATCACGGGGAGTGCGCAGGTGTATGACGTCACTTCCGGTCTGCGTGAATCGGGTGTGTCCTGGGTATGACTGTATGGGATGTACTGACTTGGTTCTGGGTTTTTTCCATCATGCGGCGGTCACGTGATTAGGAGTGCATGTACGGACTTGTATGCCGTCCATTCATTTGAGTCGGGGACTTGGGGTCCCTACGGAAGGATTTTGCAAGTCATGTGTGGGTGTATGTAAAATGAGGATTTGTCTCGAAAATATAAAAAGCGGAACACGGACTTTATCTCTAAAATAGGGGAAAACCCCTATCAACTCTATCCTAAAGGGCTAATATCGGTCCCTGGCTTATCGGATTCTGCCTGGAGTGGGTGTATGTAAAATTAAGATTTGTCCCGAAAATATAAAAAGCGGAACACGGACTTTACCGCTAAAATAGGGGAAAACTCCTATCCCAAAGGGCTAATATCGGTCCCTGGCTTATCGGGGCCTGGGTGCATGGTGGGTGCATGTAAAATTAGGATTTGTCCCGAAAATATAAAAAAGCGGAACACGGACTTTACCCCTACAATAGAGGAAAACTCCTATCAATCCTATCCCAAAGGGCTAATATCGGTCCCCGGGCTAACAATACCGAATAAAAATTGCGCGCAGGGGTCAAAGGTCAGTTCCGGTCACGTGAACGGAAGCGGAAGTGACCTGACAGAGGTCATATGCAAATGTCACTTCCGAGCTCTGAGCTCCACAGGCTTTGAGCTCCAAGAGCTCCGATCCAAGAGCTCTGCCACACGGGAGCTCCCACCATCACCACCGGGCGTTGACGCCCGTCAACGCCCGGTGGTGGCGGTGGTGGTGGTGGTGGTGGTGGAATGTGGTGTTGGTGGTGTGTGTGTGTGTGGTGGTAGTGTGTGGTGGTGGTGTTGGTGGTGGTGTCTGTACATATAAGTGGCAATACACTTGCTTTTATAGACAGTAACGGCCGTCAACGCTTAGCTTAACGCTTCAACACCCTGGTGAACTAGCTCAGAAGCCCTGATTGTCATGGAATTGCCTCCAATACATCGCTGCTCGGAAGTAACGTCATCGTACGCAGGCGCACACACACATGCCCGTACGGGCTATAGGGTACACCAGGGTGTGGGTGCACCAGGTATGTGTGTGTGCGCCTGCGTACGATGACGTCACTTCCGAGCAGCGCAGGGTCAAAAGGTCACTTTCGGTCACGTGGTCAAAGGTCACTTCCGGTCACGTGACCGAAAGTGCACTCAGAGTTCAAAAGTTAATCGGCCTCCAAAACTCCTTTATCGCTCGTTAAGGCGCTGAGACGGGCGTTAAGGCGTAAAGATAGGGCGTTACGGCATTGAGACGGGCGTTAAGGCGTAACGACGGGTGTTGACGGGTGTTGACGGGCGTTGACGGGCGTCATTGCATTTCGATGTATTGGAGGCAATTCCATGACAATCAGGGCTTCTGAGCTAGTTCACCAGGGCGTTGAAGCGTTAAGCTAAGCGTTGACGGCCGTCACTGTCTATAAAAGCAAGTGTATTGCCAAAACACGCACAGTCGACATTCAACCGTCAATATGGTTTATACTTGCTCTGAGTGCCAACGCACGTTGACCAGACATTACGATATGATGCGACACGAGAAAAATATACATGGGATTGAAGACTCCGAGGCACAAGAAGCTGATACAGAAATTGATGAGAGTCTATCTACTAATAAGGAGAGTTTGACCTCAGATAGTCAGCCTACATCCCAGGAAAGTGAGATTGCTGAGAGTCTATATACTGATACGGAGAGCTTGACCTCAGATAGTCAGCCTACATACCAGGAAAGTGAGGCAGAACCTTCCTTCTGGGATCGTATTGTGACAGCAGCTATCAATACTCATGCTGCAGCGATCGAGGACGCCGGACAGGATAACTTACAACAGGCGTACACCCAAATGCGCCCCTGCATCAGGAAAATAGCCATGGCAATCTATGAACAGTATACCTTACTACCGCTTGAAATGAAAGGCGACCCCACGCACAGGTCCATCATGTAAACCAAGCGTCACTTGGAAGAGGATATGGGGCCACCACCCACTAGGGCCCTGGAAAATGCGATCAGGATGCGCAAACAACTCTTTCATGACATGCTGCCCGAACAATATCCAGGCTTGCCCGACGAAGATTAGGTCACACCGAGCAAAGATGAAAGTTTCTGAAACGGCGACTTCTGATTGAACAAGAGCAGTCGAGAAAACATCTAAAGCAGTAACGGGCAAGAACGAATGTGACTGATACAGCGCCAAATGGCGGCCTCTGATTGGACAAGAGTCTTCTTGAATTGTAAACATACCCAACGCGGCTCCCCCAGCGTGGGTATGATGTACTGGAGGGGAGAATAAACCATATGAAAAGAAAAAAAACATGTTGTTGTTGTTGTTCTCTCATCTCTCATCCTTGATGTTGTTGTTTTTCTTTCATCTGTGTATATCATGGCGTCAAGGCGTTATGCTAGAGCGTTAAGGCGTAACGACGGACGTTAAGGCGTAACGACGGAAGCTCGGAGCTCGGAGCTCGGGGATGGAGTAGTCGGGAGCTCCGAGCTCGGGGATGAGGCAGGCGGGAGCTCGGAGCTCGGAGCCCCAAAACTGTTGCTTTCCATACTACTCCTAATCCCCCAACCTACCACTCTCAGCAGGCCCCGATAAGCCAGGGGCCGATATTAGCCTTTTGGGACAAGGTTGATAGGAGTTTTCCCCTATTGTAGGGTAAAGTCCGTGTTCCGCTTTATATAGTTTCGGAACAAATCCTAAATTTACATACACCCACCCGATTGACTTGATAGACAGGTCCCGATAAGCCCGGGGACCGATATTAGCCCTTTTGGATAGGGTTGATAGAGGTTTTCCCTTATTTATGGGTAAAGTCCGTGTTCCGTTCTTTATATTTTCGGGACAAATCTTAAATTTACATACACCCACTCCAGGCAGAACCCGATAAGCCCGGGGACCGATATTAGCCTTTTGGGATAGGATTGATAGGGGTTTTCCTCTATTGTAGGGGTAAAGTCCGTGTTCCGTTTTTTATATTTTCGGGAAAATCCTAATTTTACCTGCATCCACCCATGCACCCAGGCCCCGATAAGCCCGGGACCGATATGACCCCTTTTGGATAGGGCTGATGGGAGTTTTCCTCTATTGTAGGGGTAAAGTCCGTGTTCCGCTTTTTATATTTTCGGGACAAATCCTAATTTTACATGCACCCACCATGCACCCAGGCCCCGATAGGCCAGGGACCGATATTAGCCCTTTGGGATAGGGTTGATAGGAGTTTTTCCCTATTTTAGCGGTAAAGTCCGTGTTCCGCTTTTTATATTTTCGTGACAAATCCTAATTTTACATACACCCACTCCAGGCAAAACCCGATAAGCCAGGGACCGATATTAGCCCTTTAGGATAGAGTTGATAGGGGTTTTCCCCTATTTTAGATGTAAAGTCCGTGTTCCGCTTTTTATATTTTCGAGACAAATCCTCATTTTACATACACCCACCCATGACTTGCAAAACCCTTCCGTAGGGACCCCAAGTCCCCGACTCAAATAAATGGACGGCATACAAGTTCGTACATGCACTCCTAATCACGTGACCGCCGCATGATGGAACGAGAGATCCTGAAGGATCTTGGCGCCCAAAATTGTCCGATAATTGTAAGCTAATGACAAGAGGATCTTTTTGTCCATTGTTACTAAGAACAAACGATTGATTTGTAATTTTGTTTACAGAATTTCGAATCTGAGCGAAAAAGATCGGAAAAGGGACACTGGAAAACACCAAGATATCATCTTTCTAAGTTTAAGGTGTTTCAAGATTTCTAGAAACTGTACTTATGTCAATTGTAATAGTACAAGAGAAAAGAGCAAAGTTAGTCTGAAAGTGAATGTCCGGAGGATCATTTTTCTTGCACGTGTCATCATTGGGTACTGGAAGCGAAGACAAATGTCTTTGGCCCTTTGGCATGAGCTATGAAACATACTTAAGATTTTATAATTAGGAACGAATGCTAATTCTGTTTACTGGGCTAGTTCGAGATATCTCTTTTAAGATACCATGCTCGAAAATAGTAACATGGTACAATACTTAATACTGAAGGGATCCGCGCAGTAATGTTGAAACCTCGAAAGTGTCTGAATCCTGATTATCTTCCTTGGATCGAAACACGCAGTAGTCTAAAGTTGTCGAGTTGTAACGTTGTGTCACAAGAGTGACATCCCTTCATGTGGCCGACCCGTCGGCAGACGACACAGTTCACTGGACTAAGAAAACTGATTTAAAATTTGAAAATTTGCAGTAGTTCCTGAGAAATCGCAATAACAAGGTTTCATGGGGGAAATCCAAGATGATCGAGTCAGACCAGAAAAGATATCTTGCACAACTAGACCCCAAGGGGAACATGTGTATCAAATTTGAGAAAGATCCATGCAGTAGTTCCTGAGAAATCGCGATAACAAGGTTTCATGGGGAAATCCAAGACGGCCGCCTTGTGGCCATATTGGATTTTCGAATCGGATCAGAAAAGCTATCTTGCACAACTAGACCCCAAGGGGAACATGTGTACCAAATTTGAGAAAGATCCATGCTGTAGTTTCTGAGAAATCGCGATAACAAAGTTTCATGGGGAAATCCAAGATGGCTGCCTGGTGGCCATATTGGATTTTCGAATCGGACAAGGAAAGGCATCTTGCACAACTAGACCCCAAGGGGGACCTGTATACGAAATTTGAGAAGGATCCATGAAGTACTTCCTGAGAAATGACAATGTTTCATATGGAAATCCGAGATGGCTGCCTGGTGGCCATATTGGATTTTCGAATCGGACAAGGAAAGGCATCTTGCACAACTAGACCCCAAGGGGGACCTGTATACGAAATTTGAGAAAGATCCATGAAGTACTTCCTGAGAAATGACAATAACAATGTTTCATGGGGAAATCCAAGATGGCCGCCTTGTGGCCATATTGGATTTTCGAATCGGAGCAGAAAAGGTATCTTGCAGAACTAGACCTAAAGGGGAACCTGTGTACCAAATTTGACAAAGATCCATGCAGTATTTCCTGAGAAACCACAATGGGGAAATCTAATATGGCCGCCTGGCGGCCATATTGGATTTTCGATTCGGACCGAAAAAGGTGTCTTGCACAACTAGACCCTAAGGCATCTAGAAACTGTACTTATATCGGTTGTTATAATAGAAGAGAAATGAGCAAAGTTAGTCTGAAAGTGAATGTACATGTACACAGGATCCTTCGCCTTCGTTTTGTAGTATCTTTTTTATTTATATTTTTTGCACGTGTCATCATTGGTGTATGATGACAAAATGTGTACCAAATTTGAGAAAGATCCATGCAGTAGTTCCTGAGAAATCGCGATAACAAGGTTTCATGGGGAAATCCAAGACGGCCGCCTTGTGGCCATATTGGATTTTCGAATCGGACAAGGAAAAGCATCTTGCACAACTAGATCCCAAGGGGAACCTGTGTACCGAATTTGGGAAAGATCCATGGAGTAGTTCCTGAGAAATCGCGATAAAAATGATTCATGGGGAAATCCAAGATGGCCGCCTGGTGGCCATATTGGATTTTCGATTCGGACCGAAAAAGGTGTCTTGCACAACTAGACCCTAAGGCATCTAGAAACTGTACTTATATCGGTTGTTATAATAGAAGAGAAATGAGCAAAGTTAGTCTGAAAGTGAATGTACATGTACACAGGATCCTTCGGCTTCGTTTTGTAGTATCTTTTTTATTTTTATTTTTTGCACGTGTCATCATTGGTGTATGATGACAAAATGTGTACCAAATTTGAGAAAGATCCATGCAGTAGTTCCTGAGAAATCGCGAAAACAAGGTTTCATGGGGAAATCCAAGACGGCCGCCTTGTGGCCATATTGGATTTTCGAATCGGACAAGGAAACGCATCTTGCACAACTAGATCCCAAGGGGAACCTGTGTACCGAATTTGGGAAAGATCCTTGGAGTAGTTCCTGAGAAATCGCGATAACAATGTTTCATGGGGAAATCCAAGATGGCCGCCTTGTGGCCATATTGGATTTCTGAATCGGACCAGAAAAGGTATCTTGCAGAACTAGACCTAAAGGGGAACCTGTGTACCAAATTTGACAAAGATCCATGCAGTATTTCCTGAGAAACCACAATGGGGAAATCTAATATGGCCGCCTGGTGGCCATATTGGATTTTCGATTCGGACCGAAAAAGGTGTCTTGCACAACTAGACCCTAAGGCATCTAGAAACTGTACTTATATCGGTTGATATAATAGAAGAGAAATGAGCAAAGTTAGTCTGAAAGTGAATGTACATGTACACAGGATCCTTCGCCTTCGTTTTGTAGTATCTTTTTTATTTATTTTTTTTGCACGTGTCATCATTGGTGTATGATGACAAAATGTGTACCAAATTTGAGAAAGATCCATGCAGTAGTCCCTGAGAAATCGCGATAACAAGGTTTCATGGGGAAATCCAAGACGGTCGCCTTGTGGCCATATTGGATTTTCGTATCGGACCAGAAAAGGTATCTTGCACAACTAGACCCCAAGGGAAACCTGTATACCAAATTTGAGAAAGATCCATGCGGTAGTTCCTGAGAAATCGCCATAACAAGATTTCATGGGGAAATCCAAGATGGCTGTCTGGTGGCCATATTGGATTTTCGTATCGGACCAGAAAAGGTATCTTGCACAACTAGACCCCAAGGGAAACCTGTGTACCAAATTTGGGAAAGATCCATGCAGTAGTTCCTAAGAAATCGTGATAACAAGGTTTCATGGGGAAATCCAAGATAGCCGCCTTGTGGCCATATTGGATTTTCGAATCGGACCGGAAAAGCTATCTGCACAACTAGACCCCAAGGGGAACCTGTATACCAAATTTGAGAAAGATCCATGAAGTAGTTCCTGAGAAATCGCCATAACAAGGTTTCATGGGGAAATCCAAGATGGCTGCCTTGTGGCCATATCGCATTTTCGAATCGGACCAGAAAAGGTATCTTGCACAACTAGACCCCAAGGGGAACATGTGTACCAAATTTGAGAAAGATCCATGCTGTAGTTTCTGAGAAATCGCCATAACAAGGTTTCATGGGGAAATCCAAGATGGCTTCCTGGTGGCCATTTTGGATTTTAGAATCGGACCAGAAAAGGTATCTGCACAACTAGACCCCAAGGGGAACCTGTGTACCAAATTTGGGAAAGATCCATGCAGTAGTTTCTGAGAAATTGCGATAACAAGGTTTCATGGGGATATCCAAGATAGCCGCCTTGTGGCCATATTGGATTTTCGAATCGGACCGGAAAAGCTATCTGCACAACTAGACCCCAAGGGGAACCTGTATACCAAATTTGAGAAAGATCCATGAAGTAGTTCCTGAGAAATCGCCATAACAAGGTTTCATGGGGAAATCCGAGATGGCTGCCTTGTGGCCATATTGGATTTTCGAATCGGATCAGAAAAGCTATCTTGCACAACTAGACCCCAAGGGAAACATGTGTACCAAATTTGAGAAAGATCCATGCTGTAGTTTCTGAGAAATCGCGATAACAAGGTTTCATGGGGAAATCCAAGATGGCTGCCTGGTGGCCATATTGGATTTCGAATCGGACAAGGAAAGGCATCTTGCACAACTAGACCCCAAGGGGGACCTGTATACGAAATTTGAGAAAGATCCATGAAGTACTTCCTGAGAAATGACAATAACAATGTTTCATGGGGAAATCCAAGATGACTGCCTGGTGGCCATATTGGATTTTTGAATCGGAGCAGAAAAGGTATCTTGCACAACTAGATCCCAAGGGGAGCTTGTGTACCGAATTTGGGAAAGATCCATGGAGTAGTTCCTGAGAAATCGCGATAACAATGTTTCATGGGGAAATCCAAGATGGCTGCCTTGTGGCCATATTGGATTTCTGAATTGGACCAGAAAAGGTATCTTGCAGAACTAGACCACAAGGGGAACCTGTGTACCAAATTTAACAAAGATCCATGCAGTATTTCCTGAGAAACCACAATGGGGAAATCTAATATGGCCGCCTGGTGGCCATATTGGATTTTCGATTCGGACCGAAAAAGGTGTCTTACACAACTAGGCCCTAAGGGGAACCTGTGTACCAAATTTGAGAAAGATCCATGCAGTACTTCCTGAGGAATGACAATAACAAAGTTTCATGGGGAAATCCAAGATGGCTGCCTTGTGGCCACATTGGATCTACGAATCGAAGCGGAAAAGCTGTCTGCACAACTAGAGCCCAAGGGTACCAAATTTGAGAAAGATCCATGCAGTACTTCCTGAGGAATGACAATAACAAGGTTTCATGGGGAAATCCAAGATGGCTGCCTTGTGGCCATATTGCATTTTCGAATCGGACCAGAAAAGGTATCTTGCACAACTAGCCCCCAAGGGGAACCTGTGTATCAAATTTGGGAACGATCCATGCGGTAGTTCCTGAGAAATCGTCATAACAAGGTTTCATGGTTAAATCCAAGATGGCTGCCTTGTGGCCATATTGCATTTTCGAATCGGACCAGAAAAGATATCTTGTACAACTAGACCCCAAGGGGAACCTGTGTACCAAATTTGGGAAAGATCCATGCAGTAGTTCCTGAGAAATCGTTATAACAAGGTTTCATGGGGAAATCCAAGATGGCCGCCTTGTGGCCATATCGGATTTTCCTGTCGGACCGGAAAAGCTATCTGCACAACTAAACCCCAAGGGGAACCTGTATACCAAATTTGAGAAAGATCCATGAAGTAGTTCCTGAGAAATCGCCATAACAATGTTTCATGGGGAAATCCAAGATGGCCGTCTTGTGGCCATATTGGATTTTCGAATCGGAGCAGAAAAGGTATCTTGCAGAACTAGACCTAAAGGGGAACCTGTGTACCAAATTTGACAAAGATCCATGCAGTATTTCCTGAGAAACCACAATGGGGAAATCTAATATGGCCGCCTGGCGGCCATATTGGATTTTCGATTCGGACCGAAAAAGGTGTCTTGCACAACTAGACCCTAAGGCATCTAGAAACTGTACTTATATCGGTTGTTATAATAGAAGAGAAATGAGCAAAGTTAGTCTGAAAGTGAATGTACATGTACACAGGATCCTTCGCCTTCGTTTTGTAGTATCTTTTTTATTTATATTTTTTGCACGTGTCATCATTGGTGTATGATGACAAAATGTGTACCAAATTTGAGAAAGATCCATGCAGTAGTTCCTGAGAAATCGCGATAACAAGGTTTCATGGGGAAATCCAAGACGGCCGCCTTGTGGCCATATTGGATTTTCGAATTGGACAAGGAAAAGCATCTTGCACAACTAGATCCCAAGGGGAACCTGTGTACCGAATTTGGGAAAGATCCATGGAGTAGTTCCTGAGAAATCGCGATAACAATGTTTCATGGGGAAATCCAAGATGGCCGCCTGGTGGCCATATTGGATTTTCGATTCGGACCGAAAAAGGTGTCTTGCACAACTAGACCCTAAGGCATCTAGAAACTGTACTTATATCGGTTGTTATAATAGAAGAGAAATGAGCAAAGTTAGTCTGAAAGTGAATGTACATGTACACAGGATCCTTCGGCTTCGTTTTGTAGTATCTTTTTTATTTTTTTTTTGCACGTGTCATCATTGGTGTATGATGACAAAATGTGTACCAAATTTGAGAAAGATCCATGCAGTAGTTCCTGAGAAATCGCGATAACAAGGTTTCATGGGGAAATCCAACACGGCCGCCTTGTGGCCATATTGGATTTTCGAATCGGACAAGGAAACGCATCTTGCACAACTAGATCCCAAGGGGAACCTGTTTACCGAATTTGGGAAAGATCCATGGAGTAGTTCCTGAGAAATCGCGATAACAATGTTTCATGGGGAAATCCAAGATGGCCGCCTTGTGGCCATATTGGATTTCTGAATCGGACCAGAAAAGGTATCTTGCAGAACTAGACCTAAAGGGGAACCTGTGTACCAAATTTGACAAAGATCCATGCAGTATTTCCTGAGAAACCACAATGGGGAAATCTAATATGGCCGCCTGGTGGCCATATTGGATTTTCGATTCGGACCGAAAAAGGTGTCTTGCACAACTAGACCCTAAGGCATCTAGAAACTGTACTTATATCGGTTGATATAATAGAAGAGAAATGAGCAAAGTTAGTCTGAAAGTGAATGTACATGTACACAGGATCCTTCGCCTTCGTTTTGTAGTATCTTTTTTATTTATTTTTTTTGCACGTGTCATCATTGGTGTATGATGACAAAATGTGTACCAAATTTGAGAAAGATCCATGCAGTAGTCCCTGAGAAATCGCGATAACAAGGTTTCATGGGGAAATCCAAGACGGTCGCCTTGTGGCCATATTGGATTTTCGTATCGGACCAGAAAAGGTATCTTGCACAACTAGACCCCAAGGGAAACCTGTATACCAAATTTGAGAAAGATCCATGCGGTAGTTCCTGAGAAATCGCCATAACAAGGTTTCATGGGGAAATCCAAGATGGCTGTCTGGTGGCCATATTGGATTTTCGTATCGGACCAGAAAAGGTATCTTGCACAACCAGACCCCAAGGGAAACCTGTGTACCAAATTTGGGAAAGATCCATGCAGTAGTTCCTAAGAAATCGTGATAACAAGGTTTCATGGGGAAATCCAAGATAGCCGCCTTGTGGCCATATTGGATTTTCGAATCGGACCGGAAAAGCTATCTGCACAACTAGACCCCAAGGGGAACCTGTATACCAAATTTGAGAAAGATCCATGAAGTAGTTCCTGAGAAATCGCCATAACAAGGTTTCATGGGGAAATCCAAGATGGCTGCCTTGTGGCCATATCGCATTTTCGAATCGGACCAGAAAAGGTATCTTGCACAACTAGACCCCAAGGGGAACATGTGTACCAAATTTGAGAAAGATCCATGCTGTAGTTTCTGAGAAATCGCCATAACAAGGTTTCATGGGGAAATCCAAGATGGCTTCCTGGTGGCCATTTTGGATTTTAGAATCGGACCAGAAAAGGTATCTGCACAACTAGACCCCAAGGGGAACCTGTGTACCAAATTTGGGAAAGATCCATGCAGTAGTTTCTGAGAAATTGCGATAACAAGGTTTCATGGGGATATCCAAGATGGCCGCCTTGTGGCCATATTGGATTTTCGAATCGGATCAGAAAAGCTATCTTGCACAACTAGACCCCAAGGGAAACATGTGTACCAAATTTGAGAAAGATCCATGCTGTAGTTTCTGAGAAAATCGCGATAACAAGGTTTCATGGGGAAATCCAAGATGGCTGCCTGGTGGCCATATTGGATTTCGAATCGGACAAGGAAAGGCATCTTGCACAACTAGACCCCAAGGGGGACCTGTATACGAAATTTGAGAAAGATCCATGAAGTACTTCCTGAGAAATGACAATAACAATGTTTCATGGGGAAATCCAAGATGACTGCCTGGTGGCCATATTGGATTTTTGAATCGGAGCAGAAAAGGTATCTTGCACAACTAGATCCCAAGGGGAGCTTGTGTACCGAATTTGGGAAAGATCCATGGAGTAGTTCCTGAGAAATCGCGATAACAATGTTTCATGGGGAAATCCAAGATGGCTGCCTTGTGGCCATATTGGATTTCTGAATCGGACCAGAAAAGGTATCTTGCAGAACTAGACCACAAGGGGAACCTGTGTACCAAATTTAACAAAGATCCATGCAGTATTTCCTGAGAAACCACAATGGGGAAATCTAATATGGCCGCCTGGTGGCCATATTGGATTTTCGATTCGGACCGAAAAAGGTGTCTTACACAACTAGGCCCTAAGGGGAACCTGTGTACCAAATTTGAGAAAGATCCATGCAGTACTTCCTGAGGAATGACAATAACAAAGTTTCATGGGGAAATCCAAGATGGCTGCCTTGTGGCCACATTGGATCTACGAATCGAAGCGGAAAAGCTGTCTGCACAACTAGAGCCCAAGGGTACCAAATTTGAGAAAGATCCATGCAGTACTTCCTGAGGAATGACAATAACAAGGTTTCATGGGGAAATCCAAGATGGCTGCCTTGTGGCCATATTGCATTTTCGAATCGGACCAGAAAAGGTATCTTGCACAACTAGCCCCCAAGGGGAACCTGTGTATCAAATTTGGGAACGATCCATGCGGTAGTTCCTGAGAAATCGTCATAACAAGGTTTCATGGTTAAATCCAAGATGGCTGCCTTGTGGCCATATTGCATTTTCGAATCGGACCAGAAAAGATATCTTGTACAACTAGACCCCAAGGGGAACCTGTGTACCAAATTTGGGAAAGATCCATGCAGTAGTTCCTGAGAAATCGTTATAACAAGGTTTCATGGGGAAATCCAAGATGGCCGCCTTGTGGCCATATCGGATTTTCCTGTCGGACCGGAAAAGCTATCTGCACAACTAAACCCCAAGGGGAACCTGTATACCAAATTTGAGAAAGATCCATGAAGTAGTTCCTGAGAAATCGCCATAACAAGGTTTCATGGGGAAATCCAAGATGGCTGCCTTGTGGCCATATTGCATTTTCGAATCGGACCAGAAAAGGTACCTTGCACAACTAGACCCCAAGGGGAACATGTGTACCAAATTTAAGAAAGATCCATGAAGTAGTTCGCGAGAAATCGTGATAAGGTTTCATGGGGAAATCCAAGATGGCTTCCTGGTGTTAGAATCGGACCAGAAAAGGTATCTGCACAACTAGACCCCAAGGGGAACCTGTGTACCAAATTTGGGAAAGATCCATGCAGTAGTTTCTGAGAAATTGCGATAACAAGGTTTCATGGGGATATCCAAGATGGCCGCCTTGTGGCCATATTGGATTTTCGAATCGGACCAGAAAAGCTATCTGCACAACTAGACCCCAAGGGGAACCTGTGCACCAAATTTCAGAAAGATCCATGCAGTAGTTCCTGAGAAATCGCGATAACAAGGTTTCATGGGGAAATCCAAGATAGCCGCCTTGTGGCCATATTGGATTTTCGAATCGGACCAGAAAAGCTATCTCCACAACTAGACCCCAAGGGGAACCTGTGTACCAGATTTCAGAAAGATTCATGCAGTAGTTCCTGAGAATTCGCGATAACAACAATTGTTTACGGACGGACGACAGTAGTATAGAGCCGTGATTTAAACCCGCATTTTGCCGGGGGAGATAACTCTTGCATCCACCAGGGGGCGCCACCAGCTCAATTGACCTGTGAACATGATAGGACATGTACTCACCTGTCTGTGGGGTTTTCCCCACAATGTCGTACACGGAGGTGACCGAAGATGTCACGGAGATTACCGAAGATATCACGGAGGTCACCGAAGAGACACGGAGGTGGCCGAAGATGTTACGGGGGTAACTCCGGAGGTGCATCCGGAGGTGGCCGAAGACACACGGAGGTGCCCGAAGATGTCACGGAGGTGACCGGACATGTCACGGAGGTCACCGAAGAGACACGGAGGTGACCGAAGATGTCACGGAGGTCACCGAAGAGACACGGAGGTGCCCGAAGATGTCACGGAGGTCACCGAAGAGTCACGGAGGCCACCGAAGATGTCACGGAGGTCACCGAAAAGACACGAATGTCACGGAAAAACGTATAAAAGTGGGAATTTTTAGGGCATTGCTGCATTCATTGGCCTATCTACGACAGTCCGGCTGCGTATAGTGCATTGTTGGCTCTCTATCGAGCTGCCAAACCCCAGGGAATACAACGTGCCCAAGTCCGAGATTGGTTAAGAAAACAAGACACCTATACCTTACATCCAGCTGCCCGTCGCCATTTTCTACGGAACCGGGTCATCGTGGGAGGAGTAGATGCCCAATGGCAAGCGGATTTGGCCGATATGAGTGCCTTTGCCAAACACAACGATGGGAATCGGTATATCTTGACGTGCATCGATATCCTGTCAAACTATGCGTCGGTGGTACCCATCCAGACGAAAACGGGGGCGAATCTCATATCGGCGTTCAAGGACATCTTCAACACTGGACGCAAACCCCTGTATTTGCAAACCGACGAAGGCACGGAATTCCTCAACCGACCGTTCCAAGCCTTTGTCAAGAAACAGAAGGTCTTCTTCTTCCATACCTACAACGAGACCAAGGCTTCCGTGGTGGAAAGGTTCAACAGGACATTCAAAGGCCGCATGTATAAATATTTCACCTATAAGAATACAAGACGGTACATCGATGTTCTCCCGAAACTTGTGAGTGGTTACAATCGAACCTATCACCGGAGTATACAGAGAGCCCCCATTACCGTCACACAACGCAATGAAGCCCAAGTCCGGCGTGTCTTGTACCCCATACAATCGCAAAGTTACTTGCCCAACTGGAGCGATGAGCACTTCCTGATTAAACGGCACTTACCCCGACAACAGCGAGTCTATGAACTGGAAGATCTTCAAGGGGAACCGTTGCAAGGCACGTTTTACGAGATGGAATTACAGCCTGTCGTAAAAACAAAGCAAGACTACTACACGGTGGAGCAGATTTTGAAAACCGAACGTCGACGTGGCAAACTGTTTCATTTCGTCAAATGGCAAGGCTGGCCCAGTTCCTTCAATTCCTGGGTCGCGGCCAACCAGGTGAAACGACTATAAAGCCAGACACCACTAGCGTCATCCTTCATTCCACGTTCGACCATGAACACGGTGCAACCGTCTCTGAACACAGCCTCTCCCAAAACGCGCAAAGCGCAAGTGGGCTTTGTGGCCATAGTGCTAAACCTGCTGAGTGTGTTGTACGGAGGTGCGTTTTACGACGTAGCCTATCTCAGCACTCTACTCAATCAGCCTAGAACTCCAGCCGCCAGTCAAACCAGTCTACAGAGAGCACCAGACAACCTCGTATCGAGCCCAGTCACCACCACACCCTGTGTACAAGCCACATCGAGCTCCGCACCAAGTATACAGTCAACACCGAGCTCCAAACCGAGCTCCACACCAAGTACGTCTGAAGACCCACCGGATTTCCTCCCTCACAGTGAACAGACAACGGCGACCGACGTTGTACCTACCACTCCAGTTCATTCGTACCAAATTTACAAGAGCGGATTACCACGACAGAGGATACACCTCCAACCATGGACCCTCAGTGGCAACATCCCTTCACCTGCGTCATCGCAGGACCGACGGGTTCCGGCAAAACGCACTTCGTCAGGAAGCTCCTCGAACACGCCGACAGCATGATCACTCCACCCATTGCCCGAGTCGTGTGGTGTTACGGAGAATGGCAGGCAGCGTATGCAGCAATGCCCCACATCACGTTCGTGGAAGGGCTACCCAACCTGATCGATTTGGAACCGGACACCTTAGTGGTTCTGGATGATCTGATGGCGGAGACGGACAGTCGGGTCACCCAACTCTTTACCAAAGGCAGCCATCATCGACGGCTCAGCATCATCTACATTGTACAATCTCTTCAGTAAAAACAAAGAACATCGGAACATCAGCTTAAATGCCCACTACATGGTGGTCTTCAAAAACCCGAGAGATACCACTCAACTGCTGCACCTGGCGAGACAGATTATCCGGGCCGCACTGCGTTTGCGTTGGAAACCTTTAAAGATGCGACAACCCCTCAGCATGGGTATATGCTCTTCGACCTGAAGCAAGCCACCCCCGATCACCTTCGACTACGCACCGGAATCTTTCCAGGAGAGACTCACCATGTATACATGCAAAAATTATGTAAACACACCCACAGTGGTTCCCCCAGCTGGGGTGTATGTGTTTGATGATGGAGATAATAAAAGAATTAATACCACATCATGGTTGATTTTCTGAGATAGATCAAAAGGGCAGGGTTGTGGGTTCTAGCATTAGTTGTACATGATGTCTGCGCGAGTACGGAAGCACGCCCCGACGCTCCGTGTATTGAAGACGGCCCCACCCGAGTTGGTTCGAACCATTGTACGCGGTGCAGACCCCGCTCTCGTGTGCTGTCTGTGTGAGATTGGACTCAATATCTTAAAAGGCAACGTGCCACTGACTCCGACTCAGAAGGCGAAGTTGGCCAAGCATAAGACAGGTCTGCGAACCCTAGTCCAGAAGCGAGTTTCTCAAACACAAAAGAAAATGGTGTTACAGAAAGGCGGCTTTCTCGGGGCCATCTTAGCACCATTGGCCGCTTCCGTGTTCGGTCCAGTATTGGGTGGACTCTTCGGCCGACAATGAACCACACGAAAAAAATGGTCCTCGTCGAACCTCGGCTCCTTCAAAACCTCCAATCACCGTACCTCGTACCTTCTACGGTGAAGACGATAAACGCCCTCGATGAAGAGATGCGTCAGATCTTACAACGACCGGGGTTAAGCGACAGTGAGAAAGTACAACAGTACAATGAGACGCTTCAGCGGTACATGACGTTCATGGACCAATACAAAACCCTCTCTACCCCAGCACCACCACCACCACGCGACACACCACCGATCTCAGCACCGCTCCAACAGCCTTCATTACCAGGGGTACCACCCACAGCCCCACAGTGGGTCGAAGACGAAGTCCTGAAGAGTGTACCTGCATCGTTCAAGAAACAAGCTGGCCTGGTATTACAACGAATGAAACAGAATCCTAACATGACTTGGAATGATAAAGGCGAACTACTGGTACAGAATCAGGTGGTCCCCGGTACCCACATGACGGATTTAGTGAATGACCTGAAGCGTCAACGCAGGTCGCACACGAATCCTCGAGGATGGGAGGTCTTCGCTCAAGGCTTGTAAGACATGCATGTACCACAGGAATTGGTGGGGAACCCCCAGCGCTGGGCCTTTATGTAATCGCCCAGTCGTGCACGACGACTCTCACCACACCACGAGTGGGAACCGGAGTCACCCCTCAAAACACCACCACGGCGGGCACCTACTTTTTCACCCCTTTTACCACGCCACCCCCTGCAATCACCAAGATCTAAGTCACCGCGACCATCACGGCGATTAGCGCCCAAGGGTTGGGAGAAGTATTAAAACCAACAGCAGCAGCAGGAAAGCTCAGTCGTCATGTTTTACCTCACCCTACCCAGTAACAGCTCGGCTGATGTGTTTCCTGACAACACCTTGACCAAGTACGTGACCCAGTTACCGCAATTGTTGCATTTACCTGGACGCTGGGAATGTGGACTCGTGGATATCCAATACCTTTACAACGTGCGAGCCAAGGAAGTATGGTACGAGGTGACCTACGAAGGACAAGAAACCCGACTCAAACTACCCGAAGGTCAATACGATACCCCCAAGGAGTTCATGGGTGGACTCAGAAGTCTGATGCATTATAAGTCTCTTCGAGACGTCACGAATACTTCACAACCCATAAAATCTTTCCCCTTCAAAAATCATGTGGACTTCGATTACAACGCACACAACGACAAGGCCAGTCTCACGCTCAGCCCCAACGTGAGTGTCGAACTCAGTCCTACCCTACAGCAAATGCTGGGTCTCGATCTACAGGGGTACGCTGGCCCCACCGGCGAGAGTGCCCACATCCCGATGGACATGCGTGTTGGTATGTATGGCCTGTACATCTACTCGGACGTGGTCGATGCACACATTGTCGGCGACAGCAACGTACCTCTACTGCGCGTCTGCCCGGTGAAAGGCAAGTATGGAGCTCAAGTCACCCACAGTTCCAGGCATATCGTGTATCTACCGGTCAGTCAGACCGATATTAGTTCCATCGTCATCGATATAAGAGACGACACCGGTCAACCGATTGCATTCAAGCGTGGGAAAGTGGTGCTGACACTTCATTTCCGTCAAGTCCGAGCGGTTCACTTTGCATAATGAAGGTACCTTATCAATGCCATACAGCCAGTTACGTCGATCATTACACCAAACAGGCTGGGGATAGCTTTCCTGTCTTTGCAGGTACACGCATGCAACGAGGACATGGGCTGGGGAACATACTCGGAGCATCGTCAAAACGTTCCTCCCCTTGGTGACGCGTGGGGTCAAAGCGATCGGCAAACAAGCGGCACGCAGTGGACTGCAAGTCGCGGGTGATGTCTTGGGCGGTGCGGCGCCCAAAGAAGTACTGAAACGTCGAGCCAAAGAAGCAGGAGGCGTCTGGGTCGCCAAAGCATAACGCACCGTAGGGAATAAAAGACCTGCACCACCGAGACCACGCACCAGTCGACGACCGACCCAGCGACGACGCACATCGAAGATTCGGGATATCTTTTCTTAAAGATGGCTTTCATCCATGCCGAGTCGTGTCCTACCAACAGTGAATTTGATTTATGGACCGTCCCACCTACTCAGACCAGTGCCGAAGAGGGTCAATGGGTGGAACATCTGCCCCTTTCCAGCATTACGGCCACAGGCCCCACGGAATTCACCATCACCAACGCAGATACGACCTACCTGGATTTAGCTCATACGTACCTACATGCGAAAGCTAAAATCACCAATAAAGATGCGTCAGTCCTCAAAGCAGATGCACCCGTGGGTCCAGTGAATCTCTGGCTTCATTCGCTATTCCAGCAAGTGGATATAGCCCTCAGTGATAAACTGGTGAGCGCCTCGACGAACACGTACCCGTACCGAGCCTACTTCGAAACACTGTTATCCTACGGGCGTGACGCTAAAAAGTCGTATTTGACAGCCCCGTTGTTCTACCGAGATACCCCAGGCAAGATGGAAGCGAGTCCTGATAATGACGGCTACACGGAGAGTGGATTTCACAGCAGAGAGTCACTCGGTCGATATGATGGGACGTCTGCATGCGGACTTATTCATGCAGGACCGATACCTCTTGAATGGTGTATCTGTCAAAATACGACTAGGCCGCGCAACGCCTGCGTTTGCCTTGATGGCCCCGAGTGAGGACCTCGAGTATAACATTTTCATCCAAGAGGCAAGTCTGTTTGTACGCAAAGTGAAACCGAGCCCAGGTGTACAGTTGGGGCACATCAGAGCCTTGGAGAAAAAACCAGCCCAGTACCCGATTCGACGAGTACAGACCAAGGTCTTTTCCGTTCCTAAAGGCAATATGATTGTCAATCAAGAAAACCTGTTCCTGGGGGATTTGCCCAAGCGTGTAACCCTAGCCTGTGTGGAGAACGTCAGTTATAATGGGACTCTCTCGAGGAGTCCGTTCAACCTAAAAGCGTTCAACATCAATTTCGTGGCCCTGCATGTGGATGGCCAACGGCCGTTACAACCTAATTTCGGAACGGACAATTACATCTGGAGCTATCTGAACCTCTTCACAGCAACTGGCCAAATGAACCAAGACGAGGGAAATATGATCAGTCGAGACGATTTCGGCAAAGGGTACACCTGGTTCTGTTTCGATCTGACTCCAACCTTAGACAACGATCATCAACTGAGTCTCGTCAAGAAAGGCAACTTACGCTTGGAACTCTGCATTTCGGGACACCTTTACCGAAAACCATCAATGTGATTTGCTACGCTGAGTTTGACAACATTATTCAAATCGATAAAAGCCGTAACGTCCTGTGTGACTTTGCCACCTAACATGGATACAGACCAGATACGCACCGTGCTGGAGAATGATCCAGGGACACGCATGGTCTTTCAAGGAATGTTCGCCCGAGACGTGTTCCCATTAGACCGTGTGTATCCTGCTGCTTACGTCCTGAATACAGACCCGATGGATCGACCCGGTCAACACTGGGTGGCCGTGTACTTGACAGAAGAGCAAGGCGAATACTTTGACCCGTACGGCCTACCACCTCTCCATCCCGACTTAACAGACTTCATGGATCAAGGCACAGAGACGTGGTGTTGGAATACCAAAACGTTGCAAAGCCTGGACAGTATGGTATGCGGACAGTACTGTGTGTGTTTACCTGTACCATCGATGTCGGGGACATTCCATGCAGACGATCGTCCACATGTTTGACGAGTACCCAAGGCCGAGGACCGAGATGTACTCGTATATGACTGGGCCGTCCATCATTTCAATGTACAAGTCTCGTTCTGGGCTTGAATTCTTTCAATGTACAAGCCCCCTCTGTTCTGGGCTTCAGTTCTTTCAATGTACAAGCCCCCTGTTCTGGGCTTTGACGTGGTTGTTCTCACGTTGTTGTTGTTCACTGAATAAAAAAAATGAGATCTCACCAAAAAACCCTGTCTTGTGTGTTTTTTTGTGTAAGCATGAATGGCCGATATAGGGATTCAGTCCATGAATAGCCAATCAGTGGCCTAGGATAATCCGCGCACTTCCGGTGATGCTGCGCACTTCCGGGTAACCCGCGCGCGCTGCGGCCGGGGCGGGCCGGGCCGTGAAAAGGTCCCGGATGTTCTACACACGCGTTTTCCCCACAATATGACACCGATATATAGTGGAACATTCGTGTACCAGTGAGTGTTACAGCAATGTAACAATTTATGTTGGACCATCATGGCACCATTTGATGTTGCCGACGATGTAACATTATATATTGGTACGTCATCATTGGCGACGGCTGTCGGTCCAAAATGTATACGGTTTGGATTGTTCCAATGTCGGTCCTACATTGGCTCTCGTTTGTTTGAGGGTAAGAATAGCCATCCTTGGTATATTGTACCATCATTGTACCATTTTAAAATGGACAAATATTGTAACATTAAAAAATTTAGGAAAATAAAAAGAACTCTTTGTTAATCGGAGGTAAAGAAGGTCGTCAGTTTGGAGTTACGTGCGCGTCCGCTTTCAAATTGGGATTTTTATTGGGGATGGAGTGAATTACGAGTTACGGCCCTTGAACCACGCTGTCTGGCTGACAGAAAAAAACACTCACCACATCTTCAGCTCAGTCAAACCGATTTATTTCATATTTTGGAAGTCCGATGTCGGTTCTGGGTATGCTGATTCAAAGACTTGAGCCATGCGCTCGAGATATCAAGCTCAACAATCCAAAAGAAAGAACATCCCGATCTACAAAGGCATTTGAAACTCAGGAACAGAAAACGAACGCAATCGGCACAACAACAACATCAAGAAGCACCTGTGCCGATTTTCCGTATACGGCGAATATTCCACCCGCTATGACAGGCAGGACCAGGTAAATAATTCCATTACTCTAAAATTTATAGCAGGAGGTCGGTTTAAGCGCAAGCGAACATCCAAATAATAAAAGAAAGGCTGTCACCCATTGTATAATTTGTACCCCCTCCCCCGCCCATGCACACACAACTCGTGAGCTTAGCAGTTTATCTGGGGATTCACACGTTTTCAGGGCAAGTCTGATGCTTGTAGGACATCACCTCCCCCTATTATTCCCTCCCTCCCCATATCCCTTCCTGGACATATTCCTCTCTGGACATATCCCCCCCTCCACCCCTTACTATTTTCAGATATTAAAAAGATATATTTTATGTAATTTTGTTTCCTGAAAAAGTTCCCCAAAAATGACCAAAGTCGATTGGTCGAAAGCCCCGGCGGCCGTCAAGATTGATATGAAAACCTTATAAGGTCTGGACCCACTGAACCAATCGATGCGAGACTTGGCATGTACATGTTCATTGACCAATGTGAAGGCACAAAGCTTTTTATCAACTGTTTATCAGGGTGAGAGATTTGTAGTTTGATAACAAGGATAATTATCAGTATACCGGTAACCCAGCTGATAAATCACAATAATAAATGTCAGTAACTTTTTGCTTCTAGAATTATCTGAGAATGAAAAGTGGAAAACACCATGAGAAATAGAAAATTGCCCAAGAACAAGAAAATATCCCTTGCCCCTTAAAGAGGTAGTAGCCACAGGGAATTCGTATCAATTGGATTGCATATACATACCCATCTCACACCACATATAAATCAAGGGACGTAAACTTGAAATGCACTTTTCCGCCAGAAATTACCGGATTTCAGAGGCTCGATTAAGAGCAAATAAACGCCATTTATTCATACCTGGCGGTGTTCAGGCTTTCTGTTACACTTCATAGCACAAATCCCGGCTCGTATATGGCGCTGCGATGCATAGTTTTTGTAACATCCTTTCTCAAATCAGCGGTTAAATTCCCCAGCTTCGAGCATCTTCACGGACGTTGAAATTGGAGCCATATATGCAAGAGGGACTGCTGTAGCCTCGAACCCGAGATCATAACGATTACGTCACGCACCACGAACAACGCTGATTGACTGTTTACACTATTCAGAGACTCTAATAAAGTTTTTATTATTATTATAGAGTCTCTATACTATTGCAGTGGACAGTGCGCGAAATTCAAAACTGTGAAATGTGTCCGTCAATCCAATATAGCCGATCAGCGTTGTTCGTTGTGCGTGACGTAATTGTTAAGATTTCGGGTTCGAGGCTACGGCAGCCATTCAACGTCCGTGAAGATGCTCGAAGCGGGGAATTTAACCGCTGATTTGAGAAAGGATTTGACAAAAACTATACACCGCAGCGCCATATACGAGCCGGGATTTGTGCTATGAAGTGTAACAGAAAACCTGAACGCTGCCAGGTATGATAAATTGCGTTTATTTGTTCTCAATCGAGCCTCTGAAATCCGGTAATTTCTGGCGGAAAAGTGCATTTCAAGTTTACGTCCCTTGATTTATATGTGGTGTGAGATGGGTATGTATATGCAATCCAATTGATACGAATTACCTGTGGTAGTAGCGTCATTTGAAAAATATTCAGCTAATAACATATTTCGATAAAAGTTATTTAGTAGTTGAGATCATCTATGATGAATTTTTTTCTGTGACCTCAATTATTAATATCACGGGTATTGAAATCACACTTCTGACATTCTCTGAAAAACGTGACAGCACCTACACTTGGTCCTAGTGCCTGAGATGACGTCACAAAACGCGCATTTGCATTCCGGGCGTGATGCTTTGCAACGTCATACTCGATCTCAGAACTTTTATTACACTATATGACGGGTTCTAATGTGGCGTCCTGGACACTTGGTCACGTTATCCGACGTCATCTCAGTAATTTCCCATTTTAATCTTGTTCACTAGACCGAATTGAAGATTCTGACAATATTGGTCCCTATTATTCTATAAGAAATACAAGACTTCACGACTTGAAAATATTTTGGCAAATGTTCCAAGTGATCATGCTGTTCAGTTTACCCGAACAATTAAAATCACACTACTACTTCTTTAATGTAGGTCCATCTATAGTCCAATGTTGAACGTAGATCGACTGGGACTACATATGGGCCCGTCTAATGGCGAAGTGGTGGGGGGGGGGGGATTTAGAATATCTGACCACCCACCTGACACCCGAAAGAACCTACAGTTGGCATGAATAATTCCCCTTTGAATCCCATAACTAGATTTAGATTTTTTTGGCAGGGGTACCTGGCTCAGACCTAGTCGTCCATGAAGTACACCCAACCCCCTTCCTAAAAGAAGTTAGCTGAACCATGCCTATAGTAATGACATGGATGTAGGGAGATCTTCTTGGTTGGTGACTTCACTGCAGGACAAAACTTCGTCCACCATGCTGATGATGCTATTTTACTAATCATATAAAAGTTTACACTTTGATACATATAGGTAGGACAGATTCGCACCAGCGCCACTTACGGTGCATCGATGCACGACTCCCGGCGTACATTTGTGATTCGTTATCTTCCGCTCCAGCCTATATCTACAGCATAGGGCAGATTTTTAACTATTGATGGTGTAAATATTGTAAATATGCATCAAATATCTATTCCAAGAAATGTATTATGACCATTATGATTTAATACATTGATGATGCCTTTTGCAACTGCAAGTCAAAATAGTCCATTCATATACCACTGATTAAAATGAAGCCATAAGAATAGAGGACTAATGTGAACCACAAATTTATGCGGGAGTCACGCATCCGTGTACCTGTTGGCGTGAATCCTTTGTCCAAGAATTTGAAGTGCAAAAGGCGGATTTTATGCAGGCCTACAGACATGACAGACTAATAGTTATAGGTTTCAGTACCGGTATATGTATTAAGTTCATGAAAGGGGAGCAGGGACTTTTATATCTTTAGCCAAATGTAGAATGGGGATTTATGTTCCTAGATTGCCATATATTTCCTGTATTCAAATTTTATGGAATTTAGTTACATACATGTATCAGTTCAGTTATATCATACCATTTCAGGCCTCAATTTAAGGAGTGCTGATGGTAACCTATCAACAGGTTACCATGAATTCTACACTGGTAACCTGTGGGAACCTATTGCATAATTATTAACCTAATCTGCAAAATAGGTTACCACTATTTTTGTCCTCCGCCACGAAGTGGTGGGAGGACTTGGAAATGCTAGCCGTCCGTCCTTCCGTCCTTCCGTCCGTCCGTCCCACATATTGTGAACGCGATATCTTGAGAACAAGTCGACCAATCGACTTTAAACTTGAGAAGGTGCTTCACATCAGTTAGACGGCCATTGGTATTGATTTTCACTGAGGTACGTAATCCAAGATGGCCGCCATCGACCATATTGGATTCTGTCCATCCCACATCTTGTGAACGCGATATCTCCAGAACAATTTGACCGATTGACTTCAAACTTGAGAAGGTGCTTCACATCAGTTAGACGGCCATTGGTATTGATTTTCACTGAAGTACGTAATCCAAGATGGCCGCCATCGACCATATTGGATTCTGTTCGTCCCACATCTTGTGAATGAGATATCTCAAGAACATTTCCACCAATCAACTTCAAGCTTGGGAATGTCCTTCACATCAGTCAGACGGTCATTGGTATTGATTTTCACTGAGGTCCGTAATCCAAGATGGCTGCCATTGACCATATTGGATTCCATCCGTCCCAGATCTTGTGAATACGATATCTCGAGAACAATTCAACTAATCGACTTCAAACTTGGGAAGGTTCTTCACATGAGTTAGACGGCCATTGGTATTTATTTTCACTGAGGTACGTAATCCAAGATGGCTGCCATTGACCATATTGGATTCTGTCCATCCCACATCTTGTGAACGCGATATCTCGACAACAGTTTGACCAATCCACTTCAAACTTGAGAATGTGCTTCGCATCAGTTAAACGGCCATTGGTTTTGATTTTCACTGAGATACGTAATCCAAGATGGCTGCCATGGACCATATTGGATTCACTCCATTCCACATCTTGTTAACACGATATCTCAAAAACAAATCAACCAATCGACTTCAAACTAGGGAAGGTTTTTCACATCAGTTAAACGGCCATTGGTATTGGTTTTCACTGAGGTACATAATCCAAGATGGCTGCCATTGACCATATTGGATTCTGTCCATCCCACATCTTGTGAACGCGATATCTCGAGAACAGTTCGACCAATCGACTTCAAACTTGAGAATGTGCTTCACATCAATTAGACGGCCATTGGTATTGATTTTCACCGAGGTACAAATCCAAGATGGCTGTCATTGACGATATTGGATTCCATCCGTCTCGGATCTTGTGAACGTGATATCTCGACAACAATTTGACCAATCAACTTCAAACTCGAGACGGTGCTTCACATCAGTTAGACAGCGATTGGTATTGATTTTCATTGAGGTAGTATGTAATCCAAGATGGCTGCCATTGACCATCTTGGATTTCACTCACCCATATTGTACCCATCTGTGTTGTGAACGCGATATCTTGATCTATTCCACTCATCGATTTATAAACCTCACCATCCACAAATCCATATACAACTACAGACTTACATTCCAGTGTTACACTACCCATTACTGCTTCCCAAACCTCCTCAAATTGTCTCAACAATTCCAGATGAACGTCTCTTTCCACATACACATATCAACTTTCCAAGTTATATTTAAGGAGATATTGGAAGCGTATATGCTGTATGCTCTCAAACAGGCTACTTGGCGGAGGACCTGCTAGCTACTCAGCTTGTTCATATGGCAACCTCCAGGCAAACTGAAAACAGGTTACCACCTTAAATTGAGGCCTGCCATATATTTTCTGTATTCAAATTTTATGGAATTTACTTACATATCAGTTCAGTTATATCATACCATTTATATCTGAAATTTAGTGCTTGAACATTGTTGATCAGCAATAGTCATGATAGTATGAAATGATTGCTATTTTGATTGAAAAGGCATTTAATTCAATCATTCTATTACTGGAAATTTCTTGCTTGAACATTGTTGAGCAATATTATGAGATGATTGCTATTCTGACTGAAAAACGAAGATTTTTCTTTATTTTAAAATCTGGTACTATTTCAAAGGAAAGGAATACATGTACTTATTACCAAATTATCTGAAATATTTCTGTTTACTTTCAGAATTGAATTGTACTTGTATGCTGACCAAATGGAGAATATGCATGGGCACTGCACTACGGAGATGTGTGATGCATGTAAAGAGGAGTTAACAAACTGTTAACATGGTATGAGGCATGATAAATAATATTCCCATATAATACAGTGTAAAACTCATATATGGTAACATCGTCTGCATTCTCGCTCCACCAGAGACATGCTACCACTATGCCTCTGGCGGATAATGAAAGCCAGTGTAGTATGTGTTGGTCGTCAGAGTTGGTTGTGTATTATAAACAGCCACCTATGCTTGTCAGCAAGAGGCGCTAAAATTTAGACTAATGACGAGTGTGTCAGAACATTACTTTGAATTCGATCTATTTCAAATTTGTTGTTTATATATTGTGTAAACATAACCCATTTCAATCAGCAAATGTCTACATGTACATTTTGAAGAGACCTGATACTGATAGATTATGGATTTGGAGATTTTTATGTGTGCAACAGAAGAAAATAGCAAACAATATATAGTGATATCATGCCCTTCTGGTGTGAGCCATCAAATTAGAAGAAAAGCAAACAACTGAACTTCTCGTATAATCTCCTAGCGTATATTAGGCAAAATAGACATCTGTCCCGAGAATGGAGAATCCAAATCAGGGGTTACCTCCCCTGTATGCCCATACAGTAGACCGGTTATGCCAGCATTCGTTTCGCTGCCTGTTCATTCTCCAGGTCAGGAGTGTTTATTGGGACATGATACATTCTGAAACGTGTAGAATGAGTCTATATCCAGACAGAATTTTGAATCAACGATGCTGATCATGACCTGTCTTCTGTGTGGATATACAGGGGAGGCAACCAGTCTATATCCAAATACATTTATAAGCATAATGTCACAAATATCACGAATGAGTTCCTGTAATGACTGTCATGACCTGTCACCCAGGATAATGCAATCTGGTCAGAAGCATAATGTTGGAAATATTCTGACAGATGATCCACAGTCACCGAGAACAAGAAATAAAATAAGGCATGTCTGGACAATGTCACAAGCAAATTTGTAGTTATGCCATGAACTGGCAATATGTAGATCTGATTACATCTTCACCAGAGTAGGGCCATTGTTATATAAGATCTGTGTTTGATGTAACCATCCTACCAAAAATATTTAGTGATTTTTGGGTAGCCTCATTTTTTTATTATTTGAAATATAAAGGATTCCAGTAGTGATCTGTTTAAAATTTTCAAAAATTAATGTTATGATGATTAATGTTTTGAGTTATAAATAAGTAGATACCAATAAATCTACATATGCATAACCTATAACCAATTTCAAATCTTGTTTTATAAAATGTTTTGTCAAAATCACATTTGATAATGATAAATTATAAAATAAAATAAAAATGCCTTCCAACCTACCTACTCACCAATATCCATGAAACCTGATGACATTTTATCCTTCTTTCTATCACATGATGCATTGTGTATCCATGCCAACTGAATTACAGTTTCCACCTGTGTAGTCCAAAGATGGTGGATTTAT